>JAHHUM010001538.1:32102-328428 GCA_036173005.1 Crenichthys baileyi | reverse complement strand
TCCACCCCCACATGCTCGTTCAGGAGGAAAGAATGTCAGATGATGATGTTACCATTATGAACAATATACTGAACTTAACTGCATTGGTTTATCAAGGATCGATTTGGAATTGACTCTGAATCTGTCTGTATCGTTGGATTGAATAGATTTAATATCTCTGTATATAAATTGGATTTTTTTCGTACAGTGGACCCATCCACCACAGCCTCAGCATCTCACATGTTAGACAACATTTGTTGTGAATTGCCGCTATATTAAAATTGCAACACTGGAAAACTTGCTCTCTAGAAGAACAGTGTACAGCAAAATGTCCAGGAATGAGTTTGCGGTCTTAAGCTAACGTTTACTTGGTTTATGCAGTAGGAAATCAATCCAAAACACCAAATCGACCTGAATTCCTGAAAAACCTAAAATAAAATTTGAGTGGCAAAGTACGTTTGAAGGGCCATTACTTTTTCAAATAGAGGCAGGTTTGTGTGGATAGTTTTTTAACTCCAATGAATTAAATCATCCTTGGAAACTTACTGAGATTATTCTTATCTGATGTTATTCCATTCCTATTTTTTTATGATCTGTAACAATTAATTGTGACAAAAACAAACAAAACAACTGAGAAATCAATTAGGGGGCAAATATCTTTTCACAGAACAGTAAAACCTTTCTTGCACTTCTAGTTTAGTTCTAAATCTAACCTAGTCTAAATTTGTCTTGAATGGACATGACTTTTAAATTGCTTTAGGCAAACTTTTCCTCAGTGTTATCTGTTCATTTTTAAATGTTGTGCTTCATTTTCTCTACTTGACTATATTTATTGATGTACAAGGGCAAAATACTACAATAATTTATCTCTGGGCTGCTGTCACCACATCTTGTTGGTGAGTGTTATTTAGATTGCAGACTGTGTGGCAATAAATCACAAGTGGTGAACACAACATAAACCAAATGATGTAAATGAACCTGAACATTTATAGTAAAATAATCACAGAGCACACGTCATTCAATTAAAACATTGTTTCAGTATAAAAAGGTTAAAGGTTGTTTTGAGTAAATAAATTGTTTTCTGTTTTTCATCTCTGCATGTTGGGCTTAAATATCGTGGTTGCTTTCCTAGATCTTTCTGTCATTCAAGAAAAGAGTAGAATATGTGCACCTATACAACCAGTTTTGTTACACCCTAGCTTTATGTTTATTTATATGGTATATCTGTATATAGATAAAGTAAAATGACTGAAATGTTTTATGTTTAGTAAAACAGCCAAGAAAACTTTATACAGCTATTTCATCTCATTCTTTATAACAAGGGACATGACTGTTACAAGATATTTTTGTTTACCAAAGGAGGGTCATTGTCAATAAACACTGACATTCACCCAAAGTGTTGACTGAATGTTTTATGTGAAAGGCATCTTATTGTTAGCCTCATACCATAATTGCCTAAGTCATATTTTGGCTCATATGACTTAGGTAAATATGCGGTAATACAGGTTAACAACCAGGAAACAATGGATGAACTATATGGGAAGTAGCAGGGAGTACGAGTCCGACTGTAAATGTAGGGGCAGATGTGGGTCCCTGCAAGTCAACAGGGCTAAGGAAATCTAAAGACTTAGAATTAAAAGACGAAAATAAAATAATTTAAACCAAACAAAATGAATAGTAAACAAATAAACCCAAACAGAACTCAGTTTAAACCACAGTAAAAGTCTCTGTCCATGAGACAGAGATGTGATGTCAACCAAAATAAAGTATTTTTTTTATACTAAAGAACAAAAGATAGATGTTCTTTGGTGAATAAAATTACTTTTTTCTCACTGGGTTGCCTTTCAGCCCATGTCAGTACAGCAAATATTGCACTGTCAATGTCCTTACATTGGAAGGCTACAGAAGTCACCTCCTTCCTGAATGGTATGATAGCCTGACATACCAACGGTGTCTCTACCGAAGTATAATTGTTTAAATAGATGAACGTGCCACCTTCAGGCAGCCGGATATTCTACCCTAGAATGAATCAAACTTTTGGTGGTCCACAATTATTCTCAATATCTCTGCTGCAGTCACACAAAGCAGCAGTGTGTTTAAGATATTGAAATAAAAACACCTCTCAGGGGTGTGTTGATTTAATCGAACCTGTCAGAAGATTACTGAGCCTTGACATCATCATCTGGGCGTTCCCAAATTGTTTGAAGGAATAGCATTCTTTTTGTCAGTTTATGAATTTGAGGACGGTTTAAAAATAATCTAAAAAAAAATCTCTCTCCCATTTGAGCAGATTTACATATTTTAATAATCATAGGGAACATTTAGTCTGTTTATTATTAGGTACTGAAGAAAAAATGTTTATATTCCGTTTTATCCTGTGAATATAAATATCTGTTCCAGGTAACTCTTCTTCTTAACTACAAAGTGTTTCACATTATTTTGAATAAAAAATCCAGTATGGCTCTCAGTGAGGGAAACAATTATGCAGAACCAAACATCCTGCCTTTTTGTATTTCTTTTGAAAGTGAATTGCCAAAAGTCTATCAATCCATTGTCTATTCCCGCTTATCATTGTAGGAGCGTGGGAGGGCTGGTGCCTACCTCCAGCGGTCATCGGGCGAGAGGTAGTGCGCGCCCTGGACAGGTTACCAGTCCATCTCAGAGCACCACAGAGACACACAGTAAAGATAACCATGTATGCACTCATTCCAAAGGGCAATTTAGAGAGACCAATTAAGCTAAAAGTTATGTTTTTGGACTGCTGGAGGATGCTGGAGAGAACCCTTGCATGCACAGGGAGAAGATGCAGAAAGACCCCAGGCTGGGATTCGAACCCAGGACCTTCTTACTGTAAGACAACAGTGCTAACCACTATGGCTCTGAGACGCCCCCATAGAAAAGTGAAGTAAATAAATAAAAATAATACATTCTGGCTGTGTTTTCCTGGTGTGGCTGAAGGCAGGCGAGTGTGAGGTGGAAAAGAGGAAAGAAGATAAACAAAGGCTAAAAAGGTTTGCATTTGTTGCCATCTAGCAGCAGAAATAATCACACTCTGACTGAAGGGTCCACTGGTGCAAACATGCGCCCAGCAGCCTGCAGAGGCCAGTATAACCACATATAACAAAAGAGTAAACTGATATGAGGTGAACAGGTGTCTGCTAATATCACAAAGTTTATGTTGTATAAATAAAAGTCTGTGAACCAGTTTGATCAAGAGGTATTCATTTCTTTCATCATTAACATTTATATAAATGCTTAAAAATGGTTTGCGATACATTTTAACACCCAAAATAACTGAGACAAGTAGCTGCAACTAAAAAAGTTAATTATTTAAAATATAGTCTACAGTTTTTATGTTAGTAAATTAAAAGAAAACTAGAATGTCCAAGTAACTTCTGACACCCTACTGTTTGATTTTTCTGTTGTTCAGCATCACTTACCTGTACTGTCAGCAACTGACACTATTTATGGTGCAATGCTACCATGTGCTGGTACTACATTACACAGATGTTTACACAGCTACCATTAGTTTTCATACACACTGTCCTTAAGAACATTTTCAAGGATTTTAATCATAATCTTTACTCTGATGCCTCTAAGCAAAATGTCACAGGGTGAAACTGTGTAGTTGTTATATTTTTGTGTTTTATCTAGTTTGCATGTGCATGCTTTTAAATTGAAATGCAAGTCTTTCGCTTTTTACTTTGCCCTATTTGTTATCCATGGATGAGGAACAGCTGGTGACTCGAGTAACCAATGGGGAGTCTCAGGCTGGGAAACCCAATAAGTGGTGGCAAGGACAAATATTTAAGAGGGGAAAATGAGGAGCGAAAAAAGATACCTCTTGTCCCCCTTGGGGAAGGGGATCAGGAGACCAACAGCAACAACAGGAACCGCAACAGGAAATAAGAAGTTGAACCAGTTATGGCCTGTCCTGGGCCTATCCTGGGGCAAAGGCAGAGTCTAGCACTCTGTCCCTGGAGAGACACCTGCTAAGGAATGAAGCCAGAGAGGAGTTGCTCAACAGACCTGGGCCCATATACTCAAATAGTCTTTGTCATTGTGGCAAAAGAAAAAAAAACAACAAATGCACAAATGCACAGAGAAAAAAAAGGTGGAGAAAACCAAACTGGACAGAGGAGCAGAACCTGCTGCTGGCACAGCTGGTGGAGGAGGATAGATGAGTGTTGAAAGGTAGATTTGGTCCCGGGATCATGGTGCAAACAAACCGTGTTTATATAGAGTTTAGATTATTGCACTTTATCTTGTCTAGGGAGTGTATTTATGCATAAATATTTTTCATCTTTTTTCAATCTTTTCCAAATGTGTTGAAAGCATTTGAAAGTCTGTAAATACATAGATAATTCTGTACTACGCTGTTTGTTAATTTTTTAACTCTTTAGTCATAGTTATTCATTATTTTCTATAGTTTTTACTATTATTTCTATTATTTAATTTCCTTCCTAATATTATCTTACAAGAGGTGCACCTTTAACCTGCCCTCTGGCTGAAACTATTTGCATTTCCCCCTAAAGGGATGATAAAGTTTCTCTTATCTCTATATCAATGATTGTTATAGATGTTTGTGAGCTCATTTACTCGACTGCTTAGCGAGTGGATCCCTGCTTGATCGAGCCGGTAGCTTTTTAATAATTCACTGTTGTTCATTCATTCTCTCTGTCTCTTAGGCTCACTAAAAGTACTCTTTATATGGGTTTTAACTTGATAATCAAAGATTACTCATTTCATTTAATACTTGTAGACAATAGAAAATCATCATACATCATTTCCTTGATTACACTTGTTGTTTATACTTCTGAAAAAGATAAGACAGTTAATATGTGACTCCATACAGGCCTCTCCAGTCTCTCAGTCCCAAAATGTGAGAATATGCTTGTTTCACTCTTTGCTGCTTCAACTGTGTATTTTAATAATTGTTGCATGGATTACACAAAAGATACCTATTTTAATTTTTATTGATTTAACTGTGAGCAGTAAATGAATGTTGCATGGATTACATGGAAAGATCTCACCTTATTTTAACATCACTCTTAACATTTGTTCACCTTATGAGCTCTCTTAAGGCCTAAGTGCTTTGTGTATAACTTTTATCTTAATGAGGTAAAATTCTAAGAAAAATCTTAGAAAGAATTTGGATAATTCTATGAATTTTCTTTAAATGACGTCACTAGGAGTTACTTTTAGTCTTAGGATTCTTTGTGAATACGGGTCCTGGTCTTTATGGAAGAAAAAAAGCTATTTTAAAGCTATAAGAAGTGAGGTACACAGTTTACCACAATCCGTTGCTTTCAATTTATTGTGTCTAAAACTATAGAAGCATAGCATAGTCACAATAGCAATTGTTTTAAGCTGAACACATTCAGGTAATTCTCAGTCAAGTAGAATATGCCTTTGAATTGAAAATAAACTTTTTTTTTCAGCAGATGGTTGTTCATTAAAGTTCAGTAGATGGGTTCCTCTGTTTCGCCTCCTCCTTGTTTCGTGGGACATGGAAATCCACGTACGGACACCACTTGGTGTTCAGACAGACCAGTTTCTTCAGAGTGGACGTTTTGATGATGTTGAAGCCCGTCTCACCTCCAAAGGTGCTGGGCTTCCAATACTCCGGGGAGTTAATGGGATTTCCATACAGGCCTTTCAGTGAGAATGGGGCACCCATCTCCACCATGCTCTCTCCAAATATGGATTTACACCGTGTTTTCTCCAGCAGGAGGCCGGGATAAAACTCCAGGGCCTCTATGTCTCCATAGAGTTCCTCTAAACCTTGAGCCATTTCTTCATCACCTGTTTGCAGACAATGCAGAGAAAATAGCAGTGATGCGCCAATCATAGCTTTTCATGATTCACTGCTGTGATACAATATCTTCTATCAGAGGGCAGCGGATTAAAAAGCAGAGGAAGGCGCTAGTGCAAAGGGATATTTTTTGCAACCCCTGCTCAACACTGGATAGACAAGAGAACATGCCATTCAGTAAAAGGGAAGTAAACTATGTTCAGAGCGATAACATTTAAAACAGTTGGAGCAGACTCAAGGATCTAAGCTTATCTTGCCACCATCCAAAGTGAGGAGGATGTTAAATTAATACCAAAAGCTCAAATGTGACAGCACCACAGACAAGCATCTTCGAGTCACTGACTCTCCATGAAAGCATTTTAATTTAATAAAACAAATTCCAAAAGTATAGCAGCAATTTAAATTTTAGGTTTTTCTACAAATCTTATGTGCCCATAATCCTGTAGGCCAAAAATGCCTGTAATAGGTCTATAAGCCTATAATTAGGGGGTTGTATGTTGCATGCAGCAAAAGTCGTAAAAATAATTGCAATCATCAACTTGCTTTGTACATATGTGCAAGAAATAGAAAACAGGGCCTATATAGGTTTACTTTTCACCAGCTTACCGGTTAATTCATAAAAGGATGAGTAGGGCTTCAGGTTAAACGTTCTTCTGTATTGATTGAAAGGCTGCAGGCGTGCAGCTCTGGAATCTCTGATGACCATTTCTGCCACTTTGAGCACCGCTTGGTGAATGTTGTGACCGCCGCCTATCTGAAAGACAGACAGTAAATCATTATGTAGAATTTTTTATTAAGAATAAGAAGGAAAACTATGCTCCCTTGTTGCTTGATGGGCTGTGGCACCCAGTCCTCATCCCTGCAAAGAGAGAATAAACTGAAAGTAGAGATACTATCAGAAAGAGCAAAGAGGAACTGAACTTTGATGTTTTTAAAACCATCAAGCTGCAGCTAGGTGGGTTTAAAAATCCCTTATGTTGCAATTCGTAATGTTCCTGTGGTCTGCATGTGTGAGTTTCTCGATCTCATTTTCTTATTTAACAAGTACTCAAGATAAGCAAAATGCAAACTCTTGCCTAAGACAGAAACCACTGTGGCACACACCCAGCGTTTAATGACAAAACAACAATTCAACAGGACTTTCAAAGACTACATAAAGCTTAATGTTAGCCTGCTTTATTCATTCCAACACCAGTTTTAATGTGTGTTAGAGATCATTTACATGTTGGAAAACCTAACTATGTCCAAGTTTCAACCATCTAGCTCTTTGGTTTGAGGTGAAGTTGATGTAATTGTAGATGATCATTTCTCACTAGTCCCACTGCTATATCCACCTCGCTTGACAGCATGCATGTTTTTCTTAGGTTTGGAAACTTCATCTTGATTTCTCCAGACAAAAGTCTCTTCACTGTGGACCAATAGTGTAACCTTTGTCTGCCCAAAAACGTCTTCTCTAGAAGGCATTGTCTGGTCCACGTGGGCAGCTACAAATTCTAATCGACATTGAAGGTGCGGACTTTGGAGAAGGGTTTTTAAAGAGTCTGTATAAAAGCACAAGATAAAGAGGGTTTTAATTTTTTCAGCGTCAGAGAGAGTCCAAGTACACAGTCAAATAAACAAAAGAATGGCTTCATCATCGGAAAATAATGTTTTGGAACAGCCTAGCTAGAGTCCGGAACTAAATCTGACAGCTGAGGAGGGCTGTGAACAAGACATGTCCTCAAAATGTGACTGATATGCATTCATTTAGCAAGGCATAGTAAAAGTCATAAAATCAAAAAACCGAATCCTGAAACTGAATCAAAAGGTACAACAAAGTACAAGTTAAGTTGGCACGTATCCAGTGGATTCTTTCCACCTTTTTTATTTCTTGTTTTTCAGTTGAATTTTACAATTTTAAATGAACTTTTAATACATTACATGTGGGAAGTGTTTTGAAATTAACTATCTTTATGTCACAAAAATCTAGCATTTCAACATGTGTGTGTAGACTCGTGGGAGCCACAGCAGATAATCATTTGTGTAACAAAATTTTAATGCGTTTACATTTTTCCCTAATGTTTTACCTTAAATGTATTTTTAAGACAAAACATTAATCATCAAAATAAAGTGGAACCCCTCAGTTTTTTGTTTGCTAATTACCCTATTAAACATTTCACACAACTGTCTTTTAAATCTTAACAGCTGCATGCATGATCAGCATGATTCTTGCACAAAGCGATAAGCTGTCATATCTCTACCTGTCCTGCCGGCTGTCGAGAGAAAGCATCCACCAGCTTCTCCACGCCGTAATGCATCAGGATGGAGGTGTTGTACAAAAACCTGGAATATGGGATTTCATCTCCATCAATGAGGAAGCTGTCCGGCATGAGTGGGTGCCAGTGGTAGAGATGGGAGAACTCCAGGGCAATGCGATTAGTGTACTGGAAGCGCACACCGAAGAGCAGGGAGGGGTCATACTTTAGCTTCAGGTAGTAGCCGCTCAGGTGCTGCACGTACTCCTCTATTATAATGTTGATGATCTCACCTGGGAATTAAAAGTACTTTTAGTTGATGTGATGCACCAAATTAAAGGGCAGGTAAAAAATACTCATCAGGTTAATGAGGGGAGATGTTTTTGAAAGAAAGACAAATCTTACAGAGCTTGAAATAAAATATTTTAGGACTTTAGGACTTAGCTGCAGACCATAATACTGGGGTAGAGTTCAACCTTCCTGAAGGCCTCTGCTGTATCAGACTGATGGAAATGTGAGGGGATGCATAATGCCCCTGGAAAATCTGTACTAAAACCCTAAAAAGTGGACTTTTAGAATTTAGTAATATTTCAGCACATTTTTATATTTTAGACTCTATACTTGGTTACAGAGCAGCAACATTGTAACCAAGTACAGGTATCATGTAGTGGGTATTCATCAAGGTCTCTGTTTATCTCCACAAAAATTAATGTCCAAACTAAACTGATTATAAATGAAATGTTAATTGAAATCACATTGATAATATTTGATAAAAACATTACATTTTTTGATAATATGAAACTTCTATCCAGACTCTTTTCAAGTTGGTTTTAGGTTATTTAAAGTGAGTTTGTGGCTCTCTGAACTTTTTATCAACTTTTCATTATGTAAAGCATTTAAAATGGGTTACAAACTAAACTCAACACACAGACTAATAACTTAATCCACACTAATCCAATTGCTTTCTGAGATGTTTAACTTCATATCAACTCGTTCCAGACCACAGAGTCTCTGACTAAGGGAATCAAGGACCAGTCAGATCATGTGTTGGAAGCCGATCAGATTAACAATGTGCACATGGTGCAAATGTGAGCTTGCTCTAAAAACCTGGGGTGGAATTTCCCTATTATAAATTTTAGCAGTCTATGTGTATGGAACAGGAGTTTGACTTCTGACAATGGAAAAAGAAAGCGTTCCAAAAACTTTAGTGAAAGTGAAAAGATGCTTTTAAAGGAAATTATTTTTAAATATCACATAAATGAGGACAAACATTATGATTCAACCACATAAATAAAAAAATGAAACGCATGAACTGCAATTGTAAATGAATATAACTCAAATGAAAAAGTTACCAGCAGGACCCTCCAACAGATTTAGGTAAGATTTAATTATATTATTTAAAGTATCCTGATTGTTCTAATCACTCATGATGAAATGTATGTTTGCTCATATGAGGCCATATATTGCCTTGTAAAGATGCTGTGGAAAAACTTAAAAATAAAGCTGAAGAAAACTGAAGCCATTGCTCGTAGGGAGCGTTTCAAGACAGGTGGGGGACCCCCAGTTAGACCACAGGCCGATGACCTGGGCGAATTGTTGACTGGGATGATTGAAAGCCAAAAACCCTTGGAAGGCATCCTAGATGATGATCATCTGGACAGTTCAGGTGGAGAATCTTCAATACTCTTTGTTATAATGTGTATCTGTGTGTATTTATTGTCCTGCTCAGTTAAGCTAAATAGTACCATCTTTTGCACTATGAATAAAAAGGAGAAATCTAATGTCTTGTATTTAAATTCTCTCTAGAAAAAGACAACCTGAGCTTGAATCAGATGTTGGAGGAGCCAGAACAGAGTCAAAAAAATCAGACCTCTGCACCTGTGACAGCAACCAGTATCTCCATCCCAGGCAGCACAGCAAGATTGAAAAGACTGACTATCCATGAAAAACTTGCTATAGAGTTTCATGAGCACAAATTGCAATATCTAAAAGGAGAACATGAACTCAAGATAAAACGTGGAGTTGTCAGTCAAAGAGATGGAGAGAGACATGAAGCAGCAGCAGCTAAACTTCAGTGGTTTTCCTAACAATGCCTCTGTGTTGACCTTGTGCCATTATAAAATTAAAATATTCCATTACAATCACAATTCCACCAGAATTTATTCAGTAATGGACTATATTTCTCTTCATCTTTACCATTTTCAAAATGATACAAAATGTCCGTCAGTCAGTTATTTTCTACCACTTATTCCATAGTGGGTCGCGGGGGAGCTGGTGCCTATCTCCAGCAGTCTATGGGCAAGAGGCAGGGTACACCCTGGACAGGTCGCCAGTCCATCGCAGGGCAAAACACAAACAACCATGCACACACTCATTCATACACCTAAGGGCAATTTAGAGTGACCAATTAACCTAACAAGCATGTCTTTGGACTGTGGGGGGAAGCCGGAGTACCCAGTGAGATCCCATGCATGCACGGGGAGAACATGCAAACTCCATGCAGAAAGACCCCCGGCCAGTAATCAAACCCAGGACCTTCTTGCTGCAAGGCAACAGTGCTACCAACTGCGCCACTGTGCAGCCGTGATACAAAATGTAGTCAAACAAAATCAAACAGATCACTTGTGGATCAGCTTCCAGCTTCTTTTCTTTTTCCACGGTCCACGGAAATCTGTATCATCAAATTCATTCAGCGGGTTACTTTTGTCTCTGAGAAATCTTCTTTCTGGTCTTGGTGGTGATCTTCCAGCATCATTGATGATGTCAAGATAATTCATTTTGCCCATCCACAGTGAAGCACACAGCCTTTACGCTGAAGTTAAACCTGCCTCTGGCCAGGTTTAATTTAAGTCTTTATTTGGACCTTTAGCTCTAGTCTTCCTTCAAGACAGATGATTATTTAACTCAAGACTATGACAAGTCTGGAACTACTATAATCCATATCAAAGAAAGCTGTTTCAATAAGTCCTGGTTTAAAATGTGATTTAATCTAGAACTGGGGCTTAATCCCTGTATGGGAAACTGGGCCTGTAAGAATGGTTTTGTAAAATCATCTGACCAGCAGGTGGAGTACATTCACCATCTGAAAACCATTAAGTGCCATTAGATCAACTTCCTATCCACTAAATAGACATTAAACAACCAGAGTGAATCACTAAATCCTTAGTCTTTTAAACTTTAAATAGTATGGAGTATGAAAAATCACTATCCACCCTGAAGTCGGTTTTATTTAAATACAAGGAATTGTAAAGCATTTACCTGCTCAAAGATTTTATGCGAAGCCTGTCATGATGAGATGTTAAACATGGTTTTTGTGCTTTCAACAGTACTTATGGTTGTCATATGGTCACTTAACATGTCATTCTCCATAGTTACTGCCTCAGCTAGACTACGCAAATGATTAAAAATTACATTTAAGAAGCAAAAAAAAAGCATTAGAGACCTGTTTGCAAACCGAATAAGGCTAAAAACAATCATCTCTAAAAAGTCCATTTGCCAATGAAAAACATAAAAATCCAGTCAAGATGCTTGTCAGTTTTGATTGGTCTGTTAACTTTACATCATTATTATTTCAAAACCGTATTGTTTGTACATTTAAGAAGGGATCACAATCCAATCCCAAGAATTTGATTGGGGCAAAAGGAGACAATACTTTTTTTCAAATCGGTGTTTATTTAAAGGTAGGTTTTTGCCTCCCGCATTAATGGTGAGGTTAAATATGGAGAATTATCCAAAATATGAATCAAATTAAACAATTAGATGTTGAGTTTCTAAATCAAGAGTGGATGAGGTTAAAAATGTCATGCAGTTGCTAGAGGAGCAGCGGCTGAACCTGGTTTTAGATCATTTTTTTTGTTATCATCCAATACATTTCTATTATACATTTGAAGCGAAATAAGACAATAATAGAAGACAATAAACAAGAATCAAGTTAAATCAACGTTTTTAAATATATATGTCATACTCACCAATAATGATGAGTCTGGTGGTTTGGAACAGCTGCTCATCATCCCAGGTCGGATGCTCACCCTTCAGGATGTCACACACTCTGTTGTGCTCCCTCAGCCAGATGGTGGCATACATGGTGAGGCCCGGCACAAGCCCAAACACCTCCTGACCAATGGCAAGACGCTGCTCAGCAGGGAAACCTTCAGGGTACACCATGTGCACTGGGGCCTCAGATACTGTTGGAGGGTACATCTCCCCGTTTATCAGCTGTGAAACGTCAGTCATGAAGCTTTAGTCATTTTAAGCTCCTTCAAAGGAATAACCAGCAAATTCTTTACCAAGTTAGTTTTCCTGGGCATTTCATCAGTTAACATCTGCAAGCAAAGTGGTTTTAGAGTTTTATCTGAAAACCACTTTACTTGCAGATGTTAACTGATTTTTGTTTTCAAATTACCTTTATGCTCTGTCATTGCTTCCCCAGTGTCTCCCTTGTACTTTGTTGTAGTTTTTGTCTTAAGTTTTACATTTAGATCTTTTGGTGCTCTGTTTAGTATGTTTTCCTGTTCCATGTGTACACATTTTGTGTCATTTTCCAGCAAATCTCTCCAGTTCACCTACCTACTTTCCCCTTACTGGTAACCTGTTGATAATCAACCACCTGCTTCATGGTTAGTAATTGCTACCCAACTGTAAATACCTCCTAGTTCAGCCAGCCATTTTATAGATCCACCTGTTATGTTGTCTGCTATATTCTGGTGTATTGCCTCACCTGCCCTTTGTGTTTTGTATCATTTTGTGTTAATGTTTAATAAATCAACATTTAAAATCATCCTGCCTACCACCTGCGTGTGTAACACTCATGACAACTAGGTTGTTTTCTGTGTACAAGACTTGCAATCAGGCTTTTACATCATTAATCCCTTGTTTTTAGCATGAGACTCTGTACCAGCTTTCCATTTTGAAGGCTTCAGTCTTTGCATTTAAATAGTAGTATGTCAGTAACATCAACAAAAACTTGTTTAAGCTGATTCTAAGGAGACTATGGGCTACGGATATAATTTCATTTCATTTCATTCCAGGCAAGCACAATGCTACTTGATTGGTTGCAAATACTGACGTCTTAAATCTGAAACTGCCAACAACCTGACTTTACTTTTTCCAGCTTTGTATGTTATTACCTGATATTTTAACTTTCCATCTTTATGAAGACGAAGCTGATGCTGTCTTTCAAGGTCTTCTCCATATATGTTGCTTGCATCTACCTAGTTATGTAAAAAAATAGGTCAGGCATTACATTCAACAAAGTTTGACCATAATCATATTTATATTGCATATTGCTCTCATTGCTTAACAGAAAATCTGGTTATACTTGAAAATTAACCAGCTCATGTATCTCACCCCATGTCCTAAACCCTGGGTAAAGCCTGGGTTAACTTTGTGACTTGTCTTGAAAAACTGGTGGGTGAAGTGTTGAGCCATGAAGGCAAACATCAGATTGGTTCCCTGAGGATCCTGCCTGAATTCCCTTCTTTTAAAGTATCTCTCACTAAACTCTTTGGCGTCAGGAAGAACAGGTTTACCTGTAAAGAAATGCTCAGTTTAAGATCTCCTCATTACTAAAATAGTTTGTCCGAAGTTGTTAAGGCCTCACCTTTGGTTCCCATTGGCAAAGGGCAGTCTTCGGGTATAGGAGGGAGGAGTCGGGTGTAGTAAGAGAGGTTGTAGTACGACTCCCAGCTGATGTAACCATACTTCGTGTTGTAGGTTGGAGGGCTGGGAATAAGTTCATTTCTGGCTGTAACAAAAAAAGGATTAGTTTATTGTTTATATGCGTTTTCAGACCTTGTTCGGACCATTTTCATGTTATACCATTTTAGAAAACATGCTGGAGGAAATTAACTGAACTGAGGCTTTGGATTTTTTGACAACAGTGCCATCTGAAAGGAAGACAACTGAAAAATCAAAAGGAAGACCATGGTTTATTTTCAAGAATAGCAGAAGATGACTTAAAGAATTAAACATTGCTCTGTTCCTATGTAGATTACTGAGTTGAACTTTGTTAGTGTTATATTTCAGGAAACAAGTTGTCTTACAATTTCAGGACCGCAAGGTTGTGTGTTCAAGAACATCAGACTTGGGTTAGACCACAGGTGTCAAACTCCAGTCCTCAAGGGCTGGTGTCCTGCAATTTTTAGATGCCTCTCTGCTTCAACACACCTGAATAAAATAATTAAGTGATTAGCAGGACTCTGGAGAACTTGACTGCATTCTGAGGAGGAGATTTAGCCATTTGATTTAGATGTGTTGGACCTGGGACACATCTAAAAGTTGCAGGACACCAGCCCTCGAGGACTAGAGTTTGACACCCCTGGTAGACTGACTAGGTCTAAGCTCACCTGTTATTGTTTTACATGCAGGTGGTAGGCTCTAAGTTTTGAATGTTAATCAGACTGGTGTCCAACTCTTATAGGTAAATGTTTTAAACACCTTAGGTGCTTCATCCATCCATTTGCCATACCTCTGTCGTTGGTGGTGCTTGTTTTCAGTGGTCAGTTTGTAAAACATGAGCTACATCATGGAGAGCTCATCAGTGCATTACAGGGCAGCACACATACACACATGCAACTATGTATCAATACACTCACACTTAAGGGCAATTCACATTTAAGTGACCAGTAATCCTTCAATGCACGTTTTTGGATCAGGAGTCAGTTTTTGAGAGCCACTGTCCTTGAATGCATCCCCTCTCCGACACACCAGAATCAGTTAAATTACCCTTTTAGCATGCATTCAAGTTCTGCAGAGGCCTGGTGATGAGCCCTTCATTTGATTCATGTGTGTTTAACTAGGAATGCATCTAAAAGCTGCAGGACACTGGCTCTCAAGGACTGAAGGTAAAGACCCCAGTTTTTGAAAACAAAGGTACCAGGAGAGAACCCAAGCATGCTAGATATAACATGCTATCCATTCCAGGATTTGAACCAAATACATTCTTGATGTCTGCGCTAAAGTCAACATTTAAGATTGGATTATTTGTTGTCTGTAAATGGATTTGTTTTGCAGCAAATTTCAGAGGATGACATCAACATTTAGCATCAACTTTCAAAACAGAGAAAAAACAGAGAGGGAGAAAGATAAAATCATAGACATTAGGCATAAGTGCTCTTGTAAAACACAAATCTTATCAGTGTAAAGGATCGGTGAGCAGTCAAAATTTCTAAGAAACACTGCCACTGGTTTTTATGGGTTTAACCCGATGAATAAGATCTCTCCTTTTCTGGTAATTGCTTTTTATAAGCGGTTACGTCTGTATCACACCACTGATCCACAATTTAATAGTGGTTGTTTACTTTCTGGTGACATCACTAAAAGGTCCTCACCCCTGCCGCTGATGTGTGCAGTCTTAGACTGCCTCAGTACTACACAATGATTCAGTTTGATGCTCTGGATGATGCAGCAATAAATAAAAATGAAAAACTGAAGAAAAAACCTCAGCATTTTCAAGAAGGTTTGTCGTGTTTAACTCATTCAAAGCAACTGTCTGCATACCTGGTCAGGTCACACTGAAAGCAGCCTGTAAGATGCTAAAAGAAGTCTCCAAAAATCCTAAAATCTCATCAGGGGACCTACATCACACTCCTGCTACTGTTTATACCACAATCAGAAAATGGTTGCACAAGTTTACCATTCATTAGAGGGTTTCAAGATGGAATCCTTTGCTCTTTAAGAAAAAACATTAAGGGTAGACTAGAGTTTAACAGACAATCTAGACAGAGACCAGGACTTGTGCAATAGTGTTCTTTGAATAGATGAGCATATAAATATTATGTTATAAATTATTTGGACACCAAAACTGAAGACATGTTAACCATAAACCAAATAGCATTGACCCATTTCAAGACTTTGCAATTTTTGATTCTCGGCCAGTCCTTTGTGGATTTACTGAAGTGTTTAGAATGATTGTCATCTTTCAGGGTCCAGCTCTGCATCACCTTTTTACAGATGGGTTTATGTTTTCCTCAAGCAGCTAGAAATGCACTTTTGTTGAGTGAAAGGGGGTTCATTTCTGTTGTTAAATTACTTTCTTTTCCAGAATCACTGGAATTAAATTAAATCACTTTCTTTTCCAGAGCCACAAACATGAGATTAATATATGAACATTTTTAAAAAGGAACCTGATATTTAATGAGGTCTCCTAGGTTGTTCCACCTGACTGTAGTTGATTTCCCTCATTGGACAGGTTGTCTCTCCAGCAATTTTATATTATTTAAAAAAGTGAAGTTACACATTTATAGACCCAGATTACAAAATGCTTGACAACAGTGACTCAATCTGATTTATCCTGCTACTTTCACAAAGATGAATGTGTGGAGGACCCAAATGTAGACCTGAGGAAGGCACAGGTGGATGCAAAAATAAAGATATGTAATAAGTCTAACAGAAACTTTGAAAACAAAGTCCAAGGCCTAAACTCATAAAACACGAGCTAAAGTATGTGAAACAAAATAAATCCCAAAATAAACCAGGAGCATGGAGGGAAGATAAGTGAGCAGATGAACTAGCAGTGACTGAAGGGGGATATACAGTACGTATACCAAGAACAACTGATCAGTGGAAGAAGAAACAGGCTATTTCGCACAGTTGGAAGAGCTGATCGAGAAACCAGAGAACAGAGAGAATGAACCAGAATGAATGGCGGAACAATAACAAAACACAGACAGTACACAAACAGAACACAACTAAACACGAGAAGGAATCAAAACCAACAGGAGACGTGGAAACCGTAAAACAGGAAGTAAAGAGTACACAGAATACACTAACTAAAATAAAAAAGGAAACTATCCAATATGAACTCAGAATTCAAGAAACCGAACTACACAACAAAATAAACTAAGTCCAACACATGCCAGCAAATAAATAAAAATTTTAAAAAATGTCACCCCTAAAAATGTTAGTTTGTATATGACAGACTGAGACACTAAAACCAGTTGCCAATCAGGCCTCTTAGTAGTTTTGCTTTTGGCCCTTAAATGCGTTAGAACATCCTTTTAAGGCAACGGATGTTTGAGTGAGTTTGAGAGTAGTTGAGATTGTTGTTTTTTCTGCACATCTCTATATTAAAATCTCAAGAAAAACACACAAGTTCTGTTTATTTTGAACTGAATAAAGCCCTCATTCAAACCAAACTAATAACATCTGAAACCTTGTGAATGGAATAAGCTTTCCAGACAATACCAGCATAAAACACAACAAGTTTAAAAAAATAAACCTTTACAAAGCATTTTTGAAACACAAATGGACAAATGTCTTAGTCTTACAAAAATATGTCATCAGTCAATATACCAGAATTGAACTGAAGTAAAGGAAAAAAGGTACGTTATTAGTATCATCTGTCTGGGTGTGTTGAAAGACTGGAAGTCACTGTTAGCCACTGTCACTACATGCATGCTCAGTATGAGGGATTGCTGCAAAGTCAACCCCAGTGACTGTCACTGTCTCTACATGCTCATCCGGGAGGAGGGAATGCTGCAAGTCACTGACTGGATGCAATCTGCTGGGTTTCCTTAGACAGAAAAACTTTTTATCAAATTTGAATAAATAACTAACTCTGACTGCACTGTTCAATGGTTAGGACTAATTGGAATGTATGTACCTAACTTTTGTGAAGTGCCTTGAGACAACAAGTGTTGTGAATTGGCGCTATATAAATAAAACTGAATTGAATTGAATTAAATTTTGTGGTTTTGATGGCTTAACTTACCAATCAGCACTTTTCTCATGAAAGTGTCTCGCAAGAAAGAATTGTTGACAATGCTCCAGAACCACTGGAAATGAGTCAGAAGGAAATGAACCACCGTGGGACTGGGCTTCAGCATCACATAAATTCGGGTCCAGAACTCCGCTGTAGAGAAAAGTAAAGCAGAACAGAAAAGCACAATTAGAGATAGATTTAATGTGCTGTGTAGACAATGAAACATAAGAACTTTTTCATTAGAAGGTTCTGAACATCAAATTGTGCTGTTATGTTCTTACGAATGGTGCAGTTTTCTCCGTAGAAGCCTGTGTGGGTGCAGTCACAGTTGTAGTTGTCTGTACCAAATCGCACACACACCCCTCTGTTCTGACAAGGGTAGTAGCAACAAGGATTCGCTGAAAAAAAAACAGTTTGCACAGACATTGAATAATTATACTAAGGTATGCCTGTAAACCAAACAGATTGCTTCAAATGTTACCGTAGTTACTGTGGATGTTTGGCTTGTTAACTTTTACACCTCATAGAGTACCTAACCATAACTTCTAAACAATACTTGTACAAAACATCTTATAGTTAGGATGTATGAAAGGCCCTCTTTGAGTCACATAATAGCTGCAGCTTCATCCATCCACTCATCGTCTATTCCTGCTTATCCTTGCAGAATCGCAGGTGGACTGGTGCCTATGCCCAGCCGTTTACCCTTGAGTGAGGCATGGTACACAATCTGCACCACAGTGCACCCCTTTGTGTATGCATAGTGACCAAAAATGTATAAATCAGAGATAATGGAACAGCTATTTAAGAAATCAAAATTTCTACTGAAATTATACATGTTGGGGTCCAACATCTGGAGCCACAAAAACTAATTCGATTGATTTATTTATTGTATTTTTTGGTGAGAAGCCAAATTAATTTTAACTTGTTCAGTCTAATGCTGCTAAGAGGTTGGTCTTCACACTTCTTCTTGTCCAAAGTGTCACTCATTTCCTGTTTGCGTGTACTTTCAGAGGTTTCAAGTTATTCTTGCATGATTTTACTCTCAGACCGCATGATGACTGTGGTTTTCAGCTTAAACAGCAATAACGTTATGCTCAATCACCACTGGATCTGTAATTTCTAAACCGATGTGGCATTAGAAAGAAATACCGATACTCGCTTCTCCTTGAACCCAGGCAGTGCACTTAGGAAGTGAAGACCCAAACTACCCAGGATAAATAAAGATTACAAAGCTCTCTCTGTTGAGTCATTTTTTACAGGAACTGGATGTATATACACACAGCTACTAGCATCTAAATCACACAACCACTTCCACATATCTTTAACACGCTGTATCAGGGTTTCCTGCCCTGCCTCCATACAGATGCTAAGTGTGATTATGTGACTTTACATATGTGTTTCATTTTCCTTGTTAGCTGCTTAGATAATGTTTAGGTTACTAATAGAAGAAAGCATTTAAATGTATGACATTTTAAAGTTAAAATACACTTTCAAGTTATTTATATAACTTATGAATGTGCAGTATTTATTTTGCTGCTGTTGCACATTCAGCCCAAATCTGTCTTCAATAGTATCTTTAATAATATCTTCATGTCGTACTTTGTCTTATATCCCGTTTTGTTGCAGTCTACAGTTGTGTGGACATTTCTGAGGAAAGTTTTACTGGCATTGGTATTATGTAATAATGCCAAAATTATATTGCAAAAACAAGACAAGGTTCTGTTTTACAGACTGTGTGACTACTGATTTTAACCACATTATTTGTGCCTTTTAAACTTCTTTTTCCCATATCCGCTTCATTTTTAAACTCAAGCAATGCTACTGCTCTCATGTTTTGAAAAAGAAATAACTCTTAGTTTGCCACAGTGCCTTTCAAAAAAAGTTGCACACATTTTCATTTTCTGTCACATTACAACCACAAACCTTTTTGTTTTTATTGGGCTTACATGTCATGATCTAGAGGCGTTGCATATGGTTTTCATTTTGGGTTCATGTTTTTCAAATTTTTTCTAGCCATATCTGTTCATTTTCTGTGCTCTGAGACCCTTTTCAGACCTACAATAATTTGTGCTTTCTACTTCTTTTTTTTAATGTTTTGCCGAGCAGGTGATTCACAGTAAAAATGTTTTAATATGTTTTAATGTATTTTTAATTGTACAAGAAGAAATGTGACCCCTGAGTACTATCAACATGGTGATTTTGGCTCGTGGAGCAAAACACTTGGACTACAACAGACTAACATCAAAGGCAACTGGACTTTCACTTAGTTTTCTGAAATCATTTCAACACCTATCCTGGAGTCTTTGTCAACTCTGAATGCTCCCAGTTGAGCAACCTGGAGTTTGGGAGTTGGTGATTTTAAGCACATACAGGCCCTTCCTCCTGGATGCATTCTAAGTCAGATGCATATCGACCGCCCGCCCATCACACCCTTGGGTCATTAGAGTCTATTGTTTAGTGTGAGTTGTTCACTTGGTCACTTGGTCTTATAACACATTAAAACAACAACAACAAAAAGAAAACCCAGAGAGCAAAGTGTACCGGAGTCAAATTCCTTGTTTGTATGTACGAACTTGGCAATAAAGCAGATTCTGATTCTGATTCTGAATCATGATGAGACTGCTTCTGTAATTTCTTTGGAATGAATTTCAAAACAGGGCTATAGATAGTGGACAGCAGAAACCCTAACCCTCCCCCTCGGTTCTGTGTCGGTTTCTCTCTTTTGACAAAGTTGGCTTCCTTCATCCCTCTTTCAAGCCACCTGTCCTCTGTCTGAAATCTGTAGATCGTTTTCATCGTAATAGTGTCCTTTGCTCTTGAGGTGCAAGTGCACTGCTGAATCTTGCCCCAAGTGGCTGGCTCTCCTGTACTGTGCCATGGGTTTAGGCAGTTGTTGTTTGTTTGATCTAATGTAGAAGTCAGAGCAACCCTCACTGCATAGGCCACAAATCTGGTTTGGTGCATCTATCTTTTAGTGATCCTCCAGAATTGATAAAGACTCCTTATATAAAACAAACCAAAACAGGGGAGGAAAATAAAAAAAAAATAAAAAATCCAACACATCTTCTCCTTGGTGAAACATGGTGGTGGCAGCATCATCCTGTGGGGATGCTTTCTTCAGCAGGTACATGAAAGCTGGCCAGAAGTGACACAAAGATGAATAAAGCTAAATACAAGTAAAGCCCGGAAGACTACCTGTTAGATGCTGCAAAAGGCCTGGAACTGGGGAGAAGGTTCATCTTCCAACAGGATAATGGTGGTACATATACAGCAAAGGTTAGAATGGCCAAGTCAAAGTAAAGATACAAATCCATTTAAAAAATCAGTCTTAAGGCAGGTCATCAGTCCTCCATATCGGATTGCAGAGAGCCAAGAAACCATATATTCTGCTCTCTGTAAGAAAATCTTTAAGGACAATTTCTGGTGTTCGTGACCTTAAGCTAAAGCATCCTTGCGTTACACTGTAGGTTAATGATCCTAACCACACCAGCAATTCCACTTCTGGCTCCACTATGGCTCCAAAACAGAAAAGAAGATTTTGGAGTGGCCTAGTTAAAGTCCAATTGAGACAGAGTGGCATGATCTTAAACAGCCCATTCATGCTCAAAAATTGCCCAATCTGGTTAAATTAAAACAATTTTGAGGAGAAGCGTTAAAATTCCTCCAAGACACTCTAAAAGAGTCACTGTAGGTTACTGCAAAAGCTTGATGGCAGCTACTGCTGGCAAGCGTGGCACACACAGCTGTTACATTTAGGGGACAATTCCTTTTTTCAAATAGGGCCAGTTAGGTTTGGATTAATTTTCTCCTTTAACAAATAAAATTATCTTTTAAAAATTGTGTTTTGTATTTACTCAGTTTACCTTTGGTCTGATGTTAAGATTAGTTTGATGATCTGAAACTTTTAAGTGTGACAAAAAAGCACAAAGAGAAGAAATGTGTAGTACTTTTTAGCAGGACTGTATGTGACATCAGTAATATAACTGCTCACCAGCACTTGAGTCAGCAGCATCTGAGGATGAGCTCCTCAGCAGCACTATACCCACCCAGATGGAAAAGAGACTAAACCCTGTAAACATTTACAGAGAAATGAATAAGAATTTAATGCTATTTTGATGTACCTTTAACAGTTTATCCAAAAGATGTACTTTTTAGTTTTAGGACTCACCTTTCATGGTTGTTTGAATGAAATTGGAGTTGTCTGAAGACGTCGTTTCTCAGACAGTGTTATTCTTAGAAACGGTTGAAGGCTGCCTTCCTCCAGCTGACTGTTAAGTGTCAAACTGGCTTTATAAGATACCAAAAGTGGGCGGTCACACTGCATCTACCACTTCCTCTGTTTATTAGATTTTTACAACTTAATGCAATTTTTTTAAAATTCAGTATTTTACACTTGTATTATAAGCCAAATTGTTCTCCTGTTAGGAATTAAAATTCGTTGGAAAACAATTTAATCAGATGCAACCCGAAGAGCTTGTAAATAATACAATTTCCTTTTATTTCTTAATTCAAGCACACAACGTCAGCTGGTAGCTGAGGGACAGGTTAAATAGCTTTGTCTCCCCCTACCGGCGAATTTATGCAACGTCTCATTAAAGTGATCTTTCAGGAGTCCGTGTTGTAAATTGACCCTTTGTGGCTAAAAAGTATCTGCTTAAACAGGATGCTTATTTGCACAGTAGATGCAGCATTGATCTACAAATAAAAACAAAGCAAAAAAAAGAGTAAATCCTCCATTATTGATTCATAATTAATTTAGAATACATTTTTGTGGCAGAATATATATATAATCCCCATTTCCCAGCTTCTGTTCCCTGATAGCTCCCAAACAAGAAGCTATCAAGCATACGTGTGAGGTTTATCTGCACTCTTTCCTGCATACTGTCAACATTTCAGGATTTACTTGTCTGTTAATGTTCTTGTTTAGTGAAGTTCAGTCTCAATTCACTAATCCTAAAGTTTGCATTCGTTATGATGAGGTTACTCAAGGGGTTTTCATGACGTTTGTGCTCGAAATAACACGCCTATATCTTCTCAAGTGTTTCTCAGAAATGACAAACTGTATTTAAATAATCATTATGTTAATAAATATGTTTATTAAATGCGAATGATTCTGGTCTGAGTCTGAGTTTGATGGAGACACTATTTTGTGGAGTTGGTTTACTTTCTGAGTTATCTGCTTGTGGTTTTAACTGTTTGGTCTTTGTAGAAATGGTTTATATAAGCTTTTTGCCAAGATTCTAACATTTCTTTGGAAACCATTTGTCTATGTTTATCTAAGGAAACTTATAGTAATAAATCAACAAACAAAAAAAAACCCACAAAAGTAAAACTTTTACCCCAGCACTGGGGGTTGGGGCTTATTAATTAAACATAGACATAGTCTCCCAATTTCATCAAAATAAGATGTTGCATGTTTGTAATCTCTGACACTATTACATATTAAAGGACACATTATGAACTTTAAACTATCTCAAAAAAGCTCCACAAGAATATCTCTTGTTGGTGGATAAAAACCAAAGGCCTCTTCTGATCCAGCCATTTGTTGTGCTCCACTTATCCAAGTCTGGGTCACAGAAGGAAAACCCAGACATCCCTCTCCACAGTGACCCTTTCCAGCTCATCCTGGGGGATCCCAAGGTGTTCCTGGGCCGAAGTGGATACGATATACTGTAAAATATATCCACATTTTTCAGTCATGTCCCTTATCCCATGACTGTAGATGAAGGTCCGACTATAAATGGACAGACTGACCCCCAACCTGGAGAGAGCAGTCCACCTTTTTCTAGTTGAGAAGCATGGTCTCATCCTGTCTGCTTCATACTTAGCTGCAAACCACTGCAGTGCATGTTTAAGGTCATGGCTTGAACATGATGACAACACATTATCTGCAAAACACAAAGATGATACTCTAGCCTTGAGATCGTGTCCATGAACAACACAAACAGGATCTGTGATCAAGGGCAGTCCTGGCAGGGTTCAGTCTGACCTGGGAACAAGGTCAACTTTGGTCCGAGAATGTGAACACCTTTGGGTATAGTGGAACTGGATTACCCTTAGAAGCAACCACAAAATCCAAAAAAAAACAACATTGGGAAAATAAAATGGATTCCAACAGGCTGATAATGTTTTAAGCGAAAATGAGGCAGTTTTAACAGTGAAAATACAATTGACACCACAGGTTTCTTGATAAATGTATAATCTTTTTGTTGTTTTTTACCAGGAAATCATCAGTTTCACAAATAATCGATGACAGAAATATGAAGCATTAATTTTCTGAGTGCTAGATTCAGGAAAACCCAAAATAAAGCAGCACTTTAATTCTCATATTGCCTTCTCAATTGCCAAACACATTTAGTCCTTTGAGGTTAAAATGATCCCAGGACAACATCCCTCTAACATGGAGCTCGAAGAGCTGTAGACATGTTTCAGAGCCAAAGTAAACCATTTTCCTTCACAGATACAGACTTTGTTGGACTGTTTTTACTTTTTTTAAATCAAATTCAGAAGCTTTTTTGTTTCTTTTTCAGAATCATGGAGCTTTCCCCATTGGACTTTTTTAAATTAAAGCAGTTTGCTGACACCGTTCTTTCCTGGGCATTCAGGACCAACAACTCTATCTTCAAAGACCCAACTGTATTTGTGTTTTACTGTCTTTCTTAGACATGATTGATATATAAAAGAATGAGACGCATCAGGAACTAATTATCAAACCAGCGTTTCCTGCCTTACGAGTGCCTGCACGACTCCTTTTGGCATGGGGCTCCTCTACCCGTTGCCATGGTGTTGTTGGCGCAGGCTGCCGTCCCAGGCCTGCTGCTTCCTATAGCATCTTTGATAATTGAAGTCAGATGCTCCTCTGAATGAAACCTGCACCCGGAGTAACCTGGAAGCATTTATTTTATGGAGAAGATGTTTAGTTAAGCCATGCTTCCCTCTAAAAATTAGGCTCGGCCCAACTCTGGTGATTAATACGACGGGTAAAAGCACTGGAGGCTGGTTCCTGGTTTCTTCCTTCCCCTGGTTCAGGTTACAGATTAGTAGACTTCCTGTTCAGTTGTTGAGCCATCCAATCAGACTGACAGAGCAGGGACAGACGCAGAGGAATTGTGTGTTATCTCAGACGGACTTTCTGACAGAGCCACACAGTGGTGAGTCCTTACAGCATCATTTGTTAAACAGAGGACAGAGAACAGACCTCCTCTGGAGTCAGCTGGTGGTCTGATCCAAACAGCCAAAATGCACGCAAAGCTGCATGACTAATGTTACTGATCTAAACAGCAGATTAAATAACTCCTACAAGAAAATTCAGAAATAGGAACCATCTCTAAACACAGATATGGACAAGATGGTTGCACGTTTTGGACCTTGCCTGCTTGCAGTTTAATAATTCACAGGCGTATAAGTGTGACAGGGGTGATTTGTTTTCCCCCATGAAGTACATCAATTATATGTATGTATGCTCTTTGTCTTCGAAACACCCTGGGATCCTCCAACCCCCTCCTACAGGACTTGAGTGTTGTGCACAGAACTGTATCTGGAACACAGATGCAACAAAGATTTTGTTGTGGTTGTGTTTTGCTTCTTAATCTCCTGCTACTAAGTCACCAGATGGTTAAAACACACTTTTATGCTGTAAAAACTTCTGTCGCATGGAGAGCTGAGGTGGTCCTACTGCTGAAGTTGTTGCTAACAACTTGTGGATGCAGATTTAGTGATATCCATCAGCCTTGAAGGACCTGACACAGAAACCTTGAGCCCCTTAATTTTAGAGTAGCTGCTCTAAACCCCATCCGACATGTTGACAGTTGTGAGCATGCACTAGAACAAACCTCATTTCTGCAAAACCACCCGTGCTACTTGTTGCATCTTCTGCTATAACACTGTGCTCATATTTGTTTGGCTTCAAATTAGTTGTGGCGGCTTTCCATTGCATCATTTTCTATCCCACCTTCCAACTTTCGCTGGGTTGATTCCCATCACCATTCACCTTTCTCTGACACTACTCGACTGCAGTCCCACATAGCCGTGGGGATCAGCAGAGCTGCAGGATATTGCAGCCGGCATCAAACTAAACACACGATGGGTCCTGCTTAAATAATTCCATTGCTGAGCCTATTCAAAGTGACAGCTTGAACACTTGCACTCAGAGCTGGGCTGCCAAGGGAGGAGGTGTTGGAGGAGGCTGGGTGGGCCATGGTGGGCTGTGCGTCCGCTGACCTACAGAGCTTTTTTTTATGATTAGGAAACCGTTTAGCCCTGATTGCTGCAGGTCACTGCAGGTGAGTTTGAAGGAAGTAATTTCCCTTCTGGAGCTTGTTACCAGATTAGAAGCTGATCTCTGACTCTCACCGGAGAACCCAAACATATCTAGGGCTCAAGAAAAGAGTTGGGTCATTTTCAAAGACTAGATTAACTAATGATGCAAAATATTTTATTAAAGCGCTAAACATTTTCCAAATTCTAAAAAGAGAAATTGTAAAGTAAGTCAAATATTATTGTTATGTAGCTCATATTATTAAAAATTCCCACCTTTTCTGGAAGTTTTGTAGTTTTAATAACATTTTAGTTCAAGTATATTTCTAACATGAAGGAAAAAACAATTTAATAAACAATTGAAATCCATGACTGTCACTACATGTATGTGACAGTGACTTTTTGATATTTTACAGAACTACAGGCGAAGCCAGCTAAAAGCTGGTAATGTCAAAGTCCAAACTCAGAAAAAATCCTTTAGAAAAACACAAAATAATAAAAAATCAAAGCTGGAATTCAGAACAAAACTGATATGATTCAGTGGTTGGAAAGCCCAGGGAGACTGAGAAGGGAGGAGAGAAAGACAGGATCAGGTATGTGGATAAGCTGACAAGACACAAGCATAAATAACAACAACTCTTATTACACCATAAATAGGTTTGTAACCATCATCTCATTATTATTATAAATATTATTATCCTACGTCTAATCTGATTTGGTTTACAGAAAAGTAAACCCTAATAAGCTTTTAACCACATTTGTATGTTTTATGTATAAATTGTACCTTAGTGACCTAAAAAGACAATAGAAATGCAACGAAATGCTGTGTATCTTAAACCTAAGATACACCCTCTGCAGGGAAAGAAGTCTTTACTTTTTCTTATATGTGTAGTCTATATCTAAGCATTGTTTTTAGGCAATGATGTCTGTGAGTAGAAGGTGGAGGTTTGTTTTTTATGATTGAAGCTTTAGTCATTGTATGAGGAGTTACAGAAATTCCTGTTTTATATAACAGCTGCCTAACTGTTTTATGTTTAATGTTTACGTGGTTCACACTTTAACTAAACTCAACTGGAACAAATCAACAAACACCACAATCAGCTTTGTGTAAAAGAATTTAGATGTTGGAGCTACCGTTAGATTATTTTTTTAGGTTTTGATAACTGAAATTAATCATAAATGATTTCTTGTTTGATGTTCAAACCTTGAAGAATCATTTTGCTCCTTAGGTGAAGTTGTATCAAATAACTGTGTCAGATCAGTCTGAAACAAGCCTTACAAAATCCTGGTTCCACTGTGCTCAAGGAGACTTTGACATAAAAAAACAGCTTGGCTAAATTCATGCAAACATGGCTCAATGCAGCACCTTTAGTTGCAAGATGAACCTTTTCTTTCACCTGCAGATAAGTCATACAATCAGAGGATGAAGGAAATGTCAGTCAGTCATTTTCTACCGCTTATTCCATAGTGGATGGAAGCTGGTGCCTATCTCCAGCAATCTACGGGCGAGAGACGGGGTACACCCTGGACAGGTCGCCAGTCCATCGCAGGGCAACACACAAACATGAAGGAAATGTGTTCAGCATTTTATTTTCATGTTTTTGTTTTTCAGTTGCTTCTCAGGACTTCCGAATTACCCAGTAGAAACATAACATAGATGCATTTTATTCAGTTCTTCCTGCTGGGTTTAACGCTGTAATTTGATTGGGCCATTAACATGGCAATCCGCCACGTGTGCTGTATTGAAGCTGATCCAACCGACTTATATGAACTGATGCCAAAACACGTATCCTGTAAATTAGTTTTTTCTCGTTCATTTTCTATCTTTGATCTAAGAAGAAAGTTTCTATTCTGTGGAATTTAATGTTCTGTAATTTATTTTCCACTCTGATCACAATAAGCTGTTGTGGCATTTAGCCACTGAGGAGGCTGATATGTTCCTGTAGTTTGCAAAGAACAGAATCATGGTTAGTTCCCCAGGTGGACGCGGACAAATGACAAATATGGCTCCATATTTGCTGTAACCAGATCTTATGAAAGTGTTTGCAATATGTCCACAAAAATGAAGGCAGATTAAGTAAACAAGATCTGTCTGGGATTTCTGTATGATCTTCAGATGTCTGGATCTCTGGATTGCGTCTCTTTTGTTGTACTAAAGCAAAATTATCTAAAGGAAACATTAAATCTCTCAATGCTTTCCGTCCACTGGAGGTGATTGCATTTTTACCTGGTGGAGGAAAACCTTCAGCTCCCAGTTCGCCCTCCCGTGTTGGGATCAATCAGCTGTTTCCTGTCTCCTAATAAAGACACATGCTGTAATCCACTTGATAAATATCAAGCAGAATTCAGCAATCAGCTGAAAGCAATTTGCATGTCTGTGTTTGAGCCAGCGGCTCATGATTTTCTTCCTTGTCATCTATCATAGACCACACGCCTAGGCCAAAACACACAATACTCCCAAATTGCTGTCATATGGAGTACAAGCCCAGAAAAAAGCCCGTCATTTTTCCTTGTCTATACTTCAAATAAACTTGCATTTGTTGAATAACTTAAGAGAGGCTTTTTTTTCTTCCAGTGCAACTTTTCAGAGAGAGTGATGGGGTAATGTGCCATTTCCTTTGTTTGTTGAAAGCTTGGCTGCAGGATTGTAATCCAGACGGGTTTGATCTCGGTGGATGCAGCCTGTTGAACATTGGACGCTGTTGGATGTTGAGTCTTGAGATGCTAAATTCATCTCCAGCAAGCTCCCACAGGCAAACATTCACAGGCTCTTAGTTTTCTTTGTTTTATTCACATATTCTTGTTTCCTTTGTGGTTACTCCTGGAAAATCCTGAATTTTCTTTTATCCATAACATATGGATTTAAAACATCCTCAACACACCATGTTGCATTGATTGTATTTTTATTTTTAATGAATTGAAGGTTGGAGATTTTTTCAAAATGCTTTAATGAATTGTACAATTCAATCAACTTCTGGTTGAGATGGAAAGGAATTCAAATTTGACTCTTTGATTTTATCCTCTAACAACATTAACATTAACTACAGTGGCAAAGGAAACAAAACAAGACCATGGGGTTCCTCCACCTTTCGCCAAACACGTTCCTTCAGCCAACATGCCAAGCAGAAAATTCCCCGTCCCTGTTCTGTAACCTTGTTTCAAAGACATTCAAGTAACATAAAGCGAGAAGAATCAAACCCAAGCATGTTGTCGATAGCAAACTGTAAAAATGATAGGAATGGTGAGAGTTAGAAAAATGCTTCTGATCAAGCATTGCTTTCTGCAGATGACTTATTTCACAATAACATGAAATGAAATTTATGCATCTGTTTATTCATAAAGAACAGAAAATAAGGCATAAAGAAAGAAGTTTTATTTTTGTGGTCTCCATCTCTGGTTCTCAAGATTTTTCTCTTTTGCCACAAACCTGATTTTGATGAGTGGGTCAATACCAGGCTTCTGCAGAACTTGATGGCACGCTGAGAAAATAATACAGTTATTTCAATCAACCATGCTGGATTCATCTGGAGCAATGGTTTTCAAACTTTTTAGAACAAGTACCTCAATAAATGCCAATTTTTCCTAGTACCACCATCATGACATGCATTTTAAAATCAGCATCGCAGGACTTTTTCAGTTTGCTCAATCAAGGAAGCATAAAAAAATAGACAAAAATCTTATCTAGTGGAGCTTCTCGATTAGTTGAAGGAAAGAGTTGAAGTATTTGTTTACGTTTGGAAAGATGAACAGAAATATCCGTAGAAATCTGAATTCCCCCGAAAAGTCATGGTTTCCCAACAACCCAACCTCAAAATTCAATATGGCTGCCATTCCATAAAGAGCAGCAACTTCTGACAATTTTTCATACACATTGCTTTACAGCCTCATTTAGTGAACATCTTGCTACGGTGTTTGAAAGTACAAACGGCAGACATCAACAGTTATATTATTTTGCTTTACTAATAGTATTTAGGCTGGTTCCTGGGGAGAACAATTACCAAGTCCCACTTGCTTTCAAAATAATACTTGGAACCCAGTGTCATGCCTGTGTTGAGTTTTGAGTTTCATTCCTGTCTGTTTCTCTGCGCTTCCCTGTTTATGCTCTATAGTTGCTGTAATTTTAGTTCATTCATTGTAGATCAAGTTCATGGTTCATGCTTGTGTCTTGTTTCATTTAGCTATTTCTGTAACTTCCCTGGACTTCTCTGTGTTTCTGCTCACCTGTGTTAATTAGCCTCCCTCCTTCAGCTGCTCTGCATTCTCCTTACCACAGCTGCTGATTTTGCTTTCCTGTCTCTGTTTTCATTTGTTTTCGCTGGATTCTACGGTTTGCCTGCCTGCTCCATGCTCTGTGCCCTGCTTCTCAGAGTAAGTTGTCAAGTTTAGCTGTCATTAAACGTTTTCTACTCGCCATACGGTTCCCACGCTCCTGTTTGCAATTTTGTCCTGCAAGAATCTACCATAATATGACACTCAGTTAAGTTGGATTGGATGTTATTTCCAGGTCCAGATATGATTGGTTAATTGAAATTCCGTTTTTCAGTTTCTTCTGGGAGTTTTCAACATTTTCTCCACTACACCATTCTTTTACAAAGTTTCTAAAGAAAGCAAAGATCAATGTGCTTGAACAACTCCAAAAGTCTCAAGTCACCTTTCATTGTTTCCATGGGCTTTTGAGGTCTTTGTAATTAAAGCAATTCACAGTTAATTTACTAGCAGTACACATTTATTTTCAGAATAAAGTAGAACTTCTTCTTAGTGTAAATTTAACTCCACTAGGGTTTCGCCTTGTCACTGGTCCATCTGTGGACAGGACAGGATCTCAAGGTGAGCTCATGGAAAGGAAGGACCTGTAGGTTTGAGAACCTACAGGTCCTCATTTTCTAAGGATTTTTGGCAATAGTGTTAAGGCAGGGAGAGAAGGGGGAAGATGTGCAGTAAAGGTCTCAAGGTCGGGATCCATACCCAGATAGCTGGGTTGAGGACTAACGATCTCTATAGGGCGCCTGTTCTACCACTAGACCATGCGCCGCCCCTCATCTCTGCTTTTTGTGGACGATGTGGTTCTCTTGACATTTTCATGCTATGACATTCACCGTGTACCATAGTGGTTTGCAGCTAAATGAGAAGCTGCTGTCACCTCCTTTAAATCAAGGCTTGTGGTTGTCAACCAGAAAAGGTACCTTACAGGTCAGGGGGTTTAACAGAGAAGTTCAGGTATCTTGGTGACCTGTTCATGCGTGATAGCATAAAGGATATCTGCATTCCGTCCCTCACTTCCTGAGATCCTGGATACAAGAAGATGTAATGAGCTTAACCTTTAGGGTGGCTGGGCTTACGCTTGGAGAAAAGATGAGGACATTCATCATCTGATGGGAGCTCAGAGTAGAAATGCTGCTCGTTCACATTGAAAGGAGTCAGTTGAGGAGAAAGCCTCCTGGATGCCTCCCCTTGGAAGTTTTCCAGGCACATCCCATTGGTAGGAGACCCCAGCAGTGGATCCATTTTGCCTGACAATTCTTAGCAAATGAGCCAGAGAATGTCGCTAAGGGGGGTAAATATTTGGGTTTATTTCTGGCATCCATCCACCTTCCATGGATGGATGGCTGGATGGATGGATGGATGGATGGATGGATGGATGGATGGATGGATGGATGGATGGATGAATGGATGGATGAATGGTAGAAGAAACAAATTACCTAAAACAGTTTAGGTTACTTTTAAAAACTGCTGATCAGAAGGCAGGTTACCTAGTTTCAGCACCGGGGCATCGATAGAGCTGCAGCAGAATGCTACAGATGACCCGTCAGCAGATTTTAACATTGCTGAGATTGCTGGTCCACATGCCATGTTCTTCAAGAAGGAAACAGTGTAATAAAAGCAGAAAAACATAAATGAAGAGCTTACAGAGCTTCTGCCTGTGGATTTAGAAAACTCCATTTGTGGAAAACTTCGATTTTAGAGAATCATGTCAGTGAGCAACAATCTCTTTATGCTGTTTTATTAAATAATATATTTAATAATATTTTCATTGTTGGTTTTGGCTGAAATAGGTCCTCAGATCTCTCTGAATTCACTCTGCACCAGTCATAAATGATCAAAACCAGTCAACAATAGTCCAAACTGGTGCATTCATAAAGTCTCTAAAGTGCAGCAATAATGGAGGTGAAAGAATTAGGTTCTACCCTCTGAGTCCTCCTTCATCAGGACCAGTTCACTTCCACTGTCAGGTAATTACAGTCAATGCACAAAGCTGCTGAAGTGCATCACAGGGACAATACAATGAGAGTGAGAAGATGTAATGCTGCTGTTAAAGATGCTTTTTGGGTGATCAATAACAATTAAAGTCTCATTGATTTTAAAGATCCCTCTACTTGGAGGAAACGTTTGCAGTAAAATATTCAAACCTTTATCACGTAGAAAATGTTAAGAAGTGTGGAAAACATTACAAAAGAATTCCAGAATTCTATGTTTTTTCATATTGTTAGATAATAACAAGAATTATTATCTGGCGATACTGTGATGTGAAGAAAACATAAAGAAAATTACAGTAAAGACAAACAGTACCCTAAAAAATAGCAGTAAAATCTACCAATGACTTGAAATTGATGAAATCAAAGAGTAAACAGATGTTTTTGGTCCTGATTTGAGGGAGCCAATAGTTTCTGCACATCTCAGGTTTTCATGCAGTTTGTTCCCGAGCTCAGGAGCACAGAAACTAAATGCTGCCTCTCTTTGTCTAGGTTTGGTCTCTGAAAACTTGAGACATCTTCATAGTTTATATCTGATCATACTCTGAAATATAAGTACAGGCCCATGAACGTTATAGACCAATAACAAAGTCCTAAAGTCTATCCTCTGTCAAACAAGGAGCCAGTCCAGTGATTTAAGGACTGGTGTAATGTAATCTATTTTCCTGGTGCTCGTCAGGACTCTGGTAGCAGCATTTTGGATAAACTGCAGCAGCCTCATTGATTTTTTTACAGGCACCAGAAAAGACGCCATTAGAACAATCTAACCTACTGAAAACAAAATCATGCACCAGTTTTCCTCTGGCCTATTTAGACATGAAACTCTTTATTCTAGTGATGTTTTAAGATTATATTAGGCTAATTTAGTAATAGGCCATGATAACACCTAGTTTTCTGGCAATGATCGTTTTTCTTGTCTTATTCTGTGCGCACTAACAACCAGCAAGGGAAATTATGTTGCATTATATTAAGCCATATTTGGAGTAATCACTTTCCATATCAGCACAGACCTCTCATTGTAATTATCAGACATGGTGATGAAGGAGAATGATTTAGGCTTGTTCGGTAGCCAAATGACTTGGGCACCTTGCATTCATTAAGTCATCCATTTAGCATGATTAAGCTACATAAAATTATCTTCTGGTTATAAATGATTCAGTCTAATTTAAAGGATGATTTTTCACTAGTCACTGTGCAATCTTTGTTACACATCTACAAAAGAATCAGGAAATTTTGTGTTGATTTTTTCAGGAACAAAATTTAGTTTGGATCAACACTTAAATAAACACTTCAAATAATGAAAAGCTGGTAATCAATTTTATCATAAATTAACTTATTTCTCAAACTAACATCTGCTCTGTAAAGATCTGAATAAACTAAAGAAACACACAAACAAAGTCCAAATTATAAAGGCCAAACAAAGACAAACAACATCAATTCTAATTAGGAACTACAGACTAAAATGGTAAGTTTTAAGAACAAATCAAAATTCTAATATCATTATCTTAGTTGCTTAATAGTTCAGTCTTTCACGACTGACAGGAAAGAGGATTTCACTATCTGATTTAGATTTTAATCTCTATTTTAATCTGATAGAAGAAAAATTCAAAGTCGCAGAACAGCCTTTGATCCATAACTTTTTAGAGCCATAATAGTAAAACAATGAATAGGTGCCTCACGAGAGTTTACTTTCAAGGAACCAATTCGCGGTTCTGATCAGCTTTTAGCTCTGACATTGGTTCTGTCTGCCACAAGTCAGTCTGAGATGACCAAGTAGTAGTAGTTTCTTTAGGAATTGGGCTTTTGGGTAAAGGAAAACTAAAATCTTGCACAGATTTACACAAAAATAGACAAATGTGGTTAGCATAAGATGGAAACCAAAAAAATAAATAATTCACTCCAATCTGACAGGGTGTTTGGATCTGGCTCCATCTTGCTCAGAGCAATGCGCTCCTTGGGGAGGAGACGTCAGGAGGTCTGATCAGCAAATCATAGGCTGGCTCAGTGGTAAAAGAAATTTTATGTCATGTTAAACATGCAATAATAACAGTACTACTATTTAATTTAGAAAAACACTAAAACCATCTCATATATCGGGGTCTGTTCACTTTTAAACATGTATCCATTCCAGTGAACACCATCAACAACAATACATATTTAAACTTATGGATAATCTTTTATTATATTATTGCAAATTATTGTTTTTTTTATCATACCAACTGTCAGGATCGTAAAAACATTTATATTTCAGAGATCTCGGGAATAAGAGGAACATTTGGCTCAACCTAAAGTCCATTAAGGGATTGGATTTAAATTATTGTTATGTCCTGACCTAATATACAATACCCTAGAAAGAGGGTGTACTTTATTTTTACCAAGACAGTTTCAAGATATTAAAACTACTAATGTTTGAACAGAATAAAATAAAATGAGCATGAAATTTAAGCATCTGCCCAAGTTCTGTCAATCTTTTGAACATATGTAATACCTCTGACTGTAATTTGTAGTTTTGTTATTAAATCCCAACTACTTATGACAAAAACATTTAGATGATTTTTCTGGGATGTAAATCCAGTTCCTAAATTTAAGTTCTGTGATTGGTATTTTTATTGCCGGGAAACATATAAGGAGTACTGAACAATCAATGTTCAGCTAGCTCCTACACTAAGGAAAGTTCCCAGTAAATTAGCTCCAGATGTTAAGAAACAACACAGGTTGCTGAGTGAGTGTTTACCTAGTTTTTGTTGTATGTTCAGATCTGAATGTGTATTTCCCTCTATAAGAGGAGGGTGCAATGTGCAGCATCACATCCTGCCTCTGTTAACTGGGTGTAAACTCTGTCCAGGCGGTATATCAGGTCAGACCAGTGTGTTTGGGAACCACGCTGGAGTCCCACAAAGTTCCTAAGCCGTTATCGGCGTTCCATTAAAACAGAAAGGACAGAGCGTTTTTCGGATTTATTTGGTTTCTGGATAAACTATTTTCCACCCCTGAACGATGTTTTCGACGCATTTCGAAGGTTTTCTGTCTCTGAAGTTTTTGCAGACCACCTCATCTTGTTTCACTGTCTCCAGTGTTTACATCCAAGCCGGTAATTAACATAATCTTGCATTCCTGTTAATTTCGAGAAGTGAATGACAACACAGAGTCCAGATTGCCCCCCAAACGCAGATTTTTGGCACTTTGTGAATGCAGGTGTAATCACTGAGGGGAGCCTGGAGTGCCTAAATGGGTCCATCACGAGAAATGAGACAATCAGGCTCCTTTATGTCTCAAGATCAGCAGCAGTTTCTGCACATTGTCTGTTATGAATAGAGTGATCTCCAATTGAGCCTCTTCACTTTGGAGAGTTTTCGATTTTCGATTATACAGCCATTGAAATTAGGACGCCCCGCGTTTCCCCCCTTCCCCGGCTTGGTGGCACGGCTGCCTCCTCCTGATTGACAGATGAAATTGACACTCGGGTTGCCTCTTATCAAGCGCAGCGTTTCAATCCGCCGCTAATTGCAGATATAGTGCCATCCTTTCTTTCCACCGCATGTGATTGCAACACGCAACCTTCCGTTGCACACAAGAGGAATGATCGATCATATGTAGTGTTTTTCTTTTTCCTTTTTTTTTATATCTAATTGCATCAAAATTCCCTTTGTTGCCAGGGTTTAAATGCAGGAGAAACTGTAAGACGTTGTTTTGGAGCGGCTGCTGCGCGGGTTGGAGCAGAGATGCGTAATGCACAGAGCAAACTGGGTCTCCACTCCGAGTAGGCAGCCCTCAACACCCGAAAATGGTGAGTCACAAACTCTGCTGCTTTCTGTAGCTACTCTTTCAAGTAACTTTACTTGCAGGAGGTCGACTGAGATGCAGTTAAAAACGCTCAAACATTTGCAAAAACATCAGACAGTTAAAGACTGAAATAATAAGTGTTATTTTATTACCTCCGTGCATGCAGTTTATTAGGATTATTATGACGGAGATGTAATTCTAAATCTGGTTGGCACTATAGCTGCCATTTAACATGATGGTAAGATTAACAAAAGATCTGCGAGAAGTGTACTAAACCAAAACCAATTCATACTATCCATAAATAATTTCTATTTTGCATAGTTATGTCGTATTACTATAAACCTTTGTTGTTTTAAGAGTAAAATGTGATCACAGCAGTACTTTACTGGTAAAGCAAGGCACTTTGGCGATAGGAGTTTTCACATTAAAGCTTTAACATCCAGACATCATGTAACTTTAAATTTAGCCTGTAACGCACTCTGGAAACAAAATCTAAAATAGTGTAATTTAGCTTACAGAAATATGAACTGACTGCAAAAGAATATATAAATTAAATATAATGCTTTAATGGCTTTTTGGCGTTTTTCGCCAAAAGCAATTTCATGTAATAAATGTACTCTGCTGCACAACAAAACTGTCCCACAAATTACAGCAATCCTCTATAGCAGTTTATGTGATATGTGAGTCAATAGTAGGTCTAAAAAATATTTTTTGCAGTCATATCATTATTCTTGTTGTTAGGTAAACCATTCCCCTCTGAGCGTTTAAGCTTATTTTGCCGTAAAAATAAAATGCAAGAGCTACTGAATAACCGCCAACAGTGAGTTACTGTTATTTTGACAATAAACAATTTATAGTAGGCCTATATTATGAACAAAGTGCTGTTAAGTTCAAAAATATTTTCTCTTTCACGTAATTATATTAGGCTACTCGGAGCAGACAAGCATTGCAAATCCAAATAAAATAAACATTCAACAATAAAAAGCATAAAAACAAAAGTAGATTTTGATTCCACTGATTTTAACATAATTTTACCTATAGGGACAATGTTTGCCGAATGTCCAGGTCGTTTTTAGGACACATATTAAGCTTTATAATGATGTAAGTTAACCATTACAGCCAGTAAAGGAGAAGCCATTCAGTGTGAAAGAAATGGGGGGGGGGGACGTAGGTCAGATCGTGAGGATGCTGACCCGCATCTGCTCGGCAAAAATCACTCCGTACTCGGTCTGGCCTGCTCTTTTTAATGTGGTGTGTTTTGTGGAACAGTCTAAGTCGGAGGTGAAGAAGGAGTCCGGGGTGTCCAGCCCGCTGGAGGCCGCCTGTCTCTGCTCTCCTCCGTCGGCCAAAAACCAGTGCGCCAGCTGCGGTATGGAGATCCAAGACCGCTACCTGCTAAAGGTGACAAAACAACTCAGAGAGCTTCTAACTCTCCAAATCTGAACTTTTAGCTGTAACTTTTCTTTTAACCTTAATTTTGATGTTTTGCATTATTTTTCCGTCTTCACATTTCAAGACGTTTGTCTTCCGCTTTGCAAGAATTTTACACGTAAAACAGTCTAGTTAATCTGAAATGTGTTGAAGAAATGTATATATCTAAGTCTTCTAATCGGATTGTTAGAGCGTTAATTAGCGCATGCGCCGTATGCTTTAATGTCGCAGGTGAACAACCTGAACTGGCATTTAGGCTGTTTGGAGTGTTCAGTCTGCAGGGCGTCTCTGCGCCAACACAGCAGCTGCTACGTTAAAAACAAAGAAATCTTCTGCAAACTGGATTATTTCAGGTAGGAACAGTGTTGTTCTTCACCTATCTTAATATTATTTAAGGTTTATTTGTTTTGAAGCTTAACGGCCTCTCGGAGTGATTTTAATCATTAAAAAATGTTTTAAAGATTTTGTCTTTTTCAGGGCCACAAAGGCAGGTTTTTGTATCAGCTAAATTTAGATTGATATAATAAGCATTTGGTCTTTTAATTGCACTAAAACGTATCCACACTTCTAGCAGATTTAGATAAATTTTTGTTTAATTGAGAATTGTATTTCTGATAGAGACTATATGAAACAATGTAAAACAATGTTTTAATCGGTTTTTATTTGACTTTTTATTTAGAAATGGGATGCAATACATTTTTATATTCTTCCTTTGTGGCATTACAATTATTAAACTCTCCTTGAAATAGCTGACCAGCTTTTTGTAAGTTCCCCTTGGTATTTTGTGTTTTTGATGAGCTCCAAGTCCTTGAGGTTGAAAGGCCTCGTTGCCATCACCATAATCTTTAGCTCCTTCTACAGATTATCAGTTTCAGTTTCAGTATCAGTATCAGTTTATAGTTAATTTTACTACAAGTCACAAAAAAACATATCAGCAAAATACAATATTACTTCAAATTTAAATCTATGGGGTATGAATAATTTTAGGTATAACTGTCATTTCTTTTAAAAATGTAACCTTTTGATCTGATTGTGCACGTTGTTAAAATATGAAATGAAAATTAAAAATCCTTCATTTCCTGAAACTAAAGAGTTAATCTTTTTGGTTTGACTATTTAAGTAGACTGGCTACAACTTTCTTAAAATATTTAGTTTCTCTTTAAACACAAACAGAAAAGGGACAATTGTTTTAAAATTTTCTTTTTGATATTTGTAAAGCTTAAACTACAGTTCATTTAAAAAATAATAATCTAATGTTCCACTATTACTTCAAAAAAGAAGGTTTTTCTAAATAAAGCAGATGAGTGAAATATTTTGTTTTCTAAATAAGGCCAAATATTTTTTTAAAAAAAGCAAAAGTAGGCCAGATTTACTGCTAGATTTAATCTTTAATTTTGTCTCTAGAGTTTTAATCTCTCCCTAAAAATGACCTGAAATCTTAATGTTATTTGACTGATATATTACTGAATGTTCTGGTTCATTTTTCAGATTGTTTTCACAGCCAATTGATCTCGGTTCTCCAAACCCACAGAACATTCTCACCTGCTCTTGTCCTCCTCCCTAACAGTAGGTTCGGCACCAAGTGCGCCCAGTGTGGCCGGCAGGTATACGCCAGTGACTGGGTGCGGCGGGCCCGGGGCAGCGTGTACCACCTGGCCTGCTTTGCCTGCTTCTCCTGCAAGAGGCAGCTGTCCACCGGGGAGGAGTTCGGCCTGGTGGAGGGCAGGGTGCTCTGCCGCAGCCACTATGACATCATGCTGGAAAACCTCCGCAGGGCTGCAGAAAACGGTAACAACAACCGAACATGAATCTCCAATGAGCATGGAACACAGTTATTTTCTCAAGGGAGGCAAAATGTTAAAAACAAATTTAAATCTAGATATGTATATGAGACATGCAAACACCATCATCTTGATTATGGTGGGTTGTTGCTTTTAAATTTGACTTCTTGTTAGGTTTGTGCAGCTTTTGTGATATACAGGGATAGAAAATGTAATTTTTTAAGACCCTAAGAGTTCTACATTTTACACAATTATTTAATCAGTAATTGCTTTGGATGATGAATCGACAGAAGCACATGAAATCATGGATGTGTCAACTTATACTGAAATAGATTTTGAAAGACTTGTGACAGTTACTGAAATGATGTAAAGGGAGTTCATTGTCTTCTATAAGCCCTGAACCCTTTTAGCTTTTTTTGTTTGGTAACTAAAGCCCATGTGTTCAACCCTCAAAGATAAAAACGGCGTACATTAAACCAAAGTTAAGACCTTTTTAAGTGCTCAACCTCATGGGGCTTTTTGTAAGGAAACAGCATCATGCTTTTTTCTCTGTGAGCTCTTTGAAGGAGCAATTTTATGTTATTTCTTTACTATATTTTTCAAATTAACTTTATTCATGGGCTGCACGGTGGCGCAGTTGGTAGCACTGTTGCCTTGCAGCAAGAAGGTCCTGGGTTCGATTCCCAGCCGGGGTCTTTCTGCATGGAGTTTGCATGTTCTCCCTGTGCATGCGTGGGTTCTCACTGGGTACTCCGGCTTCCTCCCACAGTCCAAACACATGCCTGTTAGGTTAATTGGTCACTCTAAATTGCCCTTAGGTGTATGAATGAGTGTGTGCATGGTTGTTTGTGTGTTGCCCTGTGATGGACTGGCGACCTGTCCAGGGTGTACCCCGCCTCTCGCCCATAGACTGCTGGAGATAGGCACCAGCTCCCCCGCGACCCACTATGGAATAAGCGGTAGAAAATGACTGACTGACTTTATTCATGTAGTGCCAAATCACAACAAATCCTCTCTTAAGGCACTTCCCAAAGTCCATTTCATTTGCAGTCAGACAGAATCCAGCTTGGTCCAAATTCACATGAAATAAAAATTCATCACAAAAAGCATTTTCTTCTGTTATTAGTGCCTCATTCCAGTATTTTCAGAATGAAAGGCTTGGGGAAGGTTTCAGCTTAATCTGAATATAAAAAAACGAACCTAGCTGCAGTTTTCTCACTCTACCCTGTTCACGTTGTTTTGACAAACGTCCAAAATTATAACTTGTAGGGATTTTACCTTCAGTTTTCATATTTGCTTTTGTATCTTTGCCTTTTTGTGTATTAACCTTTGCATGGTCTGATGACTGGAACATATTGCGTTTATTTTCAGGCACAGGTCTGACTCTGGAGGGAGCGCTGCCCTCGGATCAGGACTGCCAACCCAAACCAGCAAAGAGGGCACGGACCTCGTTCACAGCCGAGCAGCTGCAGGTACGTTCCTGGCCTCCTGGGTGTTTGTTAAACGGCAGGAGTTTGTTGTTTCATCAGCGCTGGATCATTTTCCTGCAGGTCATGCAGACTCAGTTTGCTCAGGACAACAACCCCGATGCTCAGACGCTGCAGAAACTAGCAGAAATGACGGGACTGAGCAGAAGAGTCATACAGGCAGGTGTTACAATAATTTCTCACAGAATCTTCTTTATAAACACAAGACACCAGGAGGTAATTATAAAATCAAAAAACAGGAATTTAAGTAAGCAAGAAAAGTTAGTTTAGAGTAGTACAGTTATTTAGCTAATATTATGGCTCTTTTCTTTCTTTGTATGCTTTGTTTGAATTAAATCACATGCAAAGTTTTATTGTGCCATAAAGTGTGATTGTTGCAGGAGATTACGTTATGTCAAACTACAAATAATAGAGCTGCACCTCAATAAAAAATATCAGGCCACAAAAGGTTAATGCTAAAGAAGCTGGCTGTTCAGAGTGCTGTGTCCAATATTCCAAGGATATAATTGGAGAGTTGAGTGGAGGGAAAAACTGTGGTAGAAAAATTAATTTGAAAAACTACAGTCTTAAACGGATTGTGAAAGACGGGTCGTTTTGAAAGCTAAGCACACAACCTTTGTAAAGATTCAGAAAAAAAAAAAGATAGACCTGTTTACCTATCACCACCAATGGTCTTTCTTCTTGTAAGGCAATGTTTAGTGAGTATTTTGATCGTACATGTATTTGTATTAAACCGTCAGTAAGTCGGTCACAGGCGATCACCACTCTCAGTTATCTGTTTTGTTAATTTCTTTTCATTACCACAACAGAAAATAAGTAGATACTAAACAGCTATCTGAAGCAGCCCACACCAAACTAATGCAAGAGTGGCAGATGATAATTTCACAAGGGAAGCTAATGAAGAGGTAAAAGTTGAAGAACCACATGCTATTCTTAAAGGTTTTTAATCAGCAGTGCATTGTGTTGTTTTCTCTGATATGGCAGCTGTTGAAATATGGCAAGCCTAATGGTCATATTATGGCATAGTAATGATGAATGGATTTCTTCCAAAGGATTTTTATGGACATCAGTTTTTGTTTTTTGTTTTAGTTTTTTAGCTTGTAGGTCTCATCCAAATTTTGCTAACAAAAAAAAACATTGAAAGTCAAGCTTAGTTAGCCGATTTGCAACCATATGCTGACACCAATAAACATTTTTTGTGAATGTCTTTCCACCTTTTCTTTTTAACCACCTATTTTTGTTGTTTAGACAGAAGGCACAATTAAAGGGGTTTTATATTTACTGTATGTCCTTGAGGATATGGATTAGTGGTCATTTTCTACCTACGGGCTTGCCAAACATGCCTTGCATTACCTGAGAGTTGAATATATATCTCATTAAATCACACACAAAATAATGCCACTAGGTTCCACCAGCCCCACCTACCTCTTAAATATTTATGTTGTATTGTCACATTGGAGAAATATATTTATGACTGTGCTGTTTTATTCCTGTAAAGGTTAAAGCTAAATTATTGGATTTTTTTATTTTGTCATATTTTCAATAACAAGAAAGTTCCCTCTGTTGTTTTCTGTGCTTTTGCACTCCTTGTATTTCAGGATGGTATTTTTTTAAGCACCTTAAAAGTTAGATAACTATCCCAATATAATAAAAAAATGATTTCTACAAACTTTACAGAAGCGTGGAATAACCTTTAAGCTTTAAAACCAAAGGGTTTTTGGATTGCCCCCAAAAACAGGTTCAGGGGTTGAAGAGACTGAGGTCGTACGTTTGTTACATTTTCACCCAATCTGCATCCGTCTCCAGGTTTGGTTTCAGAACTGCCGCGCTCGACACAAAAAGCAGCCGCCTCAGAGCAGCTTCCCTCAGAGCACCCCGTTGTCCAGGATGCCTCCGTCTCTTCCAGAGGATCTCCACTATTCCTCGTTCAGCAGCCCGGACCGACCCCACCTCCTCGCTCTACATGGATACCTGGACGGTCAGTGTCCGGCTTGTATTGTATCAACTATTTTTAAAAAGATGATTTTTATTATAATCAGGTAACATGTTCAGCTTTAATTGGTTCATTTGTTGACCTGATCCTCATAACAAATTCTTTGTTATTAACTGCAATTATTTTTACTTATAATTATTTTACATCACAGACACTTGGTTATAGTCTGATTATGCAGTTTTAACAACAAACCTGTAACAAAAATAATATAATAACACTTACACAAGAACACACTGATCATATATAAAGAACACAAGAATTGGACGTCATTTAGGAATTAATAGCATTTTATTTTAAAAATCTCTTTATGTTAACTAAAGTAGTTTCTTTTAAACTATTAGATTAAAATCTATTATACCACTGACATGCTTATTAGTCCTGTGAAATAAGTTCATAAATTGCAATAATTGTGATATAAAAACCTTTATACATGTAAAGATGAACATATGTGAAATAAGAAATAAAATGTATTATATAAAGATTTTTTAATCACTATTATAATCAAATTATAATTGCTCTTTAGCTGAGGGGCAGATAAAAGAACTGATCTCTTCTTGGCTGTTTCTTCTTAAGTGGAATGTTTTATTTAGTGTTTTAGGCCTAAATTTTTGTCGTTTGAAGTGATCACTGTAATCACTTATACATCAACATTGCAATATCATTGTGTGAAATATTCATATCGCTGTCTGGAGTGCAATAATTGCACTCATATAATCCAAGTGTTATGAACTTGCATTTTACATGCTAATGTAGTATTTAGCCAGTTGGGCAGTGCCAAGGCAGGAGATGCTCAGACCAAACCCAAATGACATTGCCTAAGATGCTAAAGGTCACAGAGTGTAGGAAGCACAGATGAGAAAGAGAGGAAAGAAGAAAATAGGTAAACATCGCAGTCGATGTCGTTTTCGCAATATTTACAAATATTATCACCATTGCAAGATTTTATATTATCATGCAACCATCCTCCTCACTGTGTGGTGGCATGAAAAACTTTGCTTCTTGTCCTGCCTTTTTGACACAGTTCCAGTCGTTTTAATTTTTTAATTATTGCTCCAACTATAGATAGGGGTTAGCAGACACAGACACATACACATATGCCTTATGCAAAATTGCATGTTAACGTTTCTTTCTCATTTTGAAGAATGGCGGAGAGAAATAGGCTTCTGTGCCATTTAGGATATGATACGATGTAACATTATATACTTTATTGTCGGCTTGGGAACATTATGTGTTGGACCCAAAAAGGCTGTTTGACAGATATACAAACGAGAAATGTGACAAGTTAATACCCACTGTGCTCTTCATCACAAAACAATGCACACAGCACCACACAGATTGCACATAGTTCATATTGTACTCTGTTTTAGAGAGGGAGAATGGAAAAAAAGCTTTGCACACAGCCCATAATGCAATGCAAACCCACTATAACATGACATTACCCAATCTGCCTCAAATGACACTGTTTAAATGTTTGATGGAGGAGGGCACACTGATTTTTGAGTGATTCAATTTCCAGTGGAGAACTCTGAATCATCTGCAGGATAAGCTGGGATTCATTGTAGAGAATATTGGATGGACCTATTATTAATCCCCTCAGTATGCTGAAACACGCATTGTTCATATTGACTGAAGAGACTGGAAGTCTTTCACCTCCATGGCTGTGTTGACCTGGTGAGGTAGTTTGACCTTTATGCCATGCCATGTTGACACCCCATGTCTGATTCAGCAGCAGCCCAGGAGAAAATAAACATAAATGTGTGGTTGACATCACATTTATAAGGAGTGAATTTCATAAATGCTTCAGTTACATTTATTTCACAGGAAGTGTTCCAATGTGCCAATAATTGTGTTACTGATAATTGTGCAAAAAATAATAATTTTTTCACTAAATAAATTTCCAAAAACTTATAGTTGAATTTAAACAAAGGAGATTGTGCTTCTGATATTAAAAAAATATATATATATTTTAAGGCTTTTTACCAGGGGTGCCAATAAAGTGGAGGCAATGTTTTTCTTTTTAATGAAGAAAACAGGGTTAAACAGTCAGTCGGTCTGTCATTTTCTACCGCTTCTTCCATAGTGGGCCGCGGGCAAGCTGGTGCCTATCTCCAGCAGTCTATGGGCGGGAGGCGGGGTACACCCTGGACAGGTCGCCAGTCCATCGCAGGGCAACACTAAACAACCATGCCCACACTCATACACACACCTAAGGGCAATTTAGAGAGACCAATTAACCTAACAGGCATGTCTTTGGACTGTGGGAGGAAGCCGGAGAAGGGTTAAACATAAATAAAGTAATTTGTGAATGCAGAAGGTATAGGGTACCAGTTAAAAAAAAACTTTTAACAAGTGAAACATCCAGAGCTGACTGAAGAATTAAGTGTAATTTTTAAAAATGCAACAAAATAATTCTTAAAGCAAGAAAAAGTCTGAGCAGTTGATTGGCCTTTTAGACCTTCATGGAGCCTTAAGCAGATTAAAGACAATTAAATTATCTTTAATTTAATTATTTCATACATTTGGTTTGGGGTAATCTGTTTTTGAGCAGACTAACAAATTAATTACAATTTGTCTCAGCAAAGGAGCTTCTTACAGTAGCTAATCTTTCTACATGTGACAAAGTGTTTTATTTTTATCTGATTTTGAAAGATGCTCTGTTGTGAAGGGATGATCGTATTATTTTCATATTATGATCATAATTAAGGACGTGACACCGTTGTGTGTTGAACACACTATTGAAAATCTGTAATATATATTTTTTTGTGTGGGTTACCGACCTTTTTGTTTCAAACGGACTCTGATTCTCTGAGTCTCAGAAGTGGAATTAGATGCTCAAGGAGCTCTTCATCAGGAGCGCCGTCTTCAGACTGAATTGACACTGAGTGCCACAGCTTCATGTTGTTTCTCTTGCGTTTGCAGCTCACCCCTTTTCCGTCCTCACCGCCCCGAGCCACTTGACTCATCAGTCCATCTCTTTGCCGCAGCTTCCCATTAGCCGCTGACCTGCACCGCCTACTTCTCCGTCGTCATCGCTGTGAAGATGTTGTGAGATAATGATTCCTGTTGGCAGTCCACAGGCGGGTGGACCTCCGTTTTCAGCCGGGTCATTTGTTTCGAGACTGTTCAGCTGAACTGTGGCGATACCTACAAGCAAGCATTGGAATTATTATTATTATTTTTTATTCTAAATGAAGCACAGAAGACTTATTTTGTTTTTAATTTTACCCTTTCAAACGACATAAGCATTCACTTTTTTCCTGTTTGTACTTGTGGTTTCAAACAGCAGAGCAGAGGAGCATTGTACCAGTATGACTGAGAAACCTCAGTTTTCTTTTTTCACAACGAGCACATTTGGAGCTTTAATGTTGTTTGTTGTTGTACTGTTGTCGGAAAATGGGAACTCTTATTTATTCAGATCAACATTTTTTGATTTCTTGTTTTCAAAGCACTTTTAAATGTGTCTTTACATGGAAAAAAATCTGTGTTTGTACATTGTAAATAAATTGTATCAGATCTGTCATCAGGTTTATTAAATGAGAACAAAGGAAGGTGTTTGTATGTGTTGCAGGTAATGTAAAAGAAACAGAGAAACTATAGAGTCAGATTGTACCAGGAAACTAGTTTTTTAACACCTGCTGGGAATAAATCTAAAGGTCGGCTCTCGGAGGTCAAGTTCCTCCAGGAACCTGTTATTGAGAGCAATATCCAGGCCATCATCTCCAATTTTAAAACCTGTCACTTACAGGAAATATGTATGAACAGATACCAGAACCACCTCAGCCAACTCCTCTCGATGTGGATAAGCAGCAGATTACTCCGAGCTTCTCCCAGATGGCCAAGCCCCTCACCAGGTTAAGCGTTGGGGGATCAGGTCGTAAAGGTCTCTGCCTTTAACCGCCACCCAATCCTCTTTGCACCAGTCCCCCTGTGGGTGGTGGACCCATTGGGGGATGGCCTTGCATCTCTCGTTCAGGCTTGGCCCAGCCGGGTCCCATGAGGAGTGACCCGGCCACCAGGCGCTTGCCTATGAGCCCCAGCTCCAGGCATGGCTCCAGGGTGGGGCCCCGGCTCCGCCATACAGGGTGACATTATGTGCCTTGTTGTACCGGTTCTTCTGAAGACTTCTGAATTTGTCTGTTCATTTGTCTGACCCGACACCCAGAGCCTGTTGGACATGGGAGACCCTACCAAGGGCATTTTAGCCCGAGACAACATAGCCTCTGGGATCACCTGAGCGCTTAAACCCCTCTGCCATGCTAAGGTGGTTCAAGGAGGAGTAGTGGTTCAAGCGGTGCAATTACCACTGATGTTTTTTATACATCAGTGGTAATTGCACAAAACAAAATTTGTGATCCTTGACATTTTAAAATGTTAATGAAAGTCAGTGTAGACAGACTGTTCTGAGTAAAATGTTAAAGTTCAAATGAAACAACAAAGGAGTAGGCCATCATCAGCTTTTCTACATATATCTGGATTATTTTTTAAATATTATTTACACAGATTGTTGGTAAAATGTGCAACTTGTAATGTGTAATTTGTTTGTATTTATTTCATTTTTTATTTACTTATAATACTGTCTATGTGAGACATATAATGCATGAACTTTAGGATGAAAAAAGGGGATATTATTTTATTATTTATTTTCTTATTTTAGAGGGGTCCCAAACTCTGAGCCGAAAAGTAAAATAATAAGCACAATTTTAAAATTAGGAAAATTGCAAGGGGTTGAATATCTGATTCTTTTTATTCTTTTGAATTTTGTTTTTTTCTAAAATTGCAACCACATTCCCAAGGGACAGCTTCTGCTATTTAGAGAGAATTGTGAATGTCAGGTCTTAACTTGCCGAGATTCCTTCATGCACCGGAAATTTAGCAAAATGGAAAATGCCCAAATCGTCACATCACCAGGTGTGTGTGAGCCTCTGGATGTTATTAGGAAATGAAAAGAGCTCCAATTCTTGCTTAAATTTTGACTTTGAATAAACTGCCTTCAATCAGTCTCTTTCAATCAATTCAATCCAGGAGGAAACCTGTGCTGGAAAATGACTCCGCTCCTTGTGAAATCCTGAAACAAAAGCAGTCTTCCTGCTGAGCAGAGATGATTATCAGGCTGACACACTTTGGGCCACCTGCCAGCACTACACGGTAAAGATTTCTTCCCCACTCAGATACAAGAACCCAAGAGAGCATTCAGCCACGTCTCGCTCATGCATGCACATCTCTTAGCATTTAAGCTGCCCTGTTTTGTCATCCTAACATGCGCCCGCCCCCTCTGAGACTGGCAGCTTCAAGTGGTTGCAGATGAAACATGCACCCCACTCCCACGCCACCCCCACCATGCTAATGAATAGGCCCCTGATTGCAGGATTACAGCGTTGGCTGTGTAATGAGCAGATATGCTACAGTGCCCCTCGTCTCTACGTATTCACATTTTTCTCCTTCAAACTGATGAGCTGTTCTTCCCCACAACAGTCAACAAAACCTCTGTGGAAGATTGCAGCATGAGCCATCTTCATCAGCCTCCCCCTCCTAATGCAATGTGCAGGAGGGCTATTCTAATTTTACAGCTATTTTTCCCGACTCGTCTTGAATATATTATTTAACTGAAATGAAGATGCTATGCAAAGTGTCTGAAAGGATGATGATGGTTATAATGACTCAGTTTTAACAATTAAATAATAGAAGCAGGGAGATGAATGTTAGAATTAAACTCAATGGAGACTGAAAGTGGTAGTAGAACAACAGGAACAATAGAGCATCTCACGGACTGTGTGACTTTTCTTGGAAGGCAATTAAAAAAAACTGCATAATTTTGCACAACTTAATTTTGCGTGAACATGTTGTTTTCTGAAGATGAAATCGAGGGACTAAGTCGAAACACCGGAAGCCTTGTGGCCTTGATAAAAAACTCAAAAGAGACATTAAAAAGCTAGTGGTGAACCTGACATGGATACCGTTGGGCAGGGACGTGCACAGATAGACATTAGGTGGTGCTAGAGCACCTGTCCTATTTTCCTCTGGACAAAAAAGTGTCCTCCTGAAATCTTATTTTTTATTTATATAATTTTTACAGTGTATTGTCCCAAGGTAACATTTCTGAATTTAAAGGATTATAATACCAGTGGACCCCATTTTTGTAATTTTATCACGGCAACTATCCCCCTCAACTATGGCAAGCCAACAGTGCCACAAAACGTTTACCACGCGTCCGGTTAAAACGTCACGCAAAAACGTTGTTTTATAAGTCAGTACGCCGTTTTTTAGAGCGTCCACTGAACGCCGAAAAAAAACAGTGTTTTTCTGGTCATTGAATATGGCAAGCCAAAAGGGTCAAAAGTCATCTGTATATTAGCAGAATGACAAGTGCATGTACTTTCTGTCTTTCCCCAAAAATCAGAGATCTCCTGGTTGTGTCTGCCCTTGCAGTGATCTGATTGGGTACAATGCCTTAAAATCTAGTGGCTGAGCTATAATAGGCAGCCTCTTGATGATTAAAAATGCATAAAACACCACCACAAGTTTTTTACGCGAGCGGGCGTTCTGATTCTCAATGCGCTTCCACATAAAAAAACTTAATTTAGGGATTAGAACAACATGTTAATATACGGACGATTTCTGACCCTTTTGGCTTGCCATATTCAATGACCAGAAAAACACAGCTTATTTCAGGGTTCCGCAGGTGCTCTTAAAACGCAGCATTAAACGGCGCTTTAATGGGATTTTCGTCATATTTTACAGCGTCCTAACTCATTTTTGCGTGACCTTTTAACCAGACGCCTGGTAAAAGTGGCGTCTTGTGGCAATGTTGGCTTGCCATAAAAAAAAGGGTTGGAGAGAGGGCAATTTCGGCGCGACACCTGCTAAAAAACGCTTGCATTTTCTTTCAATCAGCATCCATGCATGACTGTATAACGCATTGCCTATACGGTTTGTACTCATAAAATCTATGATTTCAAAGCCTTGTCCAGCTGTTGACTGATGTCTGTCAGGTTTAATGAAGAGAGAAAGAGAGGGAGATATACAACCAAACAGACAAATTAGACCATTACACTAATTTCATGCAATTATTTTGATGTTAAACTCTGAAGAAGAGAAGAAAAGGCATGGCTACAACCATTTTTCTGGATGTCTAGTACCCAAACTCTCACAATAAAGTGTTGAAAATACGAACAAACATACAGTATTTTCTAATTCCAGCATGCTGGCCAAAGCTTTGTTCTGTGTAGGTAAAGGTCACTTTAACTCAAGGAGCTCTTTCATGCAAGCATTTCTACTTCAACAGTTGAGGAATAATTTTGCTAGATAGTTAACATTACAGGCTAATATACTGTATGTTGAAGGCTAAATATAATGCTTTATGATTTCAAAAAATTATGAATAAATAGGAAAATGTTACTTAGCTGTCTGTCTCAATTTTATGAGCATATAGACCCAATGTTAACAATAACTACCTAAAGTAGGTTAGTGATTTGAAATGAAAGGCAGGTCTTAAGTTGAGCTAAATGAAAGTGGGGTGAGTTATATTGATATTGATATTGGTAATGGTTTATTGTTAGTGTGATGTTTCAGCTCTGTCAGACAACAGTCAAATAATGTATACCGTTTTCTCACCTGATTGAGTGAGTCTCTATTATTTATGAAACATTGAATAACTTTGAATAACAAATTTTGCAGCATAATGCTAAGAAAAGCAAGGCTGTTAAAGCATAAATATATCGTGTTTTTTATTTTTATTTTATAAATAAATTTGGCAATGGATGCCCTTTTTTGGCTTGAGAACCTGCCTCCAAAAAATGTATGTGCATGTTCTGACCAGCACCAGATGCAATTGGGATGTTATGCTGGTCTGGTTTTGGCTTTCTGGATATCTTTTGTATTTTCCCCTTTCAGCATGATGCTGTCCCTCAACATCAATTCAAAGCTTAACAAATTAAGGCTGCACCTCAGTTTATACTAGATGACCTCTTAACAGCATTTTTGGCATTTACAATTGACCAATATAATTTTACAGTGACAGTTGATTAAACATCACTGATTGATGATGGCAAGTTCGACAGATTCTCTTTTTCTAAATAAATGAGCTACTAATATGAGTGAAAAGACACAACATTTTAAGATTTTGAGATGTGCAGGTTTTTACTTTTCTGCCACACAATGACAACTATTTTTGAAAGAATTTTCTGTTCGAAGTAAAAAAAATACAACAGTATGACCTCTTGCACCTCAGATTTAAAAAATGAACGCACAGTTTTAACTTTTGTTTTTTTTCTGTATCAATTGTTTTGATAAATGCAAACAACATGGCTCTTATTAAACTAAAATAGTTTAGATTATATAACTAAATACAATTCACAATAAAATGTATTATGTTGTAAAAGGTTAGCCACATTTATTCATGTATTTGAAAATTTTACAAATTTGTCATTGTATTACTGTTGATGTTATGCGTGTCACACTCGTCTGAAGTTTGATGGTATGTTACATTTTGCATCCACATGGGGGCGGTGTTTGAATGCTATATTGGCTGCTAGGAAGCAGTTTTGCCAACTGACTTTTGCTTCAATACAGGCTGTAATGAGGAGTCTTCAAAAATTCAAGGACACTATGAGAAAGTACTAAATACACTGAAGTTCTTTATAATTCACTTCCGCGTGCATAATTGATAAACAGCACTCTTCATATCTATTGACACTCCTGCTAAAAGTGGGTGAAAAAATATTTATATAAATACATCTTTGAAGCATTTAACCCTTCATTTTTGTACTTTTATCCAGTGGTAGGGGGGTCCCATGTCAAGAAAAATAGTGTTGAATATAATCATCAGTGCTACAATTGTTGACACCTGTAACAATTCCTCAAAATAAATAAAAACAGAGATTTTCTTAATTTATAGTGTACTTATTTACGCCTGATGGCTACACCGTCTCCCTGTACCACCTTTTTAGAGCAAGTGGTTAATTGTTCACATGCCTGACTGTGATGTTAAAATGCTCAAAATCAACATCCTTCTGATCTTGATGACGTTTAGGATTCGGGCATTCACTGAACACAAAAGAATCTTAATTTGTAGCTTATTTAGGTGGAGTCCTGAACATTTGGAATACGTGGAGTAAACGTATGCCAGGTGTCGCTCGGTATTTGAGCGGTTAGCACTGTTGCCTTGCGGCAATAAGTTCCTGGGAGTACCCCGCCTATTGCCCAATGAGATAGGCACCAGACCCCCCCAAGATCCTGTAAGGCTAATCAAGTATATACGATGGATGAATGGATGGTAGCAACAGTTAGATGCTATCTATATATACCTTAATATTTTTGAGTGCTAAACTCTACTACTACTTTAACTTGGACTGTGCACATTCCTCAGCTGAGACTAATATTATGCTTTTGACAACAGACACTACTGCTTGTGTTGGGCGTGAAACAAAGGATGAATGTGTGGAAAAGCACCTTACGGCCACTGTAAAGTATGATGGAGGAGCTGTGATGCTGTGGGCCTGGTTCCTTCCAAAGGTCCTGTAAATCTTGTTAGAGTGCATGGAAACATACCAGGAGGTTTTAAATAAAAATTTGAAGGGCCTGATCCATCTTTGACTTATACGTCTGACCACAATCTACCTGTATTGTGATGTAATAAATGCTTTGTACACTTTTTAATTTTGGAAGATGAAATGTCTAGATTAAGTGCTTCAAACTGTGGACTGATAGAAAAAATGAGCTGCTTAACTGGTTTAACATCAACTGTACAACACAGTAATGTTTTTAAAAGAAGACGTTTTTATCCTTTACAGACAACACAGTAACACCTCTGAGAAACCTTTTGCCAAACAAAAAGCTTCAGTGATTAGACTTTAAAACACAAAGTGGCTGAAATTCCCAAGTAACATGATTGCTCCTGGAGCACTTTATTACCTGGATTATGATCGGGTTTCATGGGACAAGTTTCAGGTGGAGAACAAAAACGTCTGGCATAATTTTTAGCGGTGACTGTGCTCTTTTTCTAGGTGTTGCAACACTCTAACAGCATCACAGTAACCCTTACTGACACCTTTTATTCCCAGCTCTGGAGGATTTTGTTTAAAGCTGTCGGATGTTTAAATATATGGAAATAATTACACTGTGAACATGTACACAGAAACTCTCCCACCAGGTTGTAATGTGAAACTTCTGCTGTTTGAGCCCTTTTGGTGCTGAATCATGTTTCCCTGGTCCTGACGCCCTCTTCTTTTGTTCTCTGAGTATCAGTCAGAGTTTCAGCTTAAGCTCAAATCCTTCCAGAAGACAAATTTTATACTGTATTACTATTGCACAGCTGCTTATTATGATTCATGTGCAACTATTATGAAATAAAGCATGAGTAAATGTCTGTCACATCAGAGTTCCAATTAACATCCACTCATCATCTCCATGAATGTCGGATTAATTTAGGGCTTTTAGTAATTTATTTCAACCATCTTTCTTCATAGTGGAACGATTACACAATGTGTAACTTCATTCATTTTTAAAAGCAAGAAATGAGTGCACAAGTTTTCATTTATTCTAGATTTTGCTCTACACCACAGCTGGTAAAAATCATATATAGGCCTCCTTTAACGTTTGGTTAAATGTCCCTTTGGAAGTCTTGCCTCAGTCACAGACTTTTTGTAATCCCTACCAAGCTTCTAGCATAATTCTGGCTGTGTATTTAACCTCTCCTCCTATCAGAAATGGCAGGTCTCATTTTAATTTCACGCTCATCAGCATAGTCCATACATTTCCAGTAGGTCCGAGGTCGGTACAATGGGAAATCTATTCACTAAACCACCCAAAAACCAGTTTTCTTGTGTGTTTGGGGTCATTGTCCTGTTGGAACATCCAGCTGTGTCCAAATTTCAATCATAGCTATTGATCTGAAAGGTAGTGCTTCATTAATTCATTCAGTTTGTGCAATACACCAGTACCATGATGCTACAGCTACCATGCTTCACAGTTGGTTCGGTTTCCTTTGGAAGCCTAACCTGAGTCCTGCAAACATTCTTTTCAATCTCTGTCTCATTTGACTTGTCTGTGTTTGCAGCTGAAAGTGGTAGTTGTGTGTTGGTGATGTTATCTGGTTTTACTGTGAACATTGAAATCACGCTTTCAGCGGTTTCCTCTTCATGGCAAACCTGAGCGTTGGTTGTTCTGGACTGTTCTAACCCATTTTCTTTCACCTGAAGAGGTAATTTTGGGTCAGGTGGTTGAAACTTGGACAATGCTGGGTGTTCCAACAAAACTGGGACCCCAAACATAAATCAAACTAGTTTGTGAATGGATAAAATATAACTTTAAGCTTTTGTAATGGCCTTCCAGAAGCCCCAATCTTACTCCTTATGGAAATATGTGGATTCTGCTTCAGAACCAGGTCTTTGGCTCAATATAAATGAACCCTGCCAAGAGCAGTTTTCACATATCAAGCCAGAATTATGCCAGAAGATAGGTGTTTGCTAAGTACGGAATTGAGGTCCAACATGCTCAGGGTAATTTACTCAAATATTAGTGAAGGTGTATGTACTGGAGCCTTTCTGCATAATCTGGACTAGTTGTGGATATGAAAAAAAACTGTAAATTCAACCTGGTGCATCCAACTTTTGTTTTTAAAATCACTTATTACATTATAGGCCAAAAATTAATATCACATTCATCTCCAAAAGTATCATATTATTTTTGACATGACAATCCTTGACAATCCTATGCAACAAAATCTGAAAAAAATACTGAGATTTAGACTGTAGGTAAAAGTACATGTATTTATTTAATTTATAAACAAATTAATGGCAGCAAGATGCTCATTCTGACAGTTCTGTAGTAATGACCCATTAGTAAGTGTGGTAAAACAATTCCTGGATTTCACTCCTAACCTTAGGTCTTAGTTCCTGAAATCAAAGTTATGTTGACAGCTAAGATTAGTTTAGAATTGCTTCGCTTTAGGGAAATACCTACTTGTTAAAGGCCTATGGTGGAGAATATAAAAGTTTAAAAAAACAACTTAGAAACTAGCAGATTAATGGAATGCTAAGACCTGAAATGAAATAAACAATAAATGAAATTTGAATCTTTGGTTCCATTTCCAGAGATTCAGAACAGCTTCAGACAACAACACAAATTGTTGCACTTCCAGCAGGTAGTTTGGATTATAAAACACAGTGCCATGTTTTATTTTGGCTTATTTCTTGCTGTCCTCAATCTGCTCCATCTCACTTGACTCATCCACGACCTTTCCATTGATCATCGTCTGGGTGACAACTTTTACGATCTTCCTGGTACGGACCTCCGGGTCTTCTGCAACACAGGAACCGAGCAGGGTTACTTACATTTATCTAATGCCAGCTGGAAACACACTAAAGCAGATCACTGACTGTGTAAGAAAATACAGTCTACTGTGTGGTATTGAGGTCATGAAGATGGACTGAAATCTAATGATTGGATGATCTGGGCCAACACGACTGCAACGAGGATGACAAAGAAAGAAATATTTTCTTTTTTATAGTGGATCAGGTGAACACATGAAAAACCCCATAAAGGATCTGATCCTTTGTATAAGAGATGCTTTTTTATGCCATTTTTACATCCTGCTGGAATTTCCTTTAATAATGTTAAGAAGATACAGATTCTAATTTTTAAAAAAGACCAAAATATAATAGTCTGGACTTACTTTTTGGAGGTGGAGGTGCTTCTTTCACCCTGTGAAACATAGTTATATAAGCATTAATTAATAAAACCAAAACAATATCTAACACAATTTAAAAAAACATCACTTTATAACGGAGATTTAATATATTAATAGTAATCTATAAGCAGCCCCTTTTTCACTTAGCTTCATATCTGTGTTTTAATAAATATAAATTCTGGTGCTAGTATAAAATATATAAATAAATAAAATAAATATAAATTCCTAGTGCTCTCCTGCAGAAGCTCCTGTTTGAACATAATTTCTGTTGCTGTCAAGAAAAATGGAGACTGCAGTATCAGGAACATCACTGTACTAATGTAGGCCATGCAATACTGATGAACTATAGATTGTTATTTTACCGCGCTTTAAAGCTATTGAATTTGTTTAATGAAGTATCTGACGGGGACTCTGGTCAGATTCTGGGGCAGACAAATCCTAATCGGGATATTCCGGACCCTCTTCCCCATTTACATTTCCTCTCCTTCCAGAAGCCGCCTGTAGGTGGCAATCTCCATTTCCAGGTTTTGCTTGATGCGCAGAAGCTGTTCATAGTCAGTTTTGTTGCGCTGCATGTCCAAGCGCAGTTGAGACAGCTCGTCCTCCAGCTGCGTCAGGGTGGCCTGAAGGCGATCCATCTCCATGTTGTATTTGTGTCCGGTCTCTCCCAGGTTTCCCTCCAACACAATAACCTGATGACACAAAATATTAAATGATTAGTTTACAATATAATTCCAATAGTAGGCCTTTTTCCATTGCAGGGACTTGCAACCAATTTCGACACAATTTTAACTGAGTAATTTCGATTTCCCAGGTCCACACTTTCCCAGGTAAAAGGTCCTGGTCTGGGAGTAGGTCTTTCAGATTAACCCCTGGATTGTTGACCAACGGGGTTATGTGGTGAGCACCGATCGTTGGTGTACCCTTTCTTACAGTGTTCTAACTCCTGCTCACCCATCATATTCAGTTCAATTCAATTCAGTCTTATTTATATAGCGCCAATTCAGAACACGTCGTCTCAAGACCCTCATGTTGTTGTTTTCAGCTTTACACAAGATTCATATTTAAGTGTGCGTTTCGTGATCGAGAATGGACCAAAGAAAGAAGATATATGATAGGTGGATGGACGATAAGGTTCAGGGTCTTTTGAGTATTTTTGCTAATGAAGACATTCAGCTGGACTTTTGGTAACACGGAATAATGGGGTGTACACCAAAGTTGATTTTTGTGAGCCTCTGAAAAATTTTTCAGTTTTTAGTAAAAGAAAAGCTAAACCATTTTTATAGTCAAAGCTTTATGATACACTGTCCTTAAGAAAGATTAAGCATGTTTAATTACCAGAGAAGACAACTCCTTGAATAGTGTTCTGCTCATGTAGCAACATGAATAGTGACACAAAAGGCGAACCCCCATGGGGATAAAAGGTTAAAGCTTTTGGATCATCTCAAACAAAGTGTCACAACAGTCCGACGATGAGCTCACCATTTCATTTGTAGTGTGTCTTTGCAAAGTAGCCTGTTTGAGCCCTTCTATTAGATCACCCTCAACACTTAGCCTGACATATGAGTTACTGTCAGCATAATATTATCAACCCATTCAATTTAGTGGGTTCGGTATCACACTGCGCAAACATTTAGGAGCTTTATGTACCTCTACAGGACACGGTATCTGTCAATATCCTGACATACTGATTGATTACAGTAGTTTAGTTAAACCGCTCCGCACTTTGTGTATCTATACAGTAATAGCTCTTCACACACAAAGGGTAAGCAGCTGTTTTCCATTGACTGTCCTGACATGTCTGCACCTCAGAAGGCGAGGTGAGGATGTGGAAGAGCTTCGAAACAGAGGAGGAGCAGGTGGGCTAATGAGAGACAGGAATTTTTTTTTATTTCTTATTTAAAAAACGCTATCACTGTGATGAGTACTTCGTTGAGAACATTTATATTTCTTCTTTGCAATGAGCTAGACCATCTTTCCATCTCTGCAGATGACCTTGATCAATCGTTTCTCAGGCGTTCTTTAGTTTTTCTTTGGACTTTTGTTTAACTTTCAGTCCTAGTTGAGTCCAGGGCATCACTGACTTAAAGTTATGATTTTTTAAGCTACCCAAGTTTGACTTATGCTTCATCCAGAAAAAAAGAAGGCATCTTACTCAAATCAAAGAGACTATTTTACATCTGATTGTTAATCACAAAAACACAATTTGTTCCAATTTTATTTGTTAAATCTGTAAAACTCATCAAAAGATAACCCACTAAGACTAAGAATATAGTGCTATAGCGTCAAATAGAGGAGCTATTAGCTAAAACCTTTAATCACACATTACACAACATGCTGTCATGGTCGGGTACAGGGACCAGACAAAAACAGGAGAAAAAGCAACATCTGAGAAATCCTGGAAAATTGGTAGATGTGGTCAAAACCTCTAAAATATTGCAGAAAGTCTGATTCCTGGGAAGTAAAAAGAGATAAGAAGTGGTTAAAAACGATAATGCTGACTGCATAGTGAACCAAAAGTATTCCTCCCTTGTAAAGTTTTTATATTTGTCATATTACAGCCACATATTCTGGTCTTTTTTGGAACATTTTTGGAGATAGACCAACACAAAGAATTGCCTAATTGTGAAGCGAAAGGAAAACAATAAAAGGTGTTCATTTCGTTTTACAAATAAACATCTAAAATTGTGGCATGCATTTGTATTCAGCTCCTTTTGTTATTAAAAATTGTTAAAAATATTTTGTTAAAAACATTGAAAACTATGTCCTTGGTTTTTAAGTGTTGATGTATCACATAAAATCCCACTAAAACACATGCAGTTGTAAATTTGTAGTTGTAATGTATAAAAAGTAAGAAAGTTCAAAGGGTATGAATACTTTTGAAGGGTACCATATAGTCTGAACACCCATAAACTGCAGATTACCTGTCTTCGTAGACTGTCCAGTTCGACCTCCAGAGCCTGCAGGAAGCGCCTCCTCTCGCTGAGCTCTCCCTGGGCGCAGCGGAGCGCCTCGTTGCTTTCTTTGACCTCGGACTGCACGGCCTCTAACTGTGGACACACGTCAGTAAAACTAGTTGTCTCTTACAAAGTCTGCACTCAGTAACAATAACAGTAGAAATAAGAATGATTCATGCCAACCTTCTTGAGGTACCAGGTTTCAGCATCCTCCTTGTTCTTGCGAGCTATGCCTTCATACTGGACCCTCAACTCGGCCATGATGGCCCCCAGGTCAGGCCCCTGAGCAGCATCTACCTCCACGCTGACCTGCTCATTGGCCAGACGTGCCTTCAGGGCACTCATCTCCTGCAATAATTACAGTTGGCATGAACTCTTCAGTACTGTTTTCCAACTGACCAAATACACTTTACAGAGGTAACAGTGATGCATTTATGAATGCACATGCTGATGGCTATCATCTAAACCATGGAGCCTTGATTTCAGACAAAGACAGATAATATTCGATCTGTCAGATTTGGCCCACTGAGGTAATGCTGCAGACCCGCTCAGCTGCAGATAGCCAGGTATTAAGATATGTTCACTAGCTTGTCTCTGCATCTTTAAATTATAAACATCAAAAAATGAGAAAAGGAAGAAGAAAATGCTGCAAGACTTGTATACTTTTAAGTTCAAGAGCTGTCTTGGTTCAACAATGACAACAAAGTGTGTTTTTCTACAGTTTGTAAGCAGAATTGCTGTAGAGATTTAAAAATGGATGATGAATGTAATTTGGAAGATAATTATCTATTCCTCAGAGTGACTTCTTTTTGAAAAGACCAAGTCTTTTTTGTTATTGGTTAAAGCAAAATGGTTGTAGTCTCTTTTTATTTCACGAAGAAACCAACAAGGAGAATTAAGTGAAACTCAGTGTCAAGGAAGAGCTGCCAAGCCAGAATCATTCATTCTAACACTTTCTGTAGCTATTTCTACCTTTACTTAAAAAAAACATAGACTCTGTACTATCTAGCTTGTTAAAGTTTTTTTTTTTACATAGCATTCATCCTACAATTCCAGGCACAGCAGAGGTTGATCTGGAATAAAGACATATTAAGCTGAGCCCATGATTATTCAGATGGTAAGATTTTTTTAGAGACCTTTTCCCACTTTTTATTTATATTTTAACACAAAAATGATGTCAGAAATGTTTCATTACTCTTTCAGTGATCAATGGAAAAGCCTTTATTGGCACCAAAGCAATTAGATTTTTTTAAATAACTTACAAACAAGCTTTCTGTATGTTTCCACTGGTTTATGATGATTTATTTTTAGTGATGAGCTACAAGTCTACAAGGTTGGAAGGCCTCTTTGCCATCACTCTAATCTTTAGTTTCCTCAACAGATTTCTATTGGATTTTAGTCTAGACTCTGGTTGGGCTGCAGCAAAATGTTAATAATAACTCCAATCAGAAGGTCAAATTAAAAGATTACTTTAAATTCAAATCTGCCAGGGGTATAAATCCTTTTTCGTCTTTACAGTGGACACTTTTTAGGGGATTCCACCCTTTAATATCTAAAACGTTTATCAAGCAGCTTGCGTAACTATCAACAGAACAAGAAATGTATCGTAAATATTCAGATTTTTTTTAAAATGTTGTTCTGTATTGGTAAATGAAAAATGTCAGTGGCTTTGTGCGGTCAATTGCTTTCCCTTGTTACAAATAATAACTTGGATAGAATCTACAAAAGACAAGAAAAGAATGTTAGGCAGGATTCTTCCCATGAATATGAATTTAATGTTTTTCTGTGCTACTGGGCAGCTAATATACAGCATTTCTTGATCGTTGAAGTACACTGAGTAAACTGCAATGTAAAACTTATTTAACAGGTGACATCCTGGACACCACACCTGACTGTCTAAACACTCCCAGTTTCTGCAGCTGGATTGACTTATGTTTGATGATAATGGGCGTGCCCGGGTTCATACTGTACCATTATCATGTTTTAGACACCTGAGAAAGTAAACACTGGCTGGCCCAGCTAAATAACAGCGTGTTTTGATCAGATAGAGGTGCAGGACAGTTTTGTGCAGCTCAGGGAGCCAAATGCCAACCTAATTTTTATCCAAAAAATTTTTTTAATAATTGTATTTCTAAAGAGTGGATGTTTCTCAACTACGAGACATTAATGTCTAAATCAAATTGTGAACAGCTTTACTGTCTATTTCCCATGGGAAAAACACTTTAACGTCAGAGGGGCCTCTGTTCAGACCTCAGATTCGTTCTCACCTCATCATGATTTTTCTTGAGGTAGTACAGCTCCTCCTTCAGGCTGTCCAAGTCTCCTCTCAGGGTGGCAATGATCTGGTCATGGTCTGACTTTGCTCTTCTTAGAGCCTGACAGTCCCTCTCTACTGACTGGCACAATGAGGCCTCTGCTTCCCATCTGCAGGAAAAAGAGAGAAAATTAGGTCATGAGAAAAAGTTGACCCCTGCTGCATCAACATGACTTAAGAAGGAAAGTAGCAGATAGATGCCGCAAATCAAATATTCTTGATAAACTGATCAAACTGATCATTCAATCTGGAATACCTTAAATCAGTAAGACAAAATACTAAACACAGCAACAAATCTACTCCCAGATGGCAGAAAAAGTAAAGAATTAAGGGGCTACAAGTCCAGACCTCAACCTAATTAAAATGCTGAGGAGTGACCTTAGAGGAATTGTGCAGAAATAAAAGTCTGCAAACCTGAATGAACTGAAGCAATGTTATAATCAACCGATAAAGGCATCCACAGAACCACTGCTCTGATATGTTGCTGCTAAAGGTAGCTCTAGAACCTGTTGAAATTTGGAGTTTTGAAATTACTTTAAAGGCATTGGAACTGCACCCTTGCACAGGTGTTAGCACCGTTGCGTTGCAGAAAAGGGTGGTCTTGGTCTTGGGTCTTTCTGCATGGAGCTCTCATGTTCTTCTAGTGCATGTGAATGTTCTCTCAGGGTACTGTGGTTTCCTTCCACAAACTCTCTTTAAACTGCCCTTAGGAGTGAGTGAGTGAGTGAGTGAGTGAGTGAGTGAGTGAGTGAGTGGGTGGATGGATGGATGGAAGGAGGGAGGAAGGGAGGGAGGGACGGACGGATGGATGAGTATTTGAGTATTTGATTCAAATTGAGTATTTCAATAATCCAGTATTTTTAAGTAAACCAGAAACACTGATGTCTAGGACTAAATAGGTTTAATTATCTTCAGATGGAAAAAGTGCCTACACACTTATGCTTACAGAAAACTTGATTTAAGAAACTTTAATATGAGGAAAACTATCTTGCAAACATATGTAAAAAACAATTTGTAAAGTTCACACAGACGTTGATGCTAATAGAATTTATCACTGTCAGTTAGTAGATCTCTCCTTCACATTAAACCAAAGAACATACCATCAACACATCGTGAAAACCCAGTGGGTGTGTTTTGACTCTACCCTCTTTGCTAACAGCAGACTCTTCAGAGATGGATGACATCTCTCTGACCTGCATAATCTAACACAACCACCTCTAACTGGTGTTTCTTGGTTGTTCAGTGCCTGAGCACTGTGAGAATGGGGCTCTTATTTCACAGCCTGACAGAAAGGTCATTTATTCTCATCCTTTGTTGTCTAGCACTCCCATGTGAACACCCACAGGAAGGTAGAAAGGAAAAAGCCTTTGTGTGGCACTCACTTGACCCTAAAATCATCGGCTGCCAGTTTGGCATTGTCAATCTCCAGCATGATCCGGGCGTTCTCCAGTGTCCTCTTTCTCATCTGTTAAGTTAAGCATGGTGTAAATGCAGATCAGATTATTTGTGGTTGAGAAAGTTATCTCCTGGAGAATAATAACAGAAAGTATTTATTCTGATTCACTGACCTCCTGCCCGATGGCATGTGCCTGCGCCATCATCCCCTCAATGTCATGCCCTTTTGGAGTTTTCTCCATCATGAGTTGCTTGATCTTCACCTCCAGCTCGGCATTGGACCTCTCCAGTGACCTTACCTTGTCCAGGTAGTTGGCCAGCCTGTCATTCAGGCCCTGCATGGTCTCCTTCTCGCTGGTCCCGAGGCCATTGAGGGATAGGCTAGAGCCCAGCATGTTGAGGCCATTTCCCATTGAGACCGAACGGGACAGTGACAGCGTGCGGGGGCTGCGCCCACTGTCTCTCACTGTGACGCTGGAGAAGGAGGGCTGACGCAATGAGATGCTGCGCACTGAGAGGGTGGAAGCCATCGTAGTATCTGCAGAAGGTTTAGGTCAGTTTAAGCTTTAATTATGGAGCTCACCTCTGCTTATCTGCACAGATTGTGTCAAAGAAAGATACTTTTTGTCCTATTTGTGAGTATCGTTGCTTTACTTAAAATCTAATTGGCAAGCTTTCAAGAAGTTTGCACTTTTTCTTTTCGGTCCTTTCCTCTATTTTAACAAATATTTGACTTTCTAACAAGAAAGAGAGGCCATCTTCAGAGTTGTCTATACCAATGCTGACGTGGCCTCCATACATTCCACAAAAAAAACACTGGCCAATGTTTCTCTGGTTGAACTGTATACTTTATCTTTTCTCACTGGCAAATTTTTAGTTACTTAAGTCTCAACCGAGACCGTTTCCCTTCCCGGCTGACTTGCATCTTCCAAAAAAAGACAAACTGTAGTGCGCCTTAAAGAAAGTAGAGATTTCTCCTGCTTTTGCTGTTGGTAACACTGAAATGTTTCAGATTATCAACATATTCCATTAGCAAAGACAACCTGAATAAAAACACAAAGCAGTACAAATGAGAATTACATTTATTAAAGGAAAAAGATATTAGAACCAACCTGGCCCTATGTGAAAAGGTAATTGCCCACATTTGATTTTACTGGCATGAGTTTTAACATCATTGTGGAGGATTTTTCTTTGCACCCTTTTTTGCAGAGTTGTTCAAATTCAACCACATTGGAGGGTTTTAAGCATGAACAGCCTGTGAAAAGTAATGCAACAGCAGCTCAATTAGATTTAAGTCCAGTCTTGGGCTAGGCCACTGTAAAACCTTAATCATATTCTTCTAAGAAATTGACCTGCTTGTTTGCTTTGGATCATTGTTGCACTGCATAACCTAAGTGTCCTTGAGCTTAAAGTTAGAAAAAGATGGCGAGACATTCCCCTCCAGGATGCATGGTAAGATCATGGTTTGATTGTTGATATGATGTTCTTTTTCTAAAATGCTGTGTTATTTTTACACATCTGATGTAATGGGATAGATACATTCTAAATTCATTCAAATTTTCTTACATCAATTTACAGAATATTTTCCCTTTATGTTATGAACTTTCTCGCAGATACCATCTTTTTTTTATTGTACAAACATGAAATCTGACTTTAAATGAGGTGAGGCGTCCAGTGTATCAGTTAGGGGTTCTTTCCTGACCTCCTGGATGAGTAAGCAATGCACTCTAATTTTGGTAGGTATTTAACCTGTTCTTTTTCCAGAGTGGAATGATGACACAACGTACAAATTCAGAGTAACCAAAACTGGGGTGCACAAGTTTGATTTGGTTGTGCATTTTCTCTTGTTAACACAGGGTTAAAATTATACCTTCAGGCTCAACTATTAACTTCTACCCTCACTATTATTTGGATGAAAGCCCCCTAGTAAACAACAGAAATGCAACACGCTTTTTGTAGCCATACCCAAGCTTCTGCCCTAATTCTAGTTGGAGATTTGCCCATCTTGGCAGAACTGGTAGAAACCAAATAAAATTTGGGGCTTTCTTACTCTGACCCAGTTTTAAGTCCATAAACCTTTAATACTGTTTTGTTTGGGGCCACAAAGAAGCCAATTTAACATCAACTGGGAAGATGCAGATCAAGACAGAAACCCCTGTTACAAAACTAAAATCCTCAAGCTGAAATTTGCAGCCAATGAACTAGTGAAATACCTAGTGGAGAAAGGTTTTATGGACAGCGAGAAAAAGATTTAGCTTTTTGGCCGCGATGAATAAAAAAATGTTTGGATGAGTCAAGGCGAGGCTTTAAAATCTAAGAAAACTAGATCAAACTGTAAAGTATGTTGGTGGAGGTATCATGATTAAGGTCTGTTTTGCTGTCAGTCATACTGGTGCATCACACTGATAGATGTAAACGGAGAACTACCTCCAAATTTTTCAATTTTAACTAAAATTATTGGCTGGATGGTTAAAAGTTGGACAGAGTTGGGATTTCCAACAGGTCCATGAAACACTCACCAAAACAGGTGGACCGACCAAGAAAAGTGATCAAACATCCAGTCAGAATAATGCCAGAAGCTACAAGAAATGTGTGTGGTTTCTCCACAACTTCCTAAGGGACATTTAACTAAATATTAGAAGTTGTCTGTGTATATTTTTAGGGTCCCATGTATAATTTTGAACAAGATTTCATTTAAAGGAAAACAGCAGTAAAATCTGTGAAATTTATTCAGTAAAATGTAAAATGTTTTAAATCATTAAAGTTTGTGGAAAATTTGAATCAACACCAATATAAAGACATTTAAAATGCATAATTTAAGTTTAATATAACATTCAAGCCGTTTATAAATTCAGAGCAATGTCTGACTGGAAGTGTGTTCTGAGATCCTTAATTGAAACTGAACCTGAAATTGTAAAATAATATAATCCAAAACCAAAGAAAAACGTAAGAATGTTTCCATTTTAAACTAACTTAAATAATGTGTAAACATTTGCATATAATTATTATTCACAGTCCCGTTTTCCACTGTTAATGAATGCTACTATGATTAAACAACTGCATGGTTGATGACTTTGTAATTAGCATTTTTACAGATTTAATTGTGTTATGATTGATCTTATGTAAAGCGTAACTATTGTTTTTCTCAACATTTTAAATCTCTATACACTATCGGTCAAAAGTTTTAGAACCCCTTTTTCATTTAATGGTTTTCTTTATGTTTTTGACTATTTGCATTGTACGTAGATTCTCACTGAAGGCATCAAAACTGTGAATGAACATATTTGGAATTATGTAGCAAACAAAAAATGGTAAAAAAAAAAAAAACTTTAAATATAATATATTTCAGATTCCTCAAAGTAGCATTCATTCACAGTTTTGTTGCCTTTGGTGGGAATCTACAATTTAAATAGTCATGAAAAAAAGAGACCTATTAAGTGAGAAAGTTTATTTAAAACCTTTGACTGGTAGTGTAGTCTCATTTCTCCCCCTTTAAAAAATAGAAATAGAAAATCAATTAAACATCGAGTTAATACTGAAAACAATGCATTATATCTAGAGTAGAGGGAAATTCTTTCTCAAGAAAAGTTTCCAGGTGGGGTGTTAAATCTGATGTTTAAGGGAGAAAATTGACCAAATTCAAAGCAGTACTTACATGTGCTTCAAATGTTCAGTCGGTCTTTCTCTGCTCTGCTTGGCTGAGCTTTTGCTTCTTGGTGGTAAAAGTGACTGTTGTTGCTGTGACTGCTTCCACAGGTGAGTCCTGCAGGGCTCTGGCAGTATTTAGTGGGGAGGAGCCACCAGGGAATCCAGCCCCTCTGCAAACAAGAAGGGGATGCAACATGACACCAAGCAGAATAACTGAGGACAGTAATAAGTTCCACCAACATAACCTTTAAAGCTTTAAAGTAGAAAAGGTGTCTGTTCATCGGTCAGAAGACTATAGGTTATTTCAGGAAAAAAGTTTCGATTACTGCATATATATTCAATTAAACAACACTACCCTTGTTATTGTTGGCAGCACACAAAGGACAATATTTGGTCTCATATCTCCAAACAATGACAACCTCTTCCTCAGAGTCCGTTGTGGTTTGCATGAAGCAGACCTGGGTGCCCGCAGTGTACTAAGGGAGGATACAAAGACTTCAGTGTGATGTGAGAAGCTGGCTTCACCTAAGTGCAACCCAGAGGATTGGAGGTGAGAACAATGCAAGGATGGAGTGAAAAGAAAGTAAAGACCCCTGAGAAATGCACAGAGAAATATAGGGCAGAGGTAGACCTGGTTGAACTGGAAACCTCCCAAATGTATAACGGGTCAGTTATCTCTAAACCTTTACAACATGTAGTCTACTTTTTTCTGTTCTGTATTATAAACATGTATGATTCTTGATTGCCCTGAGCAGAAATATCAGATCACTCCATGATACGGACCTGGTTTAGTCCAGTGTGTTACCTTTTATGTGTAACTCCACCCAGTTTAACCCAACACAGCTCTGTTGTGGTTGAATAGATTCTGGCACTGTTCAGTATTCAAACGTCCTTTTGTCCTGGTTCTGGTATGATGATAAGACATATTTGTCACCACAGGAAGAGGAGGAGGTTGGAAAAATCTCCAAAGCTCAAGGTAATTTAGGAGTGATGCCAGAAAAAGCATTTACTGTGCCACCATTATAGATGTAAAAATGTGGCGTTTTTTAAACTCTACTGGGACTTTAAACTGGTACTGGCTTTCTGACAACAAACACTTAGGTGGGTTTAGTGTGAAACAAATAAGGAATATGGGAAAAAGCACCTCAAGCCCACAGTACAGTGAAAGAGCTGTGATGCTGTGGGCCTGTCATTCTTCCAGCTTCACTGGAAACCTTGTTAGAGTGTGTTGCATTATGAACTGTCTTGAATACAAGGAGAGTTCTGCTGGACTTGGTCATAAAACTGGAAATGAGTTGTCTACAGGTCTTTCAGCATGATAATGATCCAACACATATGGCCAATGCATCACAGAAATGGCTAACCAGACACAAAGTCAACCTTTTATGGCCATCTCCATCCTCAGACCTAAAGTATACAGAAAACCCATTGGGTGAGCTAAAGTGAAGGGAGCACAAAAGAAGGTTCTGGGTGAAAGGTTTTAGCAGCAGGAGTACCAATAATTGTGCAACCAGTGATTTTGTTTTTCTACCCCCAACTAAATGTACTCAAATACAAGGTTGGATTTGTTCAAATCTGTAGTGAGAGATTACGTTAAGGCAATAAAGAGGAATTTATTTCAAATTCTTTTACACATTATTAATAGGGGTGACAATAAACAAAGGGGGCATGGCATATCCCCTCTAACTTTAGACTCAACAAAGATGTTGAAAGTCAGGCTTGGCTAGCCTGTTCGGTCAACTCTGACAAGTTCCTAAAAACATTAAGACACATTTGACATGTTCTTTTTTATATTTCCCTTCGTCAACCACATTAACGAGTTGTTAAAGGCAAAGTCAAGAAATGTTACTCAAGCTTCTGCTAAGCAAACCTCTAAAAAAAGAGTTTGTGAAGCCTCTAAAACTTAATTGTGTCAAATACTGATGTATAAATCTATAACTTCATAAATCTATAACAATATAGCGCAGTAATTAGTTATGTGGTCTGAATTCTGATGATTTAAATGTTGGAACATGTTTTTAGGCAAGTTTTAAGAAATGAATATCTGCAATGATATTCTTGACATATTTCAGTTTTGTGTTTTGTGAATCTCCTGGTTGTAAAAGCTGATATTGACGGAGGAGGAGACCAGTCACCCCACACTCCGTGGAGTGTCATGTTAGTGTGAATTCATCTGCAGGTCATCACCTCAGTGTGAAAACACACTTCTCCAAACGGTGATGTCTCAAATGATGCATGAACCCTCCAGCCTGTTAAACGCAGTGTTTTTGTCACCTTGATGAAAGACGTGCAAAATCCATACATTAGCATTTAAGAGTGCATGAACTCTCAAGCCGCCCAATCAGGTCACAAACAAGATTTTACAACTTTACAACGGTGGCCTTGAATATTTGGTGAAAGGAAGAAAAACCCTTCACACCTAGAGATGAGTTAATATTCATTAAAAAGAATGGATTAAGTGACTAAAACTGTTTTCACTATGATTTAAGTATGTAGTGTGTTTTTATGAATTTGGATACTGATATTCTGTATGCACCAGCTGTATTTTGTGGTAAATACTGACATCTAGTGATATTAAATAAAATTGGTTTCTCAAGCGAAAGCAGAATCAAGTCCAATCTTGGGCTATACTTTTCAATATTAAAGTACATCTGAGTAATAATGTGTTGTGTTGTTGTTTTACATTGACTTTTGAACTACAATACATCCAGTTTAAAATATCTTGTCTTTCAAGTGCTTCTGAATCCTTAGACTTTCTCATTATTTTCAGGTTTTTTCTACAACTTTACATTGTAGATTGTGCAACAACAGATTTGTTATAAAAAGCATGAATCCTCTCTGCTGTGTATCGATTTCACATTGGTATTTGTTTTTTCAGTTCTCTCATGTGACTGTGTAATTGAAGTAAATGGCATGGTATGTTTTGTCAGTGTTCCACATGCTGTGAAGTGGAATACACCTGTGTATAGTGACAAAATATTACCAAAAACTGTTGGACCTTTGTTGTCTTATGTGAGAGTGTATGAAAATTTAAATTTACATAACAAATCCTGCATGCTGAATTGTTTTTAACTAAAAAGTTTCCTCGTGGGTGTTTAATAAAACTTACCTCTTTGAACTGTCATAAATCACACATTTCACATTTAATTGACAACATGCATGTAAATAGAATCATGGTAAATAATGCTGATCAAATCTAATTCTGTTGATTTTATTAAGGCATTAAAAATACTGCATGGTATCAAGAGGTTTGCTAACAGCAAATATCAGTAACCACAAATAAAATGTTCTTGCTAAAATATACTCTCATAAATATTGAGTCATCATGACATGTTTTTTTCTGTAGTTTATTATTTCAGATAAACAGGTGAGATTCTCAACTTAGGGTTAGAATAAATAAGACGCAACTTTACAATTAGTGAGATTATAATTTGGTTATGAGAATATTCTCATATTCTGAGATCTGCTGCGGTTTGTTCCATTAACCCTAATTATTATTACTATTTCCTTTGTAAACGTGATAAAGTATTTCTTATTTAATAAACCTTTTTTTTTTTACATTTCATATATAATAGCATTTTAAAAAGTTTATATTACTTCATCGTAGTGGATTTGTCTAAAAGGATTTTAAATACAAAATAAGTTGTTTTTGTTTATAAATCCTAGACACTGTTTGTGTTTTGTAGCAGTGATTTGTATAGATTGTCCAAGAGCGCATCACTCCATCGAACCTCAATAGACGATCTCTGTCACTAAACTGGCACGACCACAGTTTCCGCTCCCAATTAAACCAGACATCCCTCCAATTCAGACGTGCAAGTTTGATGTGATATAACGAATTATTATTATAAAACTATATTTATTTTATCTTTATGCATTTCTATGCTTTAAAGTGTAAAATAAAAATGTTTTAAGGCTAGCTAACAGGTCAGCTGCCTTATGGGCGAAAAACTTGCTAGCTAAATGAGCTCCCAATGAGAACACTGACAACCCTTTATTTCAAACATGTAAGTTACATGTTTTGTAACGAAGTAGTACTGTAAAACTCTACGTTATTAGGTTTTTTGTATCCTTTTAAGCGTAATTTAAAGTAGAAAAAAACGCTTCAAGGCTAACATGTCAGCTATTGATAGCTTACGGACGGGCGAAAAACTAGCTAGCTAAATGAGCTATATTGAGATTTTAATTTTGAGTATAGGACAAACCATAGTTATGTAAAGTGAAAAGACCGTAAATTTCTTATTTTTGGTATAGAGAATTGAGTTTTTTTTTTATTTTTTTTACATTTTTCTAGGTGTGAAAAGAGCGTTTGTGCGCCAACTCAACTCTTCTCTGCTGTCCGATTTAAAGCTCTTGACTATGTGTTTGAGGTGAGTCTTTGCCATTCAAGTGAGTTTCGTGTCTTTGAGGTGAAGTTTAAACCTCAAACGCTTGGGGTTTTTACCTTGTTTTTCAGACCAGCACTACTTTAAAGGTTGCCATGAACGTACTGGCGCTGCCAACACCTTATCTAACTGGTACCAGTGACCTGTACCCTCACACTGAAAGTCTCCCTGATGTCACCTACAGGAAGCCATGGATCCGAGGTACACGAAATCCAAAAATATACATTTAAACAGTTGTCAAGGAGTTTATGTTGGGTTGCAAAGGATTTTGGAAATCTCTTACCCTCTCAGTATTTCGTTAAATTTTGTTAAATGACTTTATGGCAAAGAACTCTCCAGAATGCAGTATGTGTTGGCTATTATACACTACCTGGCCAAAAAAAAGTCACCACCTGGATTTAACTAAGCAAATATGTAAGAGCCTCCCATTGGATAATTGCTGCATGGGCGATTATGTTTCAGCTGGCAACAAGTTATGTGGCAGGAAAAAAATCCTGAATGATCGTGATCTGCAATCACTTGAATGTTTGGTGAAATCAAATCGAAGAAAAACAACAGTAGAACTCTGGGCTATGTTTAATAGTGAAAGTAAGACCATTTCCACAATGCGAAGGGAACTCAAGGGATTGGGACTGCACAGCCGTGTAGCCTTAAGAAAACCACTAATCTGTGAGGCTAACCAGGAAAAAAAGGCTTCAATTTTCTAGGGAGCATAAAGATTGAACTCTGGAGCAATGGAAGAAGGTCATATGGTCTGATGAGTCCAGATTTACCCCGTTCCAGAGTGATGGGCGCGTCAGGGTAAGAAGAGAGGCAGTGATGCACCCATCATGCCTAGTGCCTACTGTACAACCCTGTGGGGGCAGTGCTATGATCTGGGGTTGCTGCAGGTGGTCAGGTCTGGGTTCAGCAACAGTATGTGTTCAAAGAAAGAGGTCAGCTGACTACCTGAATATACTGAATGACCAGGTTATTCCATCAATGGATGTTTTCTTCCCTGATGGCACGGGCATATTCCAAGATGACAATGCCAGGATTCATTGGGCTTGAATTGGGAAAGAGTGGTTCAGGGAGCATGAGACATCATTCTCACACATGGATTGGCCAACATAGGGTCCAGACCTCAACCCTACTGAGAATCTTTGGGATGTGCTGGAGAAGGCTTTGTGCAGTGGTCAGACTCTACCATCATCAATGCAAGATCTTGGTGAAAAATAAATGCAACACTGGGTGGAAATAAAACTTGTGACATTGCAGAAGGTTATCGAAACAATACCACAGCGAATGTGTGCTGTAATCAAAGCTAAAGGCGGTCCAACGAAATATTAGAGTGTATAACCTTTTTTATTTGGTGGCGACTTTTTTTGGCTAGGCAGTGTATTCCAAGTGTTAGGATTTCGGGCTTTATGTAACAATAATGTATCCCCCCTGATGAATGAAGTATCACTGCTGTAGATTCCCACACCTGATAGAGAGAGTTGGAGGCATGATGATGGCAGATGAGAAAGGAAGGAGTGGGAAAAAATGGATTTCGTGAAGCTGTCACTGACATCACCATATTTGTTTTGTCATCCCATGATTTTACTAATAGTGAAGGCTTAGATTTATGGTCCATTTTCTTCTAAATGAAGAAGAAAAAAATATGAGCAGTAGGCCTCAATTTCTCCAAAAAGAACAACATTTTGCTTTCCTGAAGTTTTGCACCAGCATTGTTTTTTTGTATTTAGCTTTTTAAAATGGTGTTTTATTTGCAGTTCATCAGGCTTTTTATACTTGATTTTCTTTAGCTATTTTCTACCCCACAAAAATTAAAATACGACGACTCAGCTTTGACGATCTTTAGGGAACCTATTAGTTGTAATGTTTACCATGTTGGATTACCCCAAACAGGACACCTGAGCAAAAAAACATTTCTTTTGCAAATGTTGGTGAGCTGGATGTTATCTCACGATCTTGAACCAAAGTAAACACATGAACAAGCTCGGTACAAATAACATATTAGATGGGAAAAAAGAAAATCGCTTTTTACTGACTGGGACAGTCCCAAAGTTAGATATAGAGAGTAGATAACAGATCAGTTATAGATCCCCAGACAAGTCCCTAAGTTAAAGATTTTAAAAATAAAGTATTTCAGTAATAGACCCAAATTTTATGACAATAGTCCTGTAAATCTTAATAGAGCACTGAATCTTGTCAAGGCTTGGACTTGAATAAATAGGAGTGGACCGGGCAGCGATCTTTCCATTCAATAATATGTTACAGCTGGGTAGAAGAGTTAAATGGCAGAAAACTATGCTTTATGGGTGTACCAAGTAAGGGCTGTTAAAGTTTGAGACTCAAACACAGAAAAAAACACATTCTAGAGACGCAGATGAAAGATGCATTTGGTTGACTAATTTTGTAACGGCACTGAGATTTAAAGTCCAATGGGCCTGAAGGAGCGCGTGTTATAGACAAAATGTTGAGAGAGAGATCAAAAAGACATAAACAGACGAAAGGCATTCATAAGGTGGCATAGAAACGTCAGTTAAAATTAGACACGCATGAGTAGATATTAAACTAGGCTTAGAAAAAATAATTACCACCTTAATTCAGGATTCTGGCTACTTTAATAATTGAGACAGCTCCTAAAGTAATCAATGATGTCAGATCAATTCCTGGTGGTGGCGGCTGTTTCAAACTTCAAATTATTAACAATCAGATGACGCTCTGCCCTCAGGACTTGCCTCTACAGGAAGTGTCCCATTTAATTCACAGTAAATTCAAAGTTTTCTTTTATGCAAATTTGGGATTCCTTTCACTCATTTACATCAACAACAAATTTTACATTTAATGCAAACAAGGTTTGAAAACCTTCTCAAAAACCACAATACAAGCAGACAAACCACGATGGGAGCACATATTTAGTTTTACATCAGGACACGTGGGTTATAGTACATTTAGACGGGACATTTCTCTGAGGTTATCCCTTTTTACCCATTCCTGTCAGAACTGTGGCTCAGGAGTTGTTTATTGCTGTCAAAGGTTCATGTATTTCTTTTAGATAGTCGTTTTTTTGTTCATAGCTGTACAAGTCCAAAAGAGGGCATTGATACATCACAAATTTCACAATGAATTCAAAAGTTTATGTAGAGTACGTAATAAAGATAGAGATCAACCTTTTGGCTGATATTTACCTTTATTACGTTCTTGATGGCGCACACAGGCAAAGAGCTGTCTTTGATCTAATGACTTGAGATCTTGTTTTAGTGAATCATGGAAATTAACGAGAGGAGGCATCATTTAATTTAGAAATACATGTAGTTCAAAGTTGAAAAGCCAGCGTTCTTGATGGTATATGAATGCAGGATAAGAAAATGCACAGGTAGCTTAACAACTGAAAAATAAACTGTTTGCAGTAAATTTTTCAGAGGATGAATTATTTCTACACAACAGTAAGTTTTATTTTGTATTACCTTTCTCAGACTCCACAAAGTACAAAGTCCAAAAATACAGTTAAAGCAAAATAAAATAAAAAAGATTTTAATAGCAGCCCAGGCACCAGTGAGGTTAAAATGCTTGTTTAACAAAGAATGTCTTAAGTTGCTTTTTAAAAGCATCAACAGAGTCCAGTGAACACAAGTACTGTGGGAATTCATTCCACAGTCTTGTTCCAACAGCTTGGAAGGATCTGATTCCTCGGCTCCTGAAACCAGCGCGAGGGATCATCAGTAGATTCTGCTCTGAGGACCTCAGGCTCAGGCTGAAGTGTGTAAGGCTGAACCAAGTCACAGATGTAGGGAGCAGCCTGCCCACGCAGTGCTCTGAACATTTATACGACATGCTACAGGGAGCCAGTGACTTTAAGACATGGGTACTGTGGGCTCTGTGTTTAGTGCGCTTCAGGATCCTCGCAGCCTAGTTTTGTACCAGCTGTAGATGGGCCACATCCTTTTTCTTTAGACAAGTGAACAGACTATTGCAGTAGTCTAAACGTGATGAAACAAAAGCATAAATCAACATCTCAAACTAATTTATCGAGACGATTGTTCAGAGTTTGGAGATGTTCCGCAGCTGGAAGCGGCAGGTCTGATTATTAAGCATAGGTTTTATATGGTGTTCTAGAGACATGGCTTCATCTAAAAGGACTCCTAGATTTCTCTAGTTAGGTTTTGATGCCTGGCGAAGGCTGCCCAGGTGCTGTGTAATGCCAAGAGGTTACGACTATCCAAGGTGATAATGAGAGTCTCAATTATCACTCAGCCATTGTTTTATGTGTGAAAGGCACTTTATGGGTCTCAGACGTCTTAATAAATTTGAATATCGTCCTCAAACAGATGGTTGCAAAATAATTTGTCCATCCTTCTTTTCTTTGCAGAAGAACATTTACTGAGGTTAAGAGAAAACTTTAATGAATTTCTGTATTTATTTAATTATTAATGGATTTGTATTGATTCTTATTTTCGTTTACAGGACAGGTGATTTCTTCCGGAAAACTCTTTATCAGTGCTTCAGTTCTTAATGACCTTCGAGAGAAAAATCAACCAGTTAATTTACTGGAAAGGTTGTACAGCACTAAAATTCAACTAATCCAACATTTTAATATTTGTGAAGACATTTTATAAGGAACCGTGTAAAATTTCAGATTTACTGTGGAAAAGGATGTGGCGATAGTTCCCAGCTCTAATCCTGATTCCATTGACCAGGATCAGTATGTTTGCCTCCTAAATAAGAAGATTGATGATACTTGTCAGGAAACCTTTTCTAAGTGGACAACTGACCAGAAGAGTCCAGAAAGTAAAAGCAAAGGTAAGTAATTATTTTTGTTGGACTCAAATATCTTATTAGAAGATGTATTCATCTCTGTAATTCTCCCAAACTTGTTTACATCCGTAGATCTCTTTCTTTCTGAGGAGTTCATAACTCCAGACTTGCTGTCGCATTTAAAAAGACATTTACCTCCTCTGAAAGCCAAACTGTCCAGACTTAAGACCCTCCCTGTGACTGACCCTCTGCTGAACTCAACAGGAATCGCCATCTCCAAGGACTCAATGTTCAGGTGCTTTTCTGATCAGTCTTAGCCACCACTTAAAATCTGCTCCAGAAGGAATTCTTCTGTCTCTAAAGCTCAGCGTTACCAGAATTATGTTTTATCACAGCTGCTTCAGGCAGTGTGCATCCTACCAGAAACCTTCAGATGTCGACACCATCGGTGGTAAAACATGTGGAGATGTTCAGGAGGAGTTTGTGAAACAGCCACTCTTAGAGACAGAGGTACAGTGCCTTGCAAAAGTATTCATACCCCTTGAACTTTCTAACTTAAACTATGAGTAATAATGATTTTTGTTTAGGGCTCAATCTTCAATTATTCTACAAATTTATTTGATAACAAATCCTAAATAGGATTTTAATTGTTGCTGGTTACAATAGTCATTGCTGGTTTTTGCTAACAGCGCTCTGTAGCGCCGACCTGAAGGTAAAAGTCAGAAAAGACAGTTTGTGTCCAGGATGTGTGGGGTCTGCAGAGATGTTAGCTGCCCTTCTCCTGACCCTAGACATGTACAAGGCCTGGATGGAGGGAAGGTCAGCCTTGATGATCCTCTCTGCAGACCTAATTGATCGTTGCGATTGGACCTGTCCTGTTTTGTGGATGTGCTAAACCACACAGTGATGGATAAACACAGGACTTACTGAATAATGGCTGTGTAGAAGATGACCGGCAGCTCCTGTGAAAAGTTGTACTTCTTGAGTCGCCGCAGGAGGTGCATTCTCTGCTGGACCTTCTTCCAAACAGTGTCTGTGTGAGAGGACCATCTCAGGTTCCGAGAAAGGGGGGTTCCTAGGAACCGGAAGTGATCCACAGTTTCCACTCCTCCACTGAAGCCAGGGGCACGCCTAGTAGTTGTCCTGTCAACAGATTCTTCCACCTGAGCGGTGGATCTCTACAGCTCCTCCAGAGATACCATAGGTCTCTTTGCTTGTTCTCCAGTAATTCTTCCCCTCTCCTTTGCCTGACAGTTTAGGTGTAGTGTCATGACTAAACCCACTCAAGACTGTGGAGATGGTGGTAGACTTTCGGAAAACACCACCTCCATACACCCCCCTCACCATCCTCAACAACACCGTGTCGGCTGTGGATCACTTCAGGTTCTTAGGAACCACCATCTCTGAGGACCTGAGATGGTCTTCACACATAGACACTGTTCGAAAGAAGGCCCAGCAGAGACTGTACTTCCTGAGGCAACTCAAGAAGTTCAACCTTCCACAGGAGCTGCTGGTCATCTTCTACACTGCCATCATTCAGTCTGTCCTGTCTTCATCCATCTCAGTGTGGTTTGGTTCATCCACAAAACAGGACAGGTCCAGACTGCAACGAATAATCAGGACTGCAGAGAAAATCATCAGGGCTGACCTTCCCTCCATCCAGGACTTATACAGGTCAAGGGTCAGGAAAAGAGCTGCTAAAATCTCTGCAGATCCCACACACCCTGAACATAAACTGTTTAGAGTTCTGCCTTCAGGCCGACGCTACAGAGCGCTGTTCACTAAAACCAGCCGCCACAGAGACAGTTTCTTCCCCCAGGCTGTTTCTCTGTTGAACATTTAATAGAGTACAAAACAACAGCATACAGATGTTGCAAATGCACCTTTTATTTATTTATATATGTGTATATTTGTACATTGTAAATATGTAGATTCTGTAGTGCAAAAACAAAAACCAAAGAGCAAAGTGTACCGGAGTCAAATTCCTTGTTTGTATGTACAAACTTCGCAATAAAGCTGATTCTGATTCTGATGACGTGATGGGTTTGCAGTTTCAGTTTTTGGATGATAGATTAACCAGTCGTCTGTGAGCTTTTTAAAGCTTGATAAATTGTTTTGTGTCACAACCCTGCTTTAAACTGCTCCACATCGTTATTCCTGACCTGTCTGCTGGGAACCTCGGTATGCATCATGTTGTTTGTTTAGTAATGTTTGCTAACAAACTTCTGAGGCCTTTACAATGATTTTTTTGTAAATTACACACAGGTTGACTCTCTTTATAAATTTCTTCTCCAGGCAGTCAGTGGTGTGGATTTTATTTAATTGCTCGCCACATATTTCAGGTTTTTATTTGTAAAACAATTTCATGTATAATTTTCTGTCCATTTTCTGGATTATGAACTACTTCATATTGTTTTAATGCATAAAATTGTAATAAAATACACTTTAACTTTTTTAGCGTCAGATTGTTTGGTTCTGTATTTTCTCCAGATGTCGTCTCTGCTGTTACCACCTGTAGTCGACAGTCTCCAGTCTAACTCACAGAACTACACGGCTTATTCCAGTGTTTGTGGTTATGTAAACGTTACTCCAGAACCACTGGATGAGCAGTGCCCTATCCTGGATTTGCTTCACAGAAGTGAGTAAAATATGGGAATATTTTTGTTTCAGATAAAAATTATAAGCAGCTTAAAGCAGAATGAAATTAAATGATAGTTTTCTCTTTTTTCTGCAGCCTCTCTTTCAAAAGTTTCAGTGGATATTTCGCAGTTTGATGTACAACAGAAACAAAGAAAAAGCAAATTGAGTGAAAGACTGATCGAGTTAGAATGCTCAGCTACAGGTCATAAATGAACACAAACAACCCTGCAATCTGGAGTCAAACCGTGATGTGGGCTAAAATGTGGTGTTTCTTTTAGGGAATGTTGTGTCTCCAGCTAGAACAGAGCTGGACCTCATTCTGAGCCCGATTCCTAAGACGAAGCAAGCCCACATCGATCTGTCCACATCTCATCTCCAGAAAGAAGAGCTGTCACCTTTTAGCCCAATGTGAGTAATTCTTTCAGCTTTTATGTTAAACTGCTAATTTTCAAAGGACTTACTAAATGTGAATGCTGTACAGATACGGAAACCTTGCCTTCTACAGGTGTGATGCCTTCTGTGTGTAAATGCATTTAAACCAGTAACGGTAGTGATTGCCTTCCAGATCTTTGGTGTCAACAAGAACTCAGTATGAGATGAAGAAATCAGTTTGGACCTCAGAGAAGCATCTGACCTCTGTTGTGCACTTTCTGTTGTCAGGTAACACCATCTGTATCAGGCGTTAAAAGTACCACTTCAAAAAAAGATCACAAAACATTACTACACCATCATATCATTAGGTAAACAAAAATTACACAAAAACTAAAAGCATCATAACGAATAATAATACTCCATATAGCAAACCTTTAAATTCTGCATATCTAAATGCTTTTATTAGTATTTTAAATCTCTGTGGAGAAACATACAACTTTGTTTGGCCCATTGTGTTTTTAGAGGATTCATTTCTATATTGTGTTAAGGTCCTACCCGAGCATTTCAGCTGGGCTGATGTCTGGACTGTAACTGGGCCATTGTTCCTCTGACATTCTGTTCTAGGTTTGCATTTTGGGGATTGGTTTCCTTTTGTGTGGCTCATGTTGAACCAAGCTTTAGTTGTCAGTTAGATGGCCTTATATTTTAAACACAAATATGTTGATATACAGAGGAGTTCATGGTTGATTATTCACCTACAGAACAATGCTAAACCCTTGCTCTAGCAGAAGGTACCGCATATCTTCTTCACTTTTGACAAACTTTATGACTACGGGCTTCAGAATCTGTCGAGTAGCCTTTTAGAGATCCTCCAATGCATTGTGAAATCTGGAATTCTTGATTAATTTCGTAGATTATTAAGCATAGTTTGTTTTTGTTAGTCTTTGTATTTGTTTGTTTATTTTGCTTTTTTATCATTACTGAGTAGCTGTTGTTTAATTAATAATAAATTCAGTTCTTGATGGTAATAGTGACTCTCTTTTTCATTTTTAATTGAAGTGCTCATTAATCTTTGCGTTGATGCTAAATAAATTCTAACTCTGAGAAATATATAAAAATCCCCCATTTCTTCTGACTATATGTGAGAGGGATTGTTCCGTGAAAGGTAAACGTTATATGACTGTATGATTATTTGACTGATCAAACATACACTTAGGGCCTGATCTTCCAGAGGTTTGCGCAAACCGCAAAGCTGATCTACAACCCAGCTGCTAATCGGATTGCGTGTGTAAAATCAGCGGAACAACTGCCGCACACTCTTTAACATGTTTACCTTCATGAATATGCAAAACATATGACAATGACTCAAACACTCAAATTTATGGGAGAGGGATATGCAAATGTCATCCCTTACCAACCGCAAAATTATTTTTTAAACCTGAAATGGATTGTGGGTGCTGTTTTTGCTTCTAGATTTAGCACGTTTGGTACTTTAGCAGGTACTAACTGGGACGCACAAATGTCTGCTGTCACTTTGGCCAGAAGGTGGCATAGATAAAATGACAGATGACAGGCAGAGAGAATCTTCTGTACATGTATCAACAGATTTGGGTTGTCAAAAATAGAAATAGATTAGAATAGGGGATTCTATGTAGGATTATCTAAGCTCTGATTTGGAGCCAATCACAAACAAAAGCCATGACATCTCTCCTATGATAAAACTCCTTGCAACACTTTTTTTCTTGCATCTGGATCATTCCAGCGCACCATCGCTGCTCGTAAGATCATCTGCTGCTGAAGAAGAAACCTGATCATGCAGAGGTGCGCATATTACTTATTATATGCCAGAGAAGTGCACAGAGCCTAACTGTAATTGCACATCATGCAAAGGACCCACAGTGCTGTGATGTTGATGATATAATTAATAGGAAAGAAATAAAATCATTATAAGGCAGATTAAAGCCATCATTTGCAAACTGGATGCTACAATCACTGTTTAGCAGGTGAGAAATCACCATTTTAACGTGGCTTATTCCATGTGGTGAAAAAGTCCATGCATGCTCTAACCTTGTCACTAAAAAAAACACACTATATTATTGGCAGTAACTTTGTGTCATTGTAGAGCAACCGGAGCTGGATTAGTTTTATTATGTTCTTTGAATGTGAACATATGCCAGGGGAGGGTTTATACAGTAAAAAAATAACTTATTGTCACCAAAAGACAATTTGTGCAATAGCCTGTAATCCAATATTTTGATTAAAGGCGAAGCAGGATGTAGTCTTTGACTCAGTGGGTCCGTCCAGATCCCAAACACAAAACATCTGCTCACATAACAAATTCAGACTCAGCCTTCTGCATGCACAGTTATGCACTCAGAGGCGCCCTGCGCAAATGATCAGAGAGGTAAAGTAATCGCATCAGGGCTGAGGCTGTGATGACAAACCTGCTGCTGTGAATAGCGGCGACAAAAGTTAACAAACTGTAACAGTCCAGAAAAGCAAGAACAGAACAGAAGGATAAAATCAGCAACTGGATCATTTATAATGATGCAGGGCAACAATCCCTGCATCCTTCTAGCGCTAGAGAGGATCTGATTGCCTTTTCCTCTTGTTCCGCTGGGGGCCGTAGCAGCCAGCCAGTAGCAAACACAATTTTCTCATTTAATGAGAAAATTGCAGCAGTCTACACCTCTTTTGCAACTGTTATTTATTGCACGCACAATCTTTGAAAATGGCATGCAACACGCCCACTCTGTATTTGTTTTGTCCAACAAGTTAGCGGCCCCTATTTGGGATCTCTGAAAATCAGGCCCTTGGTGTTACCCTTTATTGTTCAGAGAGAATGTCTTCTTTTATCCACAAATGATTTCCCAAACTCTCCTGTATTTTCTCACAGAGCCTTCTTTATGTGAACCGGCCGCAAGCTTTCAACCCCTGTGTGAAGCGCTGGGAGTTTTTAACTTACAAAAACAGAGTTTCAACGGTGCCGGTGACAAACTGGAACTACAGCTGGACCCAACAAACCCAGAGATAGTTTTGGGTAAAAGTCTTGAGTTCATCGAGAGGAGGATGTCTGAGGTTCCTACAAACAGAAAGGTGGAGAAGGAAGACTTCAGAAGACTGTTACCTGAAGATGAGGAGGTTGAGGATCTGTATAAAGGTCATTTTTAGACAGTGTCTTAGTGTTACAGTTGAAGAAAAACATTTTTTTTTGTTCTCTAAAATAAATTATTGAATAATTCTTCATATATATAAGTGTCTAAGTGTATTTTTATAATATATGTATGCCTACATTCAGAAATATACAGAGTAGGGCTTAATATCTGATATTTCTTTTTTGTTTTCAGTTGAATTTGTCCGGGTGGATTGTCCAAACAAAGCTAATCTCCAAAAAGAAGGCACTGTTGATTCATCTCAAAGCTCGTTCTCGATACCCATAGTCGGTACCAACAGTCAGGAACAAGGTTCTGTTGCTATAGCCGGCACCGGAGAGGACACTTCAGAAAAGAGATTTTCAGAATCTGCTGTCGGGTCATCTACGCTTGCAAACATCAGCAGCGTAAATGGGTCTAAGACCGTGCAGGGCTTCCATATTTCTGAGTGGAATATGCCAACTAGATCAAATATCAGAGGTAATCAGAAGAGTTTGATCTTTAAAAAACATCAGCCAGAGAAAAACCTGGACCCTCTGTCTGACTTCATGATGCTGAGGTCACAGCAGGTAGCTTCAGGTGGTGCAACATCTCCAAGTTCAAGTATTTCTGCAGGTACAGTCAGACATTTATCAGCTGCTCCTTAAAAATGTTTTCCTGCTTGTTTTACATTTTCTTCTCAATACCAGATACCAGAGGTCTTCTTACTTTATACTTGTAACTGTACAGTGCTTAAACAAAATAACAGATTTACATGGTAACAATAAAAAAAGCCTGAGAAAGGTCCTGTAACCACTAACAATAATCCAAGACAATAGTTGACTTAATAAGGGGAACGTAGTGACAAACAGAAATTCACTATGTTGCCTAATATTTCCAAGGGTGACTTTATTAGTGACTATGTGAAACTGACAGAGCCTGCGTTAAATGCATAACATGTTCATGAAGCTGTTTTCCACACTAATATGTATGAAAAACACTGAACAAAATTAGACATGACAACTGATTCTGCAGCAAACAATGACAATTCAGCAAAGAAAAGCCTTTAAACAGAAATCTTTACATGTTTTTAATTTCTTCAGAGAACTGCAACAGAAGATTTAACTAAACTATCTTTAACTGTACAACACTGGAAGTTAGTATATTTCTCTCTTCTGTTACCATCGATATGGATAAAGAAAAAGGTTTAGTTTTCGAACAATTATCAGATGACCAGATTAGAAGTAGGTTGATGCGTTGATGCTTTCTTCACCTTTGATGGATACAGAAGCTAATTATAATTACAGTGATGGAGAAAAGTTTAGGAGCCTTTCTTTTTCAGGATTAAGCAACAAACAATGTCAGTGAATTTAAAAAAGATTTAAATGTATTATTACTTTTTTTTTATTCTGACAGGGTCAGAATTATACATACAAGCTCTAAATGAACTTCCCAGTAACATTTGGTTAAGTGTCCATTAGCAGGCTGCACCTCAAATATTCAGTGAGAATAGTACCAGAAGCTTGTTGATGGCTATACAGCTATAAAAGCATGTGGGACACTTAATTTAATATTAGTGGTGGTGTATGGTTCATATTTGAGCCTGTATGTAAAAAGATTTGTTGGTTAATCATCCCCCCCTAAAAAAAAACAAAAAAAACTTACATCCTTTTCCATCCTGTTCATAGTAGCAGAAGAGGTGAACCATCCAACAGCAGAGATGGAGCAGCAGGCTCCCCCAGAAGGGCTGAAGACGACTGACAGGAAGCCAGGATACATGAGCGTTGCTGTGAAAGGAGATGCTTTTAGAGAGCAGAACCCCACTGCTCTGAGGATGAGTCAGCTTGATGGTCGTCCTGTCGGTGACTCAGGCCTTAAGGAGAAACGTTACAACAGGGTCATTCAGGTTCAGGCAACAGGTGCACATTTATCATATTTCACCTTTTCTGTAGAGGTATATAAAATGTTTCCTTAGATGTTATCTAATACTCTGAAACAGAAATGTATTGGTTTCTGACATGGCATTAACTACCGCTGATCATAAACTACTTTTACTCTTTAAACCAACATGTTTGACCCCTAATTCACACCGACTCTTTCATCGGTGCGTTTTGCTCTCCGCTAGAGATCTGCACGGGACTGAGTTTTCAATCCCGGTCCCGCCCGATCCCGAGGCTTTTCTGACCGCTCCCGCCCGATCCCGAGAACCCCCAACCCCCTACCTTTTCTTCAGCGCTCCGAGGCCGAGCGAGACTAGACTGACAGGCACTGAAAGGCCGCAGTATGTCACGTGACGCGCGCGAGAGGAAAAGTAGCTGAATAAGTAGATCAGGTTATGGTGTTTATTGGGCTGTTTATTCAACGTTTTTTTACAATGGTGATAGTTAATCATTACAGTGGTAATTATTACTTATTTTTGAATTTTGAAGCGGGTCCAAATGTCCGACTTCCCTGCTTTATTCAGTAGGTTGTATTGCCCTTCTCTAATTTTCTTTGCCACAGAAGCCACTGTCTCCTTACCACTCTCCATGTTTTGTTGTTATGTTGCCTCACTGTCACTCGGGAGTCGGGACCGATGTGTTTTGGTCTGACCGCCGAATCCCACCGAGATTACGTAAATCCCGCCCGAACCCGCGACATTTGTGTCGGGTCCCGCGGGACCCGCGGGACTTCCCGCCCGATGCAGGTCTCTACTCTCCGCCGCAAATAGAATCCATTCTAGTCAAGGCGGTAATTCATAGTGGCTCCGTGGCGCTGGGGCATTTCGGAGAGCCATCCTTTGTCAGGGATACGGATCGGGTCTGTTTTTGACGTGTAAATTTCAATGGGGGACGGAGCTGTTGTCGGATGCATTAAATGCAAAAACACTTTGTGATGGATGACGGAGTGTGAATCAGGGCTGAGTGTAAATCCACCTACTTCTTTTGCTGACCAAACTGAACATACAACTGCAAAAACTTCAGAAAAGAAACTGTTAAAATGTGCTTTTAAATGTGCTTCTGAATGTTGATGCTGCCCTGCAGAAAGTCAGCAGCATGCCTACTGTGAGCTGCTGGCCTTCGCTCAGCCTTGTCTGAGTTCTGCCAGACAGCTGGGGCTCAACTTCAACTCATGGGGAGACTTCAGCTGTTTGGCCCCGGACCAGACACATTTCCTCCTCAAACAGCAGGAGAGGGCCTTCTGCAGGACCCCAGCAGGGAGCACAACGCTAGCCAGGGGTATGAGCTCTCTTGTTTTCATTTGTCTTTGATTTTATCTCGGTTTTGTAATCTGTACCCATTAAATTCACACTCCTGTTCTCCTGTTATCGCTGCAGATCAGGAGCAGCTTTTTAACCTGGCTGCTTTGATCCATGTGTTGGTGACATTCAAAGAGCTGCTACAGAAGTGTGACCTGAGTATTGCTGTGGGTCAGTATGAACTGACATCTCCTGCAGTTTCACTTTAAAGCAGCTTTCTTTTAGTTCTTGAGTTAAGTTAATCACAGGTAAAAATGTTGTAAACCTACTTAAATGTTGAGGGCCAATGCACACATTAAACCAATGAACACACAGCCGGGGCTAAATAAAGAAATATGTTATAGAAAAAAACCCTAAATTGGTTGTTTTAGATGTAACAAGTTTTGTAAATTCATCTAGGAGGAAGTGGAACTATTGCTTTTTATGTCAGATGATATATTTTGTGACATTCTTCTTGGTAAAGAGTACCTGACCAAAGCAGCTGAGACATGTGTAGATCACAGCCTGATGCAGCTGCTGAAGAGGCAGCAGATCATCCTCTTCCTCAGTCACAAAAAGGAAGATTCCAACTTCAAACTGCTGGAGCTTCAGCAACGTTTGGCTGAATGGCTGGAAAGCAGAAAAGGAAGCGACACTACAGGGAAAGTCAGTTTTTACGAAATATTTTACTTAGATCTTAACCTACAGTTGCATATATATAAACAGTTCCTTGTTAAGGTATTCATAACCTTTGAACTCTGCAACATTAGTCACATTAGAGCCTTAAACTTTAATGTATTTAAATGGGATTGTGTGTAATAGATCAACACAAAGGTGGTGCATAATTATGAAGTAGATGGAAAATAATGCATTGTTTTTATTTTTTAAAACAAAGTCAGAGAAATGTGTTTAAATGTATTCAGCCCCGTTTACTCTGCTAACCCTAAAGAAACTTTATTAGATCCAGCTGCCTTCAAAGGAAGCCCAAGTAGTGAATCAGCCTGTAAATTGATCTTAGTATAAATCCAGCAGTTCTGTGCAAACCTCAGATGTTTGTTAGGGAACAATGAGGACAGGTCATCACACCAAACAGCTGAGGAGTAAAGTTGTAGGGAACTTTAAATCAGGGTTAAGTTAAATAAAAACAACAACAATTTGGACATCCAACCAAAACTGACAGATTGGGCGATGTTTGCAGTTTGCTAAAACTCATGTAGGAGACACAACAAACATATGGAAGAACGTGCTTGAGCTATTATAAAGAGGAAATAGGAAAACCTTTATTCTGTAGCTCCACAAAGCTGGTAGAAACAGACCTCAATAAACCTGCAGCTGTAATTGTAGCGAAAGGTTCGTCGCCAAAGTGCTGGCTCAGGATCTGAATACAAATGCACAAATTTTAATTGTGAATTTCTTTTAAAAAACTGTATAAATTTGATTTCCACTTCACAAATGTAAACTACTTTGTGTTGGTTTATAACATGACATCTAAGTAAAATACTTTAAAGGTTGTAGCTGTAATGTGACAAAATGCCAGAAGATTTAAGGAGTTTAAATACTTTTGCAAGGCAGGGTAATAATTCATGAATTTCCCGATAGACTGTTTTTGTGTTTTCTCAGATTCTTGTCATCCTGTCTGTGGAATCTTATGAAACCAGTTCAATGATTGTCAGCAACCTGAGTAAAGTGACTGGTGAGCAGTTTTCAATGTCTTACAGACTTTTCTCTAATCACTTAATCAGTAGAAATACTCTGTGACTTGCGTCTTCTGTTGCTATATTTACAAAAGGTGAATTAACCCAGAATTACCAAAGGGAACATTTTCAGCAGCCCATGTACTAGTAATGTTCTATGAGTTGAGCTTGTTTGTGTTGTTGCTGCAGGAGCTGCTGTGAGTTCAGTTTGTCCCGATGAGGACAAGAAGAAACTGAATGGTGCCAGTGTGGTCAGCAGGTACAGTAAGCATTACAGTTTGCTATCTATCATCTATACCAGGGATGACCACGGTACGTCCCGGGGGCCATTTGTGGCCCTTGGAATAATTTTGCGTGGCCCCCGACTGCAGTTTAAGAATGGTACAAATTTAGCCCTCCAGCAAATGGAGCTAGATGGACACTTTCCTCTCAGTAGATGGACACTTTTTGTAATTTTTTAGAACTAGATTTTCATCTTAAATGGAAAATGTTATGTACAACCTAAAGTATTTCTCTTTTGTTTTCTTTGCTTTCATTTTAATTTAAGTAGGTTGAGGCAAAACATCTAGTAACTTTTTTTGTCAAACACAGACTTGGACATGCCCATTCATTAAACCTGGCTAAATACAGCAAGGTTCTTTGTTTTTGTAACTAAGAATAGACTAAAAACATTTTCTAAACCAACAAAATAAAAACCATTCGACCCAAAAAGTTAAGAAACTGTACAGCTATTTTTTAAACTTCTTTTAAACGTCTGAGACACTTTTTCAGACCTACAATAATTGTTCTTTTCGACTTTGTTCCAATATGAGGATTATTATTTACACTTCTTTTTTTTTATCTCCATGAGATATTATTTTTCCCTGATTATGACAACCCAAAGGTAATCACTGGGCACCAAAATATTTACATGTATAACATGAATTTGTCTTTATTTTTTACATTCAAGCAAAACCGTAGACTTATAGTCCTGCATTTACATGCTTTGATGATCCTGAAACTACCAACAAGCAGGATAAACCCACACCTTAAAGCTTCTGTTTGGGCGATACTGATGACAGCCCATAATATTTACACCATTTTTGTGTTTACAAAGACTAACTAAAAACCATAGTGGTCTACATCGTTTTGAACTGAGCAAGATGAGACCCTTGAGAAACATAAAGAAATAAAATACATGCTGCTGATGTAAGAAGCATTTCTTTGTTTCTTCTACTTTCTATCCTGTTGAACCAGTGTGTGCGACAGCGATTGTGTGCTGGTGTTTGAGCAGCATATCGGTCCTGACTTTCCTTGGAACTGTTTCTCTCTCCTGGTGGAGTTTGACCATCCAGGCCAGTCCCCCTGGTCCACGATCTGCAGTGAGAGGAACATCTGTCACCTCTCCTTCATCACCAGCCTCTCTGACACTGGTTGGCTGCTTATCCACCTACTCACTGTCATTTATGGATGTTTTTCTTTTTTCTAAATGTCTGTTTCTTCCCGTAAAGACTTGGACAAAGTCTCTTGGAGACTGGAGGAAAAAATCCCGTTTGTGTTGTTAGTCACCGAAGGGCTTCTGAACTCTCCTCTGCTGCTGCAGACACTTGAGTCAGGGTGAGCTGTTCATTTTCACACAGTGAAATTCCTATTTTTAGACAATGCCCTTTCTGGCTGATGTCCAACAACCAACAACGTACTTTTAACATACATGACTCAGATGATTAGCTCATTAGACTATGTTCACACACAAGATTTTTATGCAGTTTTTTGACCCGATCTTCCTCTTCCAACAATCTTAAGAACACCCCGATTGTCATGATTCCTCTAAAAATAATTTTATGAGATATTGCTGCTGTGTGTGTTAAAAGTGATCTAGTCTGCTTGGGAGGATATCTAGACTGCTCTTACCTCAAACTGGGGATATTCAATGTGCAGGATTGTCTTGGCACGACATCCTAGCGCGTGGTTCGCCTAGGACAAACGAGCATGCAGGCTGTTGTATGTGACATGTAGCCAATCAGAAAGCAAGGTGATGGGAACATGAATGGGATCCAAAATGGGGGAAACTCAATGAAATATCAGAACAGAGAACAACTCACATCCATATCTCAGTGTATCAAGTAGAGCCCCTGCTCACACTGTCTCCACTCCTTTAACCAACTCCTTTTCTTACTGTAATGTTAGTTCTCTGTTAGTTCACTTTTGCTTCTTCCTTGTCTGCCTTGTTTATTTACTCTGAACTCACATTTGATCTCGAGAGGTTTTGCAAGATATCCTGTCTGATATCTGAATGTTCGTGAGTGAAATATGTTTGTTTGTGGTGTGTTGTTCTTGCCACGTGGCTGTACGTCACACTCTCTAGGACCAAACCTGTTATATCCGAGATTTTTTTTCATCACGTGTGGGATCTCTCGAGTTTTTAAAAATCAACCAACAATTGTTATATCTTTCTGCAGATTGCAGCGAATAACCAAGGCTTTAAAACAGATGTGCCAGCGATGAGCCGATGTTTACGAGTATGCAGTGGGTTTCAAAGTGTCTGTCTATGTTACAGTTTCAGTGTAACTGTGCTGGAAAGGAGCCCCTGTCCGACACTGCAGAAGCTCGGAGGGATCCACAATTACGCTGTAATCACAGTGGACGAAAGCACCGCTATCATCATTCAGGTATCAGGACATGTCACACTTCTCGTATAGCTTGTCTGATATTTTCACTGGGCCACAACTATAACATAGAGCTTATTCAAACCTTAACTTTCACTCAGCCCTTTGAAGACCTAAGAGTGAGCTCTAAAATATTCTAGCTGGATTTAAACAGTGACTTTCCTACTCACGCACCCTTGATAAAGCTTCTAAGTTAGGTGGATATGGTGCAGAGGGCCGTAATAACTTATTCTTTGAATCAACACACCAAGCGTAGTGTTTTAGAGGAAGGGAGGTTTAAAAGTGGCCACATTTTTTGTTATTTCTGTCACTGAGTGTTGTCTGTCTCCTGCTCCCTCAAACGCTGCTCTGGTGATATTGATCCAATAAAACAAAAGCAGTGTTTGAAAGAATTTACTGAACATGCTGTGCAACTGAAAATACTCAAAACATTTAATTTCTTCACCATTATTCAAACTAAGGGTTGTTAAAATGGTGCATTCAGACCGACCGCGATTTCGGCTCATTCGAGTGCTGTCCCTTCGCCGCATCATCAAATAGCAGGAGCTTCTATCTGCTGCTTGCCGGTTTCAACACAGCATGGAGCGAATCACGGTGCTTTATTTATGGAAAGCCGAACAACGCCGCCAACGTCGACGTCCCTAGGTTCACCAGAGACGGAACTAGTTTGGAGAGTACCAACACCTACATGAGCAGGGTCTGGATCACGGTTGCTTTCAGTGATACTTCCGTCTATCCAGGACCGAGTTGGAAGACCTGCTGCCCCACGCTGGAGCCGAATCAGCCTCCAGGGCACCAACTACAGGCGTTGTATCCCGGTGAAGAACGGCTGTTAATATGTCGTGGGTGAGTAAATAAATCTCAGCTCAATACATAAGCAGCCAAATTGTACTGTCCACATCTTCTAAATATAATAAACATTTTTGTGCCTAAACATATGTACGAGGACCGCCAAAATACACCAGGCAAGAGCTGATATGACAACAGAATGTAGCACGGTAGCGTATTAAATAATTATGTAATAATGGGTGATCGGCGACCTAGGTAGCAGGCTTGAAAATGAAATATGTTTGAATAAAATGTAATTTCCTATATGAACATAGATGTACCCTGAGCAACTGCTGTGAGTTTCATACTTGTATGACAACTGCTGTACTGAAAAGAGGGCAATAGACGCGATGAAAAGTTTCGATTTTTCAACTCCAGCAAAATTCGCTTCGCTCTATTCGCCCTAATCGCACCGTTCGCATCGCTTCGCTCCTGAATGCGCCTTTATATAGGGCTAACACGTAAATCGCTCGCTCCGGTCGCGTCATTCGCTTTCGGTCGGAATGCACCTTAAGAGTTTTCCACCTTAAATACCATTATGTTTGTGATTGATTTGATCCAGTGTCATCTGTTTAGTGTGTTTTTGTGTTTTTGTAGGAGCAGGATGAACTTGGTCAAGATGGAGCCAGTGAGGGGCTGGTAATGAGGCTGAGTGCTCTCTCTCTGCAATACAGCTGCTGTTGGCTCATCCTGCACTGCCCTGACATCCAGGGAGGAGGGTCAGAGTCCACCCAAACTTCATCACGTTAATAAACAAGACTGTGTGAAAATCTCCCAGTGTGTTAGATTTTCCTTCCAACAAGTAGATGTTCTTGTAGTTTTGTAAAGTGGCTTTGATCAATAGTTCTCTGGGCTTTCTGGAGATCTTCATGCTTTGGCTGGTTTTCCCTCATCGACGCTCCATTTTCAGAGGAGTATATTTCTGTCTGTTAAGTCATTAATGTGTGTGTTTGTGTGTGTGTGCAGATTTTCAAGCGAAGCCCTCAATAACTTGGTGTTGGTTTATTCGTCGGTGGTTCTGTTTGGCATGAAGTCCAAAGAACTGGATGTGAAGGTAGAAGCACAAATGTTTCAAATGTTCTGCCCAGAGTAGCTCACAACATTCAATGAAAATACAACAGACTAAATTATTGTAAGGGCTTCCTGGACAGTCATATTCAATTAGTTAGAATCTGGTTGCGATGAGGCTCTGTCAGGATTGACATTTTGGACTCTGTTTGGCTTTGTGTTTTGCCGTTTAGTTATCTTATTATTTTGGCCGTAGCAGTTTTTGTTCTCTCTCTCTCCTGCCTCCTAGTGGTGGTTTTTTTTTCCTCTTCCCTTTTTGGTTTCCTGTTATGTTTTTTTTTAATTACTTGGTATGGTTTATTTAATTTTTTATGGTAATTTTTCTAGTTCTTTGTCTTCCTTTTGGATTCTCCAGTTTTATTTCCTTTGGTATTTTTTTTTTTTTGTTTTTTGTTCCGGGTGTCCCCTCTAGTTTTCTCTTTTTACTTTAGTTGGGGGCATGGGGGGTTATTCTAATTTCTTATGCTTCATTTCATTTTTTTCTTTTGTTTTGTTTGGGTCTGTGTTTTCTGTTTATTTTTTTGGTTTTGGGGGCTTTTCCATCACTCCTCGTCAGCCTTTTTTTTTTTTTTCACCTGTTTTTCCCCCTACCCCGCCCCCGCCTCCTTTTGTCACCAACCTGTTCCTTGTTCCTTTGTTTACCTGCTCTTTGTCCCCCAACAGTATATTTTACTGGTTTTGGTGTCATTGTTTTTTGGCTGGTTCCTTTTTGGGGCTCGTCCCCCTTTGTCTATGTCCTTGATTATGCGTTTTTGGGGGATTTTTCCCCTCGCCTGGAATTTTTGGCTTTGGGGAGAACCCTGCAGTATTTTTTAGAGATTTTTTGTATTTTGGACTCTGGTTCATGCCTGCAGGGTTTTTTGGGCAATTTGTTTTGGGGCTTTGTAAATAAACCGTTGGATTTTCAAAAATGATTTTTCCGAGCTCTTGTCTGCACTTTGGTCCGACCCAAAACCACATCGTGACAGGCTCATTTAAAAGTTAACATTTCTGTATTAAATGTTTTTTATTGATCTGATGTAATAATAATTTAAATATGTCATTTTGGGGGTTTTTTATTAGCTGTAAGCAGAAAAAACCCAGACTTAAAACCCGAATAAAGAGGTTTAAAAACTCAGTTCCTGTTTGGTTAAATTGATCTAATTAATGTTTCACTTAGTGAACTAATACACTGAAATAAATGAACTTTTCAATAATATTCTAATTTATTGAATATGACTGTATGTCTTAGTTATATTATTAATAGCAAAGTGTCACTTATTGTTCAGATATAGATATATATCAGTGTGTTTTATTTGTTCAACTGTTGGATGAATATACTTTTTACAAACCTATGTCAGGTACAGCTGCACAACAGTGGTTTCCAATTAGTTTTCCCCTCTGGTTTTCAGGTCCTGATAGTGTCAGAAGTGTTGGAAATGGCCCAGTTCATCATTCAGATCTGCTTCAGCGCCCTGATGTCCAGAGACATTGATCCTCTGACCTACCTGAACAGAGACTGGCTGACTGTGAGCCCGTCTCAGGTGACATTAATCCTTGGTCTGCTGTAGTTTGTAGTTTTACTTTGTTTTTGTTTGTTTTTTTAAAACACTGCTTTGGTCTTTTTATTAGGTGTCTAATGTTTAGATCTCGGTCTCCGCTGCCCTCCTGCTTTAGATACATAAATAATTTAATTTTGGGATTAACTTGAAAAATGCTTTGAATATTTTCACAGCGGTTAATTTAAATTCCCATAGTATTCACCTAAGCAATGTATTTGACTATTTCTCTTAAAGGTTTTCACAACTGTGACTTATGTGTGTGTCTTTAGACACTTAAAGTCAAATATAAAAGAGTTCAAACATTGGAGAAATATCATCTTTTAGCTTCTGTCAAAAACCCTCATAACCGCCGTTTCTGTTCTATTAAATCATCAAGCCTTTAAATGATATCTTGTACAACTCTCCTACAGTATTACTGATTTATTCATTTGTCCAGGATTTAATATACCCTGTTGAATCTTGTTGAATAACTGTGGTAACATTAGTTGTAAAACATAAAGTCTGCATGTTTGGTTAGAACTGGTTAAAAGAACATGCAGCTTGTTCTTACATAATGTTTTTGTTTCATATAGGAGGAAGAGTGTCTGTCCCAGTTTCCGTGTATTAATCCTCTGGTAGGTCAGCTCATGTTAAGAAGAGCTCCATCCCTGCAGTGGCTCCTAGGGGCCGGTCTGCCCCAGCTGACAGAGTTACTTCCTGAAGTGCCACATAAAGTCCTTAAGGTAATAGAGAAACATAAAATTCATTAACAGTAGTTTATTGGTATTCTAGGTCTTTGGACAGGAACTGGGTTCCAGGTAGTGGTGGTACAATAAAAATTCCCAGTTACTGTGACTCCTGATCATGGGGAAAAATCACCAAATTAGATGAAGCCCCACAGAAAAAGTCTTGTTGACAACCTCATAGATATAAAGGATTGTTTCATTTCTAAAAAGGGTTGTGTGAGGCACGGATTGGCCGTAACCATGTTTCCTGATTCACCGAGCAGGCAGAGTCATCAATTTCTGATGACTGACATCATAGAAATGTTATTATTATTGAGATGAAATTAACGCTATGTAAAAAGCAATTTGTAAAACATTATGCTGTGTTAGGCTTCACAATATTACAAATATACAGTCATATCAATGTTTGCTATTTTAATATGTCAAAAGACTTTTTGAAATGTGATAATTATTGGCTATTATATTCCAGGAGTCATGAGCTCACGTTCTGCTTGCCGCTAACATATTGAGTCAGTTGGGTGGACTCTCAGAGCAGTAGATGCCAACTCCTGACAGAGAGAATAGTGCCCTAAGTGCTAAAGGTCAGAGAGTGTTGGAAGCACAGATGAAGAAGAGACTTAGTGAGGAAGATGTAGATTTATTGCAACATTTACCAATAATAATACCATTGCATCACTTTGCAATATCGTGCAGTCCTTATGCTGTGACTTTTTAGCACCTAATCATTACACTGAAATCTGTCTGTGCTGAAACATGGTCCACACTGGTCAGTGTGTTTGCAGGCTGATAATTACCTAGCTCCTCATTAGCTAAAGCTGGTAGCTGACTTAATGAACAAAGCCCACACAAATTAATGGGTGACTAGCAAATGATCTTTTTTACATCTAACACAGCCATAGCCTAATTTTAATTGCAGTTTTGTGAGGTCAGTAAATAAGCAAATTTCACCCATTAGCTAATTATAATTATATAATAATCTGCTAATTCCATTAAATTTTGACAGGAAACTACTATCAAAGAACCTGCAACACAAACTGAGCCTGTAAAAACGTGCTCCCCATATAAAGGGTTGATCTATAATAAGTAATAGTGTAAGACTAGATGTGTGAACAGGTAAAACAGAAATACATCCTAATGTGCTGTGAAAATTTAAAGAATGCTAAAATGTGTCCATAAGTGGTTCAGTTTACCAGAGGACTTGTTTCTTCTTGTTTCTAGCTGTTCAGTGACATCACCTCCTTGTACTCGAGGGATGCAGAGCCCGAATCCCTTCAGACAATCATTAATGAGACAAACCAACAAACTGGGACTTTAAAAAGCCCTCAGACCTTCAGTGTTGAGTCTGAGTTCATGAACTGTCCGCAACCAGAGCTGTTTAGCAGCGGCCCCAGCAGTAGCTTCCTATGTGGAGCTATGAACCTAGAGGATCTGTTCCCTAACGGAGACCCAGACTCTCCTGACTTTAAATTTGACCTGAATTGGTCTTTTGGGAGCCCAATTATTGACCTCCAGAAAAACTGGACCAGAAGAGATCCCTGGGAGGAGGAGAAGAAGGTTCCTTTGTGGACAGGCAGAGCTGGAGCAGCTGGGAGAGTTGTTGAAAGAGTGAATGATGTGTGGACGCTGAGAGAGTCCCCAGATAAGTTCTGCTCGTACCTACACGCAGCCGGCAGCCCAGTGATACCCAGTTACAGCCCCTTTCTGCTGCAGGCAGCTAACGGTCACACATCTTCCCGTCCTGTGATCTACAGCGAGCTCCAGCATCCTCAGAGCTGTCACTTCATCTACAGTTGTAGCCCAACTACAGAAGTCATGTGGGATCAAAGTTATGACTGCATCGCTGGTAGTGGAGGGATGGCAGTAGGTTCACCTTATAATGGACCTAGGTTCTGGAAAGGTCAGGAGAGGAAAAGGAGCGCAGATGCAGCTGGACTGGTTGGATCAGGTCAGAACAGCTCAGTGTTTTTTTTTGTTACTTAAAATGTGATTTTAAAAAAGTGTTGTTGATTCGCAGGGCAGACACCACTGAAGAGGGGACGGCTGAGCTATGAAAGGGTACCAGGCAGAAAAGATGGACAGACGAGACTTAAATTATCTTAATGTTTTATGGTTTTAGAGGTTTTTGTTCAAAAAACATTATAACATTTCTTAACAGCGTTGCAATAAATGTTGCCGACATTATCGTGTGCCATATTTAAGTTTAATCTATTTCTGTGTTCCCAAAAAAGGGGGATAGAAGTAAATCCAGCTAGCGTATCAATTTGACAGATACGAAAACTCTAGATAAAGCTCCTGTTGTACACTTCAACAAGCGCCATCTTCGTAAAAGTTAGAATAGCCTTTATGTTATGGCTTTCTAAGGTTGGGAAGCAACCAAACACTATCGGTTTTATCGTAATGACGTAGGCCTGCTTATGGTCGCTGTTTCTTCGACATCCTTGATAACCGAAGGACAAAGCTATGAGTGCTGACCTAATTGTGACTCGGGGAAGTGACTTTTATGACCCTCCAGAAAAAATGGCGGTCCACTAGATTAATGCGCTATCCTGAATACCACAATACCACGATGTATGAGCCATGTATTTTAAATATTATGTGGTGAAATATAAAAAAATAAAGGTGTGCGTGTTCTTTTCCCGGTCTGACTGCAACCTAAAACAAATTGAAAATTTGCTTTTCTCTGATTAAAACTACTCTGTTGGTAAATATAAGTATTCACTGGAAACAGAGTTTTTTTTTTTTTGCAACAGCAACTTAGTGAAAAGTGGCAAAAAATAGAGACTTAGAAGGGCTTTAATTTTGAAAATCAGCATCAGATGTTGGTGGATTTTGGTGAGTAACTTCTGGAGATGTTATACTGTCATCCTGAAGTGAAGATATTCAATGGAAATAGTTTTGTTGCAACATTCACTGCAACTCAGATAAAAGTAACTATAAATAATATAGATTTTGGAAGGCTTTCATTTTGAAATTTAGTTTGAATAATTATGGATACTAAGGGAAAATAAATGGACATTCTCAAATAGGGAACATCCAAATGGTCACATAAAATGGTTACAAAAATAAAAATTACTATAATTCCTATATTTCCATATTCACAGGAGGACATAGCAATATTTTTAGAACAAAATGACATCAACTAACTCCAGTCAAGAAACATAAAACATATTGCTTTCATTTCGAAAGGTCCAAGCCAGCGTTACTACCGTAATTCAGTGTGTTCGTTTGACCTTCAAAAGCCCGTGAGGTCTGACCGCAACACAGCTCTCCGTTTTACTTCTCATCCACCCTAAAGCATTGCCGTTAGGACAATATTTTTGAATCATAACACTGTTAAAACGGCAACGGTCGGTCCGTTTTAACATGAGTAACATAGACAGTCGTAGTGAAAAAACATCCCGCCTTAATGTTTCTAGGGCAACAGCTACCAAGCTGCCAAGTGTTGTCGAAGAGGAGACGCCGGAGCAACGCTAAACAAAATAGGTAATTTCTTCAGTAAATAGGACAAGTTTGTCTGCAGGATAAGTCACAACACAGGACTTTATTTATGCGTTAGTATCTTAAATTGTGTATTTTTTTCAAAATATGTTTTATGCGTTTATTTAAAGTCAATGGTTCAAGATGGCGGTAAAAGATGAGTGTAAAAGAGAAGAACAAGAGAGACAAGGTCAACAGGTTTTAAACGTTTCATGGCTTCATCGTGGGATGAAGCCTGTGTTTGTGTTCCAGTTTTTGTGTTTTAAAAGGGAAATCAGTTAACCACATGGTTTTTGGTTTTTCATGCTGTTTTGTTTTGAGAATATCCATGTCCCAAAATTAAAGCCTAACAGAAATTCAAAGGCAATTTTTATGACATCTTTTATCAACTACAAGCAGATCATTCAACTCTTAACTTTGTCTTTACGCCAGTGATACATTTAGTAACTGGTTCTGAGATATTCTGACTTTTAACAAATGATTTAGTTATATTTGAACTTCCAGGCTCACCTGGCAGGTTTTTAATGATCTTGAGCTCTTATTTGTCTAATTGCAATAAAAACACAGATAAATGGTGCATTGACAGCAGAACAGCAGGAAGATGATGTAACATCGTTGCAGAAAGAGTGTGATGAGTCAATGAGATCATGGTCGGAGCTTAGTCAGTGTGTGCATTCTGAGGACAAGAAGAAAGCCTTCATCGTGCTGCAGCAGAGAAATGCCGCCTTTTTCCTTGAAAATATAAAGACCATAAATTACATCCAGCAGGTAACTCTATTCAGTTATCGCTGTGTAGATAAAATGCTCTAATACTTTTCTGAACTCCTCAACAAAGGCAAGACTTTAAAGTAATAAGTTTTTTTTTTTCAGATTTATGACTTTGATCACATTGTGGTGAACATCTGCTGAAGCTCAAACGTGAGAACAAAGGAGAAGAATGCAGAGGAGATTGCTGCATTTCCTGCCCTGATGGAGGACCAAGTTGAACTTATTACAAAAGCCCTCCAATAGGAGATTACACAAATTGAGGTAGGACCAAGGGCAGACAGAGAGGCAACTTCAAATGGTTTGTTGAAAGCTCCTGAATCTGCCACAGGCATCTGATGGAATGAGCTAACCAATAAACTAAATAAATCTTTGTTGACTTATTTTATATTTATTTCATATTTGTTTCTACATTTTGCCTAGTTATATACACTCATCATGAGCATGGATGTCATTTTGTTGATGGCTAGTTTTGGTTGTCATTAACAAGCATCTGGTATAATTCTGGTGGGATCTTTAACCACTCTACTTGGCAAATTAGGTAGAGTGGGTTTCATGGGACTGATCTAGCTTTAAGGCAATGTTAACAAAGTACAACAATTTGTGAAGGCCTTTCCTGATGCTTAATGTTACCCTTCTCTTTCCATTCCAAAACCACCTCTGATGTGTGTTTGGGATCATTGTCTTCGTTAAACACCCGATTGTGTCCAAGTTTTAACCGGCTAGCTGAAACTGTCAACCTCAAATTAAGGGAAATTGGTTGGATTTGCAGGAATTTTATCATGAATCATCAAGGCCTAAGCCTACCTGAACAGAAAATTACTGAAACACCAGTATCACTATCCAAAGAAGGGAAAAGTTTACATCAAGAAGCTCCCAACCAGGAAAGAAGCCTCTGTTAAAAATTGATAACCTTCAGTCTATGTTTTGCTTCTATTGGTAAGATGCCTTGTGGTCAGCTGAGACAAAGAGTGAGCTATTTGGGCACAATGATAAGAATGTTTTCATGACTCAAGGTGAGGCTATCAACTCATGTTTAGGTGCCTCCACCACCACTCTGCGACCTTCGCAGGCCAACACCTCGTTAACTCCCAAACCACCCACCAAAAACTTCTGGTTCGAAACCAACTTTGAGGTAAAAGGGATGGGACTAAAATTTAGATATTATTTGTAATATGCTTTGGTGGCTAGTTAAAAAAATACAATGAGAATTAGAAGAGACTTTGTAAATTTGTCAGAATGTAACGAGTGGTCAGATTTCATTTGGTGAAAGTAAATGGACCTGCTAAAACATAAGTTTCCTCCCCCATGCTTTAAAACGGGCAAGCCACAACTCCAGTTTCTTCATTGTTCCGGTAAAATCATGGAGAACTGCTCCAACTGTCAAGCATGGTGGTGGTAGCATCATGCTGTACAACTGCTAAGCTTCTGTGTACTGGTGCTTTACACAAGGTGAAGAGGAGCTCAAATGAAGATGGTTGAAACATAGACTCAACTGGTTGTTCCAACAGGACAACAAACACATTAAAACTGGTTTTGGAATAGATGAAGCAGACCAGCATAAAGCCTCTGGAATGGCCTGCCCAATGCCTTTAATAACCCCATTCAAAATTTGTAAACTTTGTTTGGAATCAGGATGTATTCCTGGAAAGCAGTTTTGTTTTTTCATTTTTGCCAAAAAGAGTGATCAAATACCGCCAGAATTATTCCAGAACCTTGAGAATGGCTGGAAAAGAGTCTGTAGTTGGGGTGCAGTTTGTCAAAGGACAACAATAAAATATTAGTGGCTGATGTATTGTTTATATTTTAGCCTGTAATTACAAATGTTTACCATGTGCATTGGAGAAAATCTTTAAAAAAAATCATTGAAATTGTATGATTATCAAAGCCAAAAATATATTCATTCCCATGAGTGTATTTAAACTTCTAAACAGAACTGTATATTTCAGATGCTTTTAGCATCAATCGCCAATAAAATCCTTGGATTTGGCTAAACTTTAGTGTTCACATGCAGAGTAACATTGCTAATTACAGTGGTTTTTGGGCAGAGACATGATCAGGAGAAAATACAGTGCCTTGCGGCCCCCTTGAACTTTTCAACCTCTTGCCACATTTCAGGCTTCAAACATAAAGATATAAAATTAAATTTTTGTGAAGAATCAACAACAAGTGGGACACAATCGTGAAGTGGAATGAAATTTATTGGATGTGTCAAACTTTTTTAACAAAATAAAAAACTGTAAAGTGGGGCGTGCAATATTATTCGGCCCCTTTACTTACAGTGCAGCAAACTCACTCCAGAAGTTCAGTGAGGATCTCTGAATGATCCAATGTTGTCCCAAATGACTGATGATGATAAATAGAATCCACCTGTGTGTAATCAAGTCTCCGTATAAATGCACCTGCTCTGTAATAGTCTCAGGGTTCTGTTCAAAGCGCAGAGAGCATCATGAAGACCAAGGAACACACCAGGCAGGTCTGAGATACTGTTGTGGAGAAGTTTAAAGCCGGATTTGGATACAAAAAGATTTCCCAAGCTTTAAACATCCCAAGGAGCACTGTGCAAGCAATCATATTGACATGGAAGGAGTATCAGACCACTGCAAATCTACCCAGACCCGGCCGTCCCTCTAAACTCTCATCTCGAACAAGGAGAAGACTGATCAGAGATGCAGCCAAGAGGCCCATGATCACTCTGGATGAACTGCAGAGATCTACAGCTGAGGTGGGAGAGTCTGTCCATAGGACAACAATCAGTCGTACACTGCACAAATCTGGCCTTTATGGAAGAGTGGCAAGAAGAAGGCCATTTTTCAAAGATATCCATAAAAAGTCTCGTTTAAAGTTTGCCACAAGCCACCTGGGAGACACACCAAACATGTGGAAGAAGGTGCTCTGGTCAGATGAAACCAAAATTGAACTGTTTGGCCACAATGCAAAACGATATGTTTGGCGTAAAAGCAACACAGCTCATCACCCTGAACACACCATCCCCACTGTCAAACATGGCAGTGGCAGCATCATGGTTTGGGCCTGCTTTTCATCAGCAGGGACAGGGAAGATGGTCAAAATTGATGGGAAGATGGATGGGGCAAAATACAGGACCATTCTGGAAGACAACATGTTGGAGTGTGCAAGAGACCTGAGACTGGGACGGAGATTTATCTTCCAACAAGACAATGATCCAAAACATAAAGCCAAATCTACAATGGAATGGTTCACAAATAAACGTATCCAGGTGTTGGAATGGCCAAGTCAAAGTCCAGACCTGAATCCAATCGAGAATCTGTGGAAAGAGCTGAAGACTGCTGTTCACGAACGCTCTCCATCCAACCTCACTGAGCTCGAGCTGTTTTGCAAACGACGAATGGGCAAGACTTTCAGTCTCTCGATGTGCAAAACTGATAGAGACATGCCCCAAGCGACTTGCAGCTGTAATTGCAGCAAAGGGTGGCGCTAAAAAGTATTAACGCAAGGGGGCCGAATAATATTGCACGCCCCACTTTTCAGTTTTTTATTTGTTAAAAAAGTTTGACACATCCAATAAATTTCATTCCACTTCACGATTGTGTCCCACTTGTTGATTCTTCACAAAAAAATAGAATTTTATGTATTTATGTTTGAAGCCTGAAATGTGGCAAGAGGTTGAAAAGTTCAAGGGGGCCGAATGCTTTCGCAAGGCACAGTAAGTGTCATGTTTACATGGAAGAAATGGATCAAGTCCTGAGGAAGTTTAGGGACGAAGAGGTCAGTTTACATTTAAGAGAAAGCACGTACAAACATGAAAATCCATCATTTAGTTTTCCTTCAACCATTGACCATCATATGACTCTGATTGTAGCTCAAGAACCTGAAGATAAGGAAAATGAAACTGTAGGAATGCAAGAAGGAACTGATCAGTCAGGAGAATATTCAAACTATCTGGTATGTCAAAGAGTTTAAAAAGGTCTTGCAGTGATGATGATAATATCAGTCTCAAATCTTTCACCATTTAAATGATCAATGATTGAGATTTGAAAGTGAGCCGGTACGGTCCGGTACTGCGTACCACTAAAAGATTCTGCGCTGGTACACAGTACCAGGAAGAGGGAAGAATGGCTGCCTGCTATGAATCCGTCATCCAGAACCAGTTACGGCTGCAAAAATTCGACCACACAAAGAAGATCAGATCTGCTACCAATAGGCAGTCTATAACACGACTTAATCTGTTCACAAATATAGTTATTTTCCCCTCATTTCAAATTGTTTCTGAACTGTTCTGCTATGTTCCAGAGTGGCTTCACCATTGAATTGCTGCACAAAGTTTTTGTAGGATTTTGCAGTGATGGGGCAAGTGTGATGCTGGGAGTAAAGTCGGGTGTTTGGAAGCTGCTCCAGAATGATTTTCCACACATTGTACTGTGGCACTGCCTTAATCACAGGCTGGAGCTGGCTGTGGACCAGGCACTGGAGGCAACAGGGGGAACAAAAGACTTCCAGGCATGCCTATATTCACTGTATAGCCAGTCACCAAAAAATATGCGGGAACTAAGTGAATGTGCTCACGATTTGCACATGAAACTCAGAAGAATTGGAAGAGTGCTCAGTGTCCGCTGGGTTGTTTCTTCATACAGGACAGTGCAGTTTGTCAGACTTCAATCTTTAGTCAGTCAGAGGGGTAAATTGTCAGGAAGCCTGAATTCCACACTTGAGAAAGGAAATTGGAGGAATAATATTCTGGAAATATATTATTCTCAATATCACAATATTAGTACTTCAGTCGTAAACTGAATAATATTTTTGGATCTATATGCCTATAGAACCCAAAACTACCTATTTATAATCACACTAAAATGTTTAAATTAGGAACTAAGTCAACAAAAAAACATGAAATCTCATTACTAAATAGAAAATTCTGAGGGACATTGAGAATGAACGTTCTGAATATCATTAGCTGATTAAAGATTCAACTTTATCAAACTGTCTCTTTCTCTGAAAGACAGATACATAAACAATCATACTTGTGTTAACTTTGAGGAAAGTTTGAATAAGAAATGAAGAATTCAACCCAGGAAGGCTTTTCAGTTCTGATGCCAGAAAACAGCCTGAGAAATATTTATGACTCCTTATTATCTGCCTTGGATCTTGTTATGTCACCTTTCAAGGAACCAGAATGGGTCTCTTGACCTACTGGTCTGAACATCCCATTTTTCTGCTCAGTGGAAGGAGAGTCTGTGCACAACATTTGTTCGACCCAGTCTCAAGGTTGTCTCTCTCCGCTGTTTTCATTCTGGCACAGGTGCTGGATGTCCAGCAGTTCCTCTCCTTGGAATTCAGAACCAAAATTGTAAGCAATTCGAATAATTTTTGGTTTATTTATGCAGCATATTAAAACAACAGAGTTTGACCAAAATGATTTACGAATCAGTCACACAACATGCAAACAATACATGCAAGGATCTTAAAAGAACTAATAAACATGTGGAAACACCTTGTCTCAGACTCAGCTGGAATTTAAAGCCAAGGAATATAGAATAAAAAATTATCAATTGGTTTAAGGTCTGGCCTTTGACTAGGCCATTACAACACATTTAAATGTTTCCCCTTAAACCACTTCAGGTCATTGTTCTTGCTGGAAGGTGAATTTCCGCCCCAGTCTCAAATCACAGGCGGACTCAAGAATATCGCTATATTTATCACCATCAATCTTTCCCTCGGCTCGGACCAGTTTCCCAGTCCCTGCTGCTGAAAAACCTTCCCACAGCATGATGCTGCTGCCACCATGTTTCACTGTAGGGATGCTGTTCTTGGGGGGATGGGATGTGTTGGGTTTGCACCAGACATAACGTTTTCCATGGTGGCCAAAAAGTTCTGTTTTAGTCTCATCTGACCAGAGCACCTTCCCCCATACATTTGGGGAGTCGCCCAGATGCCTTTTGGGAAACTCTAAATGTCCCTTCTTATTTTTAAACACTAAGTAATGGCTTTTTTTCTGGCCACTCTTCTATAAAGCCCAGCTCTAAGGAGTATACGGCTTATTGTGGTCCTGTGGACAGATACCCCAGTCTCTGTGTAACTCTGCTACTCCTTCAGGGTGGGCGGCCCTCTCTTAGTAGGTTTGTTGTGGTACCATAGGCTTTCTATTTGAAGTTGATGGATGTAATGTTGCTCTGGGGGAACATAAAAGATTTGGATATTTTTTATAACCTCATCCTGACTTGTACGTCTCAACAACTTTGTCCCTGACTTGTTTGGAGAGCTCCTTGGTCTTCATGGCGGGGTGCCTCTTGCTTAGTGGTGTTGCAGCCTCTGGGGCCTTTTAGAAACTGTGTGTTTATACCGACAGATTATGTGACACTTCGAATGCACACATTTGGACTTCATATCACTAATAATGTGACTTTTGAAGTGATCTGGTTGCACCAGAACCTTTTTGGGCTTCATAGCAAAGGAGGTGGAGACATATGCACATGCCAGTTTTCCTTTTTTTCTCTTTTTTATTCTGTTTGATTTTATACATATTTTCCTCTTTTCATTTGACCAACTCAGACAATTTTGTGCAGGTCTATCACATAAAATACGATTAAAAAACATTTAAATGAAATGTTGGAATGTAAAAAAATTGGTAAAAAGCCAAGGGGGTGAACATTATTGCAAAGCCCTGTAAGTTCAGCCTCTTAGATGTAGTCTCACAGCAGTACAGGCCTATGCAGATTACAGTGTCCACAGTGCTAAAGGTCACAGAGAATGCTGGAAGCACAAGAGGAAGATATAAGTGAGGAAAATGTAGGTTTATTGTAACAGATATCGTCATGTGGCTGTACCTTTTTGACTGCATACAGTCAGATCCCCACTAACCCAAATACTACCTTAAAACAACATGCAATAATTGCATTCAAACATATTTTTAAAGATATTGATATTTATCAATGCTTTTATGGAACCAACAGTGGATAAATGGCTCAAACAGCAGAAGAAACAATCTCAACCTTACTGTCAATACTGGGTCTGCAAACCTCATCAATTAGTTTATCTTTATCGAGATAAATCAGTTCTATCACTATTTTCCCCCCAAAACAATAAAAAATCAGATAATTGCCCAGCAAATAGTCAAGCAGTAAGTGTCATTGTAAAAGGCAAAAAATCCTTAGATCCAGTGAAAACCTCGATTTTTGTTGTTTTTTTCTTGTCAACAGGTATTGGACGTTGAGTTTAGTCTTGGACTCCAATCACAATCCTTTAAAATAGTGCTATTGGGGCAGCATATCCAAGAAACACACATCCAGGCTGGACAAACTGATCAGGTGGGCTGGCTCTGTTGTAGACCTGAAGCTGGACTCTGGTGACAGTGGCAGAGAGAAGGACTATAGGCAAACTACTGACCATGCCAGTCCCCCTCTGCACACCGTCATCAGCGAACAGAGGAGCTCTTTGATCTGTCTGTCTGTCCGTCAGGACATCTCATGTAAGAAGTGCTTTAAGATACTGGAAACTTGCTGTTTAAATGCTTGGCAAAGACAATGTCGACAGGTCGATGGGTGGCTGAGCTCTGAGGGCAGAGAAAAGATGAGTAGAGCCACAAAGGGCAGACTCATCACTGCAATCAGGAACAATAATAATACCTATATACAGTTCCCCTCAGAAGTCTATATGCTCATCTTAGACATGATTGCCCTATTAATTGAGGGGTTTTATGATGCATTTAAACTGCACTTTTTTTCAGGGAGGATGATTTGACCAACACAAAACTTCATTAATAATTTAAAAAATGAATTTAGGGGAACAATTTTGAATTCATTGTGAATTCTTTTCAAATCTACACAGTTAAATGTAAATGTACCTTCATCTAAATCTTACAGTAAGTAATGCTGAAGGTTTTAGAATGACAACTTGTCAAAGCCAAGGTCTTAACCTCTGGTTGGTTATCATTATTGAGTCCAGCTGACAGTTCCTTTTTGTAATAAAAAGATTTGTTTGATGACATTCATTGGGTTGACCATTTCTCAGAACAATGGGAAGGTCCAGCTTACTCAGTGAAGACCTACAAATGCAAACTATATATTTACATAAGTTGAGAAAGCCTTATGGAGCCATTTCTAAATAACTTCATTCCAAGATCAGCAGTCTGAACAACTGTAGATAAGTGTTTTTAGATGGACACTTAGCCAGGGTCTGAAAGAAGATCCAAACTGTCACCCTCAGATGAAATGTGTTTAGATGTTAAGAAACAACCTAAGAACTAAGACTAAAACCTTCCATGAACTTGACACTGCTGAAACCTCATTATCCCTGTCCACGGTGAAGCAAGTGTTTACTCGCCATGGACTGAAAAGATGCACAGTAGGAAGGAAGCGCCTGCTCCAAAATGGAGAAGATTGAGTGAGTACAGCTGCTCACACAGACGAGCCATATTTTATGGTGGAAGGTAGCGCTTCCGGATAAATATTATATGGTGAGATGAGACAAAGACCGAGCTACTTAGCCAAAAGAACAAGAATGTCAGGAGGAGTCGATGGGACCTTTTTAAACCCAATAACACCTGACCAGCTGTCAAGCATAGTGGTGGTAACTGGATGGTTGAAATTAAGCAACAATAGGTTGTTCCAACAGGACAATTGTTTATGAAGAATAAAGCGGAGTAACATTAAAAACACTAAAGATTAGTCAAATATCCAGCCAAAATTGTGCCTAAATCTTTATAATGGCTTCAAAACAGTGTGCGATCAAAGTCCAACTTTGTCAGGGACAATCAACAAAGTAATAGTGCACCTGTTTGTATGTATGTATGTATTTGAGCCTGTATGTGTAACTTGGACCTTGTGTGGAAGCTTAGAGAAACTGCAGTAAGTTCAAACTTGTGCAACCATTTCTTGTTATGAACAATCTTTTGAGTTTTGTGTTATATGATAATTTTACCCTGAAAAAGTACAGGGAATGAACATGACATTCATACCTAGGATGAGTTTATAGAAACATCTTTCTTTAGATCATTGAAAACAGGGTTATATATAAAGTTATAAGGTGGTTCTTACAAGGTTAAAACATGTTGAATGCAGGCTTCTCTCCCATTAAATTAGATTCTATTTCCACTATAAAACAACACAACTGTACTACATTTTAATGGTGCTCTTTAAGAAAACCCAGGAGGTTTTAGAGGCTTTTTTTACAAAAGAAGTTGACATTTGAGAGGGTTGTGTGTGTCTGCCTCCCTGAAACTGTTTTTATCCCTACAACCGAATACAGAAAGCACAACTGCAAGAAGTCAGACTGAGATACAAACCAATTCTGTTTTCTCATTGCAAGATTAAAAAAAACAATCAAACCCCAGAAGTGTGAATGCATTTAAGCAACTTATGCTATATTGTTTTAATGCCTCTAAGCTGGGACAGTCATGGCTGACACGCATCAGCTTTCAGGTCATATGATAGGTTTCTCCAGCAAACCTGCATGTCTGTGAAAGAATGGCCTTCAGAGAGAATGAATCACGTGGTTCGGAGTACATAGCAGCTCATTCAACCTTGAGTGGCACGCAAAGATGTAAGACACAGGTGTCTGTGTCACCGTGTGTGTGTGTGTGCTGTCTGAAGAGAGTAGCCAGTGCTAGTTTCCATGATCCTCGGTATTTGTCCTGCATTCCAGTCCCTCTCATACAACCTATAATTACATTCTCAGTAGAAGGAATGTACAAATAGCAGGTGATGATATACAAAATATGTTGACTTTCTATTTTCTTTATATTAATTAAGGACTTTTAAATTGTTACACAGAGCTGCCTCACTAAACCTTGGTCTATCTGGTGAGTAAAGTGTACTGATCCCGAAACCTTTAGACTATTTAGATGCAAACGAGTAAAGTTTGGACTAATGCTGGCATACTGTTAACTATTCCAGGTCAAAGTGTTCTATAACCAGCATGCAATGGCAGAAATGTTTGATGTACCAGATCATACGAAATACCAAAGATCAATTAAGATCCGTGTCATGAACACAGGAACTTGGAACGGTACCCATGTCCCTCGACACCGTTCCACATTTGGTCACATTAAGTAATATATTTTATTGGGGTTTGATGTGAAAAACCAACACAATGCATAGTTGTAAAGTTTGAGGCAAAGAAAGCATTGTTTTTTTGTTGTTTTTTTTGCAAATAAAAAATTGAAAAGTGTGCCATGATTTTGCATTCAGTCCCCTTTACTCTGATACTCCTAAACAAAATCCAGTCCAACCAACTGCCTTCAGAGGTCACCTAATTAGTAATTAGTAAGTCCATTTGTGTGTAATTTCATCATGGCATCAACACAGTTGTTCTGTGAAGGGCTCAGAGCTTTCTTAAGAGAACATTAGTAAACAAACAGTATCATGAAAATCCAGGAACACAGCAGTGTGAGAAGTGGAGAAGTTTAAAGCAGGGTTAGGATATAAAACAATCTCCCAAAGCTTTGAACATTTCACAGAACAGTGTTAATTTCTTTAACTGCAAACTTATCCAGACCTGACTGTCCACCTATACTGACAGGATGGGCAAGGAGAGCGTTAATCTGAGAAACAGGGTACCATACCTCCTCCTCGTCATTTTTTTTTTATTGATTTTGTAAATAAATACATTCACTGAACTCTGGCTGTTATTTCCTGCTCATGAAATGAAACAGAAAAACCTGGAACACAAAGCAACTCTAAGAATGTAAACTATGGGATCATACAATGTGATATAAACTCTTATTCTAACTATTAATAATACTCCAGTGGCTTTAATGCTGCTTTAAAACATTTATTTGTTTTTTTGTCTTTTTGCATTTTACACAAACTAACATAACATAGGGATCTGAGGTTTTCATATGATAACATTTAGAAGTAAGAAAAGTCTGATCACTTATATTTGTGCCTCCTGGCACAAAAAGACAAAGAGTTGTGATAATGTTTAGCTTAAAAAAAGCACCACAGTATAAATATATGCCACCAACCCTGACACCAAAAGCATAGCTATGAAACAAAATTACTGGACAAATCTGTGCAAAGTTGTCTAAATTTCCTTCAAATCTTACACAAAACTGCTTTCTACAATTTAGATTTGGATTATTTTGTTGAATGAATGTATGATGATGATTGGATAAGATCCTTCATCTATCAGGCAGATAAATAAACAAGTAAATCAACTTTGGAAATAAGATGTGTAACATGTTGAAGGCCTTTGGTTTCTATTATAACATGCAAAAGCAAAGTGAAATCATTAACAACAGAGCTGACATCTTTTAAGGAGCTTTCACATATTTGTTGTGAGGTCAGTTTAATGTTCTCAATTGCAAACTAAAGAGCATGTTATCTCCATATTACAGGAATGTTCTCACATCTATGGCTTTTTCTTATCTTGGTCAGCCGGCAGAGTGGTGACAGGGACTGCTGCAAATCTGACAAATTACTGAGGCCTATGAGAAATGAGGCAGACCCCGAGATTTGACATTATGCCCGTCAACCAATATTTATACATAGAGGATTCTGGTGAATAGTGTTTTTCTAGTCCATCTACACGTAAATAGAACATAGTGGCAGGATCTCAGTTTTATGTGCTTCAACAAAAAATGCTAGAAAAAAAAGGAGAAAGGGCTGTTGCCTGGAGATTCATGGGAAAATGGCTGATCACATGCTGGGGATCAGAGGCACAAAAGACAGAAGGGTCATGGGACGAGATTTAGAAAGTTAAGGAAGAAACTGAAGTGTTCAGGCAATTTAAAAGGGAATACAAATTAATTAGAGACTAATAAAGCCACAAGTGTGAGTAAAACATATGATGCAGGAAAATGATGAATAAAAAATATTAAAACAGAGTAGGGAAAACATCCAAATGCTTAATGCATGGAAAATATTAGTAGTATTTATAGAAAAATAAATAGATATTACATTTTATAGAATAGAATAAAATAATAATAATATCCTCAAAGAAGTCTTGAGACAGCATACATTATATAAATAATAAATATTTAAACATATTTGTGTAGTATGTATGGAAATTGGGAGAAAGAAATTTCAAATGTGCAGTTCTGTGCCAAACTAAAAAAATTAAACATTTAAAAAAATGTTAGAAAGCGACCAATGAGTGGTTACTATGCCGCAGTAAATGGTGCGCAGTAAAAACAATAGGTTTAGATTTTATAAACTGTGCTCTTAGTTATACACAAACCAGTTTGTAATCCCTAGCCATGGGTGTGTGAACATTCTCTTATATGTACAGCACTCACCAGGAGAGTTTCTTAGTTTGTTGTTGCCTGAAAACATTTTTAAAAATTCTTTCTTTCTGCTTTGAAATATGTCAAAATTCTCAGCTCCACTCCTAAAAACAGAAACATAAAAAAGAAAGGTCCTTAGTAATAATACTAAAACATAGCATGAACATGGATTTGACCAAAACTGGCAAGGTTGCAAGAAAAGAGCTTATGTTCCCAGGGCAGAGATAAATTTCTCCTTCATACATGTGATTCTTACATGTACAAATGTGCTTAACAAAAAGACAGTGCCTCCCATCCTATCTTGTTGATACTTTTGCAGAGTAATGAGTACAGACTGTTGAGCGCTACAGGGAGAGAGATACACAGAAAGTACACTAGGTGTAATAATACAGTATGTGTGAGAGACAGGAGATAAAACCAGGCAGTAGTGATGATGACTCAGAATGGTCACACATTATCTCTTCCCAGGAGCCTCGACATCTGTCGGGGCAGCAGAAGAGCTGATATGGTGCGCTGAGGTGACCACTTGACCGTCGGGCTGAATGGACTGCACTGTTTCCACCAGGCTGCCGCTGGGTAGCACCACATAGTGGGCAGCCATGTCTTTGGGCTGAAAGTCTCTCAGTCCCTCCTTACTGTGCCAGATCCCATAGCCAAAATACACAAGGAGACCTGGAAACAGGACAGTATGAGACACTTTTCTAGAGCACTGAGTACAGGTTTGAAGAGAGAAAACAATTTGGTAAATGAATAAATAAATATGCTGCTACTGATGGTATTATAATGTTGAAACAAAGATAATCTTGAAACCTCAGATAAAAGCTAAGAAATGCAAGCTAACATGTTCAGAATAACAGCGTCATCTTTATAAATGTCTAAAATGCTAAAAATTGCTAATTAGCCATTAGATTTTCTAAGTAGTTTTATCTGTAAATTAGGAATAAACAGGACTGTCTGTGGTGCAAGTAACAGTTGTGGTACTCAGGCAGGCTTTAGTGGTACTCTGAGGACATGATGGTTCTATTTATTTGCAGAGGAAAGGTAAATATCAATGATTTCACGGTAATGTAAAGCTAATAACCTCCAACAGCCAAAACAATGAGCTGTTCAAGCACGTGGATCGACCATGTATCTGTTCCAAGTTTGAAAACCTGTGGGATTTGCTTATCCACCTGATCAGTCAACAAGCTGCTATTAGCAACATCAGCTGATTGCAATGAATTTCTTTGCATTTCGTAATTTCAAACCCTGAAGTAACATGTTTACTGAGGGGGTGACTAAAGATACAAATTGTCCGAAGAGTATATAAACAGTTTTTACTGCTGCTTTTCATAATTTTTATATGAAAGTCAACCGTATTGGATTTTAAGAATCATCTGCCTTCTATACTATTCCAACTTTTGAGTTCTGTTAACTTTAGAGGCTCAGGTGGCTCAGATGGTAGGGGTCTTGGAACCGGTTGGTTGCCAGTTCGAACCCCCGCTCCGTCTAAGTTGTAGTGTACACGCTGCTTTGCCTGCTTAGGGCCAGTGGCGCGAATTGTATAGCAGCTCCACTTCTAGCAGTCTGCCCAGGACAGCTCTGGCTACAATGTAGCTAACCACTGTCAGTGTGTGAATGGGTGGATGGCTGATGGTAGTGTAAAGCACTTTGGGGACTAGATAAAGTGCCAAACAAGTGCAGGCCATTTACAGTGAAGAGGAAACATGAACACTTGCTTTCAGAATCTAACACCATTATTATTACACAATAGAAATAGAAATGTGTTGCTATTCATAGTTGGGCTTGTTTCAGTTAGGAGTTACACAAAAATAAGAATTATGCTTCAATTATTTAATATTGTAGAATTTACCGCATACTTAAACTTTTGTTTGCAAAAGCAATTTGGGTTTAAGGTCAGTGGTATAGACCCAAATTTCAAATCTACGGCTCACAGAAGAAAAGCAAAATTATGGCTTGAAGCCATAGCTCAGGTCTTGAAGGAGTATAAATGACTACAATATCTCACAAGTATGTATGTGATGTAGATTATCATCTTTCCCCAATGACCCCCACCCCATACACAGGGCAATAACTGTCTGACCACCATATGCATCTTGGGAGGACTGCTGTAAACAGGGAAATGTGTTCTGTTCTCTTTAAGTACAGAAAATGTTTGTGCAACGTGAACCATAAAGTACATCAAGTTCATTGATCACAGACGGTGGAGGTTTTCCAGAGATAAGGATCACATCCAGTTATGTTAACAACAGAGTGCAATCCAGTATTTGTGTAGTGAAGACGTTGAGTGCTAATGGCTGACAGTAAATTCATTTGGTAACCAATAATTGCACAAAAATGTGTTTGTTCTTTTGAAAATATGCTTATCATGGGCATGGGGCAGTCAAGGTTTTAAAAAGTTCCAGTTTTTAAAATGGCGAAAATTTTCCATTACAATCTTCCTGCCGTTTAAAGTTACTTTCATGATATGCCAAAGAAAGTGCCGAAGTGACCAGAGTTTTCTGTATGGAGCACAGAGTAACATATTACTGCCCCTCACTCACCTGTTGCTGCACACTCCTGGTCAGCTGGCTGATAGAAAGCTACGATACTTTTCCCTTACTAAGAACAAATACAAACTTGCCTGTTTGGAAATATGTCCAGTCATGAAACACAAGGACAGCCATGGTATGGAAACTAAAGGAGTGCAACCCATCACTCCTTGTGAGGTAACACTGTTCAAACAGCAGGGTAGCTACGAGCACCTTATCGATTAACCAGCTGACTAAGTGCAGACTCAGGTAGTAATTGTTAGCTAATATGTGTAACAGTTTACTAACATCAGCTTGTTGTAAATGTGTTTATAAAAATAATAATAATAATAATAATGAACAAATGTTATAGATCATAAGAATAATTAGCAATGGTACATCATTTCAGTGGTATTAGGTATAGTTGTTTGAAACAAACTGATCATTGATCATACTTTTTCTGTTTAAAATAATCTAAAAACAGCAATACTGTGATACCGTGGTATTTTTATTCATGTTATCCCCATGCCTACTGAACCTTCTCTGCTTGTTCTGATGCTGATGTTATTTACCTATAGCAATCCACACTGTAAATCGAATCCAGGTCAGAAAGCTTAGCTTCATCATCAGGAATACGTTGAAGAGGATACTGGCTCCCGGAGTTAGTGGAACCAAAGGTACCTATACGACAAATGAACTTCTCTTATTCTCTGGTTATAGGTAAATACAGTTTCAATATACGTTGCCTTATTTAAGTAAACTGAGTTCTAAATATAATACATAACTATCTATGAAATCTATGAAAGCTCACCTGGAATGTTTGGTTGTTTCTTTGTGGCTCATGAATCCATATAAGTGCCAGACTGAGAACATAACCTAAGGTAAAAATCACCAGAAGCATTGCAAAACACCAGACTGGGAACTGTAGCTGTTCATTTCCAAACTCCAGCACAGCACAGAGGGATACTGAGCTCACAATCAGGGTCATCACACAAAAAGCCACCACTTCGCCTGGTTCACAGTCCCCCAGCAGCCTGTCCAGGTAGGGTTCCCAGTAGGCCTTCAGCTGCCCCACCCCACGCCGCTCTCTTGTCTTCTGCCTCTCCACCAGCTGGAGTTTGTCAGAGAAGGACTCGTACTGCTTGGGCTCCTCGCTGTCTTCAGTTATGTTCTGTGACTCTAAGGGAGCAGGAGACACCTCTGCATTGGCGTTAGGAGATGGGGTGGCAGTGTCCTTGGAGTTGGTCTTCTCCGGCTGAAAGCGCAGCACGATAACGCTCGCTGCCACAAAGGTGTACGCAAGGAGAGTCCCGATAGACAAGAACTGAACCAAGGCCTCAAGGTCAAAGATCAAAGCCATGCAGGCCATGAGGATTCCAAACACCAGAATAGCGTTTACTGGAACTTTGGTGACCGGATTGACCCTGGCGAAAATGGAGAAGAACAATCCATCCTCTGCCATAGCGTATACAATCCGAGGAAGGGAGAACAGGTTACAGAGAAGCACAGTGTTCATGGCTAATGAAAAAGGAAAATGACAGTATTAGTCAAAATACAGCACTGAAAAGTAGAAACTGCTGCTTTAGGTTGTACTTTTTTGCGAAAGACACTCACCACAGATGGACCCTATAGCCACAACAATTCCAGCCCAACTGTAGCCACGCCGGAAGAAAGCATCAGCCAGGGCTGAGTTAGGGTCCAGAGTACGCCAGGGTACTATTAATGTGAGAACGCAGGAGACCAGGATGTAGGCTGTCGCTGCGAGTCCAAGAGAGATAGCAGTGGCAACTGGAACAGCCTTCTGAGGATTCTTTGCCTCCTCGCTTGAGGATGCAATCACATCAAAGCCTACAAAAGCATAGAAGCATGTGGCTGAGCCTGCCAGGATCCCTGACATCCCATAAGGCGCAAAGCCACCTTGCTCCTGGCTCCAGTTGGCAGGATCAGCGAGCATGAAGCCAAAGACCAAGATGAAAGCAATGACACCCATACTGACAGTGGAGAAGATGTGGTTCAGATAAGAGGACACCTGAACTCCAAAGGAAATAAAGACAGAGGCCAATACAAGAATTCCTGCAGCCAGGAGGTCAGGGTAATGGGCAAGGAAGGGCACATTCCACTGCATGATGTGTGTTTCCGTGAAGTTCTGGATAGCATGGTTAAAAATTGAGTCTAAATAGCCACTCCAGGCCCGTGCTACAGCAGCACCACCAATCATGTTTTCCAGAATCACATTCCAGCCAATGAGAAAGGCCCACACTTCTCCCACGGACACATAGGTAAACATATATGCAGATCCTGTTTTAGGGAAGCGTGCTCCAAACTCTGCATAACAGAAGGCAGCCAGTAGAGAAGCGATACCTGCAAAAATGAAGGATATGATGACAGCTGGTCCGGCCGTGTCTTTAGCCACCGTTCCCGTCAGGACATAAAGGCCAGAGCCAACCATGCCACCAACACCCATCAGAGTCAGGTCCAGTGTGGAGAGGCAGCGCTTCAGGGAAGTAGCCATCATGTCACCATCGAGCGTCTTGAGCCGGTTTAGTCTTTGACAAAGGCGCACAGCCGGCGCACAGCCCCTCGAACAAGTTGCCATGGCTACAGTGTTAGAGAGGTCAGCTGAGTTGGTGGGTGCTGTAGCTTTCAGTGTGGATCCATTACCTGACTATGAAAATATCCTGCAAGACAAATATTTAGAAGGGCACATATAAATAGGAAAAAACTGACTTATGTTTTCAGGACATTTATCTATATGCTCCACATATGGATCAAGATCAAGACATTTTTAACAAAACTGTTAAAATATAAGCTGTAGTCATTTTTATTTTTAGCAAAAATATCATCTTAGCATCCCTGAACCTATTTGAAAGGTTCAGGGATGCTTTGAGTGCCTTGTTGCTGAAAAGCGCTATATAAATAAACTTGACTTGACTTGACTTGAAAAACTTTGTGTAATATCGTTGTTTCCAAACCGTAAATTTACTCAGATTGTTTTTAGAGACGGAACTAATGGTGATACTTCAACATGACTTTGTTCCATTTGGATCGTCCTTTTATCAGGGTAAATTCAGCATCCAAACCTTCATATGCAGCCTTCATTTAGAAATCTGCTTCTAATTTGAAAGCCATGCAAAAGCAACAAGGCTTAAAAAACTGCCATTAGACAGTTTTACAGCTGTCTTTGTAGACATTTAATATTCACATTACATTTAACTTACTAACTGCAAGTACTCCCTATTCCCTATTCACATTACATTTAACTCACATTACATTTAACTTACTAACTGCAAGTACTCCCTGTTGGAGCAACCAAAGGCAAAGAGCCTTGTGGTCCTGGTAAGAAGTGTGCTCCCTTACCACTATACTACCACCGCACTTCATTAGAGCATCAGCCCCCAGAAACATACACAATGTTAGATTTCTCAGTTTACATGATGTAGCTGTGATTATTCACCCTCACCCAGTCATGCAGCCTACATCTGCTAGTCTTATTCTGTGAATTTACTGTTGTAGTAGTACTGATGTTGGTTGTCGGTGCATGTGGAGATCATGGGTGAATTTGAATCCTTGTTGAGTCAGCTGTTGTTCGGAAATGTTAGCTTATTCTAAAAGATCTTTAGAGACTAAGCATTGTTAAGCGACAGGGGGAGCAACCCCAAAGGTCATTTTCTAGAATGCCCCTGCCACTTTGTAATTGAACATCAGCAACCAATGAAAATGTCTAAAAATGTAAAATATTTATCAGCAAATGAACAATTAAATCATTAAATCAACAGCACTCATGGGTATTGCATTATGAACTCGATAAGAACTGTATACAGTTTTACAAAAACAATGTATTTCCTTGTAGTTGTTTATTTTTTAGGCTATCCTGTTAATATTATACATATTGTTTTACATTTTTAATTCTGCCTTCCTCAAGCCTATAGGTGTTGCCAGCTGAACGCAGGGAAACAGCGTGTTGACTTCTGCCACCGATCCACGTCACCTAAAAGGCATCGCTCATGTGTGAAATGATGACGCTATAAACCTGATTGTTCTGTTCCTTTGCTTAATCTGTTTTATAAATACGTATTATTCATCCGTTCGCGTCAAACCTCCACCATGAACATCGGAACATCATCTGATTTCTGGACTTGATAAACATATGGCGACAGCAGGATGCCTCCTTTATTATTACGTAACGCTTTATTCCCGTCTAGAAATACGAGCGCTATCATAAAGTAGCATAGCGCCGTCAAATTACATGTCTAAGCAAACATCCCTCCCTGACAAAGCGATGCGCCATACCACGGCGAATGAAATAAGCACCGTTTTAAATGCTACATTAATAATTTATAACAAAATGGAATGGAGCGCAAAGTGAACCTCGCTACCTCTCTCTTGCTCCGCGGCGCGTCGCACTTTCCATTAGTGAGTTAGGTGTGACTGTTTCATCCTTCATTCTCATTATGAGACAAAAATGAGAAGCATCAATAGTAACACAGAAACACACACCTTTGTTGCTTAGAGTCTGCCATTTTGCTGGGGACCCGGAGCGCAGCGCTGTGTGTCAGAAGTTACCCGGGTACGTCTGGTGATGGAGCAGAAGGTGCACCGCTGTGGAATAAACCAACGAGCGCTGCCTGCGCTGCTTCTTAAAGGGACAGGCACCTTTTTTTTCTTTTTACAGCTCAGTGTGCCCCACCCAAATCAGCGCTTTCGGTCTTTACTGATGACATGATACTGTAGACATGTTTTAACCTTCCAAAAAGTTGTGACTATAGGATAAATGTATACATATCTATATGTATGGAATGAATTTATTATTGTAAATAGTGCAATATTTGGCCATTGTAAACGAGCGCTGTATTTATGTCAACGGTGAAATGTTCCACAATTGAGCAAAAAATGAATTGTTAGATGAATACAGTGGCCCTCGAAAGTGTAAAAACCCTGCTAAAATGCCAGGTTTTTCTACAAATATCTTCACTCAAAAAAGAAAACTGGTTGTCTGTTACCTTATCCTATGTCTAACACGTTGCTTCTACTTATAAAATCCTGTTTTATGTTTAAAAGTTTTAAAAGATGTAGTTTTAACTTAGAATACAATTTTAAGTTTGCTAGAAATACTTGTGAAAACAGCTAAATTTTTAAGTTAAGATTGCAAATCCTTTCCACCTACAACTCCAAAACAGTAGGTGGCAGTAATGCGCCAATTTGTCTATGTATAGGAAGTTATTGCAAACGGATTTGTCAAAAGCGATTTGAGCTTTTATGGATACTTTGTCAGAATCTAAGAATCTAGTCTTAGGAAATGTTCATATGTGTTTTTCTAGAAACAGACATGGCACAATGCACAGGCTGTTGGCCACTGAAGTTGTGTTGCTGCGAGTGGCTGTCTCACCCATGAATTAAGGGGGGGGGGGATTATAGGCATGTTCATTGTTAATCATTAACTTTTTTAGCATTGTTTTTGTTTTGTGTTAGTTGCTCTTGTTTCACTAGTACTGGGGTTCCAAAACTTTTCAGTATGTGACCCCCAAAATGAACCAGACTGGCGACTCCCTAAAAATACATGCTGTTTTTACACTCTGTATTTATTTACAAAATGTAGAGTGAAATAAATCTAAGTATGGAAATGCTTGCAAAGCGAGCCGAGTGGAGTTGAGTAGGGCCAAATCGAGCCAGTGGAAAAGGGGCATTGTTGTCTCGTGACAGCCCTGGGGGGGTCCTGACCCGCTCTTTGGGAACCCCTGCTCTATGTGTTCATTATGTGTCTGTGTTAGAAGAGCAGGATAATCGTGAGTGAGGAAGATAGTTTGCATAGAGGCCTGTGGGGTTCACAAGGACATCCAATGGACATCTGATGGTTAAGTTCTGTTAAACATCTGGGTCTACACTTAGGTTGGCAGTCCTTGGTTCAGTCTGCCACTAAGTCAAGAAATTCAGCGCAGCATTATAAGATGTACTTATATGTAGGTTTGAAATTTCCATTTTTAAAGTTTTGTTTATTATAGTAGGCTTTCATTCAACAGATTCAACAGATGCCTTTTAAACAGGGGTTCCCAAACTTTTCAGCCTGTGACTCCCAAAATAACAGTCTCTATGTATAAAATATAGAGTGAAATAATTATATGTATTTTTAAATGAATTAATTTTTTTTATAAAATTTGATTATTTAATCTAATTATATATTATTTAATTATTTAATGGGCCATTTCATGGTACACTTGTTTATTTCATGGTACATTTATTTATGTCAGGGAAAATTCATATTTATTTATTTAATTTTGTCGCATTTGGCCCTCCATACCCCTCAGTAGTCACATCAGGATGATTCTGAAGATCCTCTGGTGACCCCCCCACTTGATTTCCTGCGACCCCCTCGGAGGGTCCCGAACCCCATCTTGGGAACCCCTGCTTTAAAGTTTAGTTTTTTTAATACATAAACCCCCAAGACACAGAGCTTTTGCTGTTTTAAGGTTTTTCAATGACATTTTTAGAAATAATTTGTTTACAGCTTTAGCAACAGTACAGGCACTTCCTACAGGTAAATCTAATATGGCAAGACCAGAAAGATTTGTGAGCAGTAGACAATTAATATAATGCAAGTATGATAGATGTCTTACAACAAATAATCATTTGCTTATTCCTCCAAATGAAAACAAAAAGATGCTTTTAAGAAAAAATATTTCAAGGGCTTAAAGATCATACCATTATTTAACAGATAAAGCCACCTCTACTGTGTTTACCATCCTTTTACAGGATCCATAAGCAACTCCTAAATTTAAAAACTTGTAACCTCGCTTCGTCTCAACTTTTTAACAGGGTGTCTAACAGCTGACTAGTTTATTTTTTATATAATGCTGTATTGCCTTTCGGTTGTTTAATTTAATAAGAAATTGGTTGAATCTAAATAAAGAACCGATAAGCAAAGTTAATATCCTTGCAGATACTTCAAATTAAGTAAATCCAGAAAGACGTCCCCACATTCATCACTCAACAGTTTTACTTTTTATATATATTTCCTTTCAGCAACTGTCTTCATGTAAGGACAAAATTTTATTTTCCTAAGTGTTTGAAGTAAAGTTATCTTCAGTCATGTTAAAAGTGTGACAAATGGGTAATAAATAAATAAATCTTTACAAAGATCTGCATACACTTTCTTTCAAGCACAAGTTATTGACCTTTACCAGTTAGCCTGGTATTTTGGAGTTATCGGTTTTAGGGATCGTATATGTATACCATGAGAAGAAAAGCTGCCAGTTTCACTGGAAATGTGATCAAAAATTCAGAGGTCAAACCATGTGTTCCTGGATATTTATTGGGCTCATTTCAGAGTAGGCAGCATGACATCCCCTGCACCTGCTGATTTATCCAAAAGGTTATCAGATGTTTCTTTACTGCTTTGAAATAAAATTCACACAGTTTGTTTGCAGTGCCCTCTATGTTTTTAAACAGATTTATTTTTAGAGAAACCAATACAGTAATTATTTATGAAACCCCTGATTGTGGTTTTCTGAATGAAATTATATTTAGACGAGATTTCTCTTACTACAAAATACATGCAGTGCTGCTGCCTTTCTTTAAGACCACACAAGCGTCTTCCTCTAATCTATAGGCCTACATCTAATTTAGGTTATTTATTGCAAAAATACTATCCTATACCCCAGTTACCTTTGATGAGAAATATAATTTTCCAAACAAAAATCAGTTGTTTTAAATTCTTCTAAATCAAAAAGAACCAGCTATCCAGAATCATCTTATCAGCAATTATCATATTAGAAATTCCTTCTGTTTTTGCCTTCCAACTCCAGTCACCCCAAGGTAATTCTTTCTACTTAATATGATCTATCCAATAAGCCTACTGACTGTTGCTGCAGTTGACACATTTTTTGGTAATTTTTGTACTCTCAAATCATACCTCAGTTAATCAAGTAATCAGGTAGACATGTGCTAAGCCAGATGTCCCCTACATTTTTTGTAACCCTTTAATTAAATGCACAAATAAAGTTGTGCCTCCATCAAAACTGTGCACACATGTACACACACATGCCATCCCTTTCTCTGTGGTGAATTTAGTAATTGATTATTCACAGTGTCCAGGGTGAGCTCAGAGTCAGGTTTCCCAGGTTTTGAACGGTAGCCTTGAAGCAAAAAAAGGAGCAAATGCTAGGCTGATGTCTGGATGCACTGACATCAGCATCCAGACTTACTGGGGGCTGATGCATTCATGCATAGGACTATGATGGTCATTTGTTTTAGTAGAATTTAAAAGAAGCCATCCAGTATTTGATTTAAGTTAGGAAGTAGATCCGTTTTGTTATCTTATCAAATTGGTGAAGTTTGAAAGACACGTACATCTAAATATCAACTGCTTAGTAAAGATAAGAGATTTTATTTAAAAAAAACACTGCAGAATAGTACGTGTTAGGGGGCATATGTAAAATCAAAATAATAATGGACCAAGCATCAAACTTTGGGGAACACCACAGGGTACAAAGGCTTACACAGAGGAGCACTCTTTGGCTTTCACAGGGAAATGTCTATTCAGTATAAAAGAGGAAAGTCAGCCCAATACAGAGCTGGAAAAACACAGCTTAATGTGCAGGCGTTTTTAGTAAGACACTGTGGTCCACAGTATCCAGTGCTGTGCTGAGGTCAAGCAGCAAGAAAATAATCACCGGCATCAAAAGCCATCAACGGATCATAAAATATCTAACGGTTGTTAATTAGGCAGTTAACATTAGTTAGTCTTAGACAAACAAATATTTAACATTAATGACCAAGAATGGAAATAGAAAACGTAAGGCCCCGTGCGGGTTTCGCCTTTAGACCTAGTATGACTAAATCCACCTCTGTTAGGAACAGATGAAGAGACAGGAAGGATGATAAAGAGCAGCTGAGCCCTCTTTAGTTTTTAGAACCGAAAATATTTCCGGTTGAATGCGATGATGTTGTATACTCTTTTGTACAGCAGGTGGCGGAATGTTGCTGCAAACTGGTCGCAATCCTCCAGTAAACCATGAAAAAGAAGATGAGGAAGCGGCTTCTGGTCACGTGACCCCCTCGCATTCAGCGCGCCAAAGTCAAACGCCTCCACCTGAGGAAGTAGTCAGTCAGACAGACCGCCACCCCACCATGGAAACCACGGAGCGTGTCAGTGTGATGATGATGTATGAGGACGAGTCAGTGGAAGTCCGTTACAGACACGGAGCTCAGTTACAGCTGTCACCGTGTGGCTCTGAATTCGTGTTGGTTAAAGCCACGGACCCGCACGGACATCCTCTGCAGCCCACGGAGCGAGTCCGACAGAGAACCAGGTTTACTGTTAGTGCTTATAAGGTAGAAGGAACCCGAAATTCGTATTTTAGCGTTGAGTCTCAAAACATTACAACACAACTGGGTTCACTGTGTTTTTAAAGGAGCTGATGGTAACTGCATTGGCATTCAGGAATAAGTATGCAAGTCGACCATATCTTCCAGAAGAACTCATCACGGCTGACAAGAAGAAGGTATCGTTTGGACTCCTGAAAATATACGAATATCTGTCTGTCTGTCGAGATTATTCCGATGCACCTGTGTGTTGAATGAAATTAAAAGTGGGTTTCCCTTGACAGCCTTTTTTCAGTATTGATTCTGGTGTTAAATGGCCTGAGTGGTCGTCTTATAAGCCGGAGTTTGGACCTGGAGGGGAGATCACAGTCAGGTCAGAGGAGGGCCGATCCACGTTGGTGCTTTCGCCCTCAGGGGAGGAGTTCTCTGTGGAGTTCACATGTAACCTCAGTCAGCCTCAGCACCCAACTGTGTGGAGTTCAAACAAAGATCCTGATGGAAGTCTGAGGAGTCAGCAGCAGGTAATCAGTCGGATCTGTGGCAACACTGATGATGAGAATGAACAGATGCATCCAGGGAAGCAGTCAACGAGAACAAAGTCTGCACATCTCACCAGCACTACTCAGCAAGAGCTTTTACCGTTTGAATATTGGTGTGCTTTTAACTCATGGTTGATGTGATAACTAACTTCTCTTCTGGTTTCAGCCTGAAGAGATGTATCAGTCCACCACAGTTATACAGCATCACTCCCGCTTTGCCGTTAAACCCACATGGTCCTATGCTCTCTCCTTGGCTCGGCATCACTGGACGTCCTGTCTGTCTAATAGTAAAGATACTAAGGTTGAAGAAACAAGTAATTCTAGACAAGATGATGAGGGAATGGAATTAACTGACAAAAATCATAAGGACAGAGAGTCCCAGCTTCCCCTGTCTCTTAGTCTTACATGTCCATCACCTCACAAGCACAGGTTTGTGCCATAGGTAAGGCAGTATTTATTCTGGTTAATTCCAAATTTAACCCAATGTTCATGCTTTTTAGATGGAGGATTAAAGATCTTCCAGTTGAAGGAGAAGTATCAGATCTTCCAACAGAGCTTGTGAAAATATTATGGTGTCAAGGAGTCACATACAGGTATGTGTAGAAATATCAGAGTTTATATACACATAAGAAAATAAGTCACATGTGTACTTATTGGGCTCAGTTCATCTTGAGGCACTGAAAGTTGTTTAGATTTGATGTTGAGGATTTTCAGACAAAGTGGGTTTTACCACCCGAGTAAATCCAGAGTTTTCCGTCTACTAATGTTAATTATGTTAGTTATTTTTAGAATGTTTTAAGTTAATATTTCCAGAACAGTCCCCTTGAAGTCAGAACTATAAAGCAGCCCTTGTCTCAAAACCCAATATGGCTGCCTTGCATGTAAACTTTACTGATTAGCTATTGTGAAAATAGTTTTATTTGTATTATGAAATCTTTCACACCTTTACTGAAAACATTCCTACAGTGTTTAAAAGTGTATAATGCAGAGAAATATGTTATGCTTGTATTGCTAGTAGCAATTAACCTGGTCACAGAGCATATAGATGACCAAATTAAGCTGGTTTTCTAACTTAAAACCAGAACACTGTAATGTCGACTGTTGTTAATTGCAGCTCTTAAAGAAATGGAGAAACTGAAACAGACTAAAACTGATATCAGTAGATCTGAGCTTCACAAAAAAACAGAGATTAGACAAATTTGCCATTAATCCCTGATCAGGGTGTCTTTACTTAACACTTTTTAGTTTAGGTGGGGTTTACTCGCTCTGTAATGGCTCTATTTATGTTTGCTCTGCAGGATACTGAGTGGAGCAGTCCCAGTGGTAGAGGTTTCCCCAGGAGATGGCTCAGTCATCCGCTCTAACGGTGTTCTGAACTGCTATTTTACTCATCACAAACCTAAGCTCCAATCAGAGGAGGTCAGTTGCAGTCTCTCATTGCAAACATGTTATGAAATCAAAGTTTTGCAGCTCACTAATTGTTACCGTCTTTTGCTCAGGTGAGAGAAATAACGTATCACTTAAGCAGCCTTCCCCCTGATGTACCTGGACAGTTGTACCCTGTGGGCTCCATTGTGAGTCGTGCTAACAGGTCGGATACCACTTTCCTGCAGTTTGTCGAGCATAGAAATCTTATATTTTTTCAGGGTTCTAACCGTTGCATACATTTACCCCCAGGATTCTTGTTTCCTATAACCAGGCCAAGCATTTACTCAAGGTTCCTGCCATGCCCACCTGCCTGCAACAGGTTGTGCTGCATCTGTTTATGTCTGCAGTGTTAACAGATTTTAAAGCATTTAATTTGTTTATCATAATACAATGTGTTTGCAGGACAAACATATTTCTACACCAACACTGCCTGAGCAAAATATGTCCAGTGCAATGTTTGTTGAGAAACCAATGAATATGCCACAGACAGCAGGAAGTCTGTAAGTTATGATTCTCTGATCACTTTATTTTAGGGGGGGTTCCTATCCTTTTCCTTTTTTACCAGCTGTTTTAACGCTACTGTCTGTTCAACTTTAGCTCAGAGGTTGTTACTGCAGAACTGGAGAAGATAAAGCGTTTCAACTGTATCCTTTAGCAAAGAGCTCCTAACATAATATGCAGTGTATATTTATGTGAGGTGTACCCCCTTAACATTCTGTGCCTAGTTCTGCTGGAGAACAACCATCTGCTGGGAGGTGAAAGTGAGCCACAAAACTCAGAAGGAACATCTTCAAAGATCACACAAGAGGAACCATTAAATGAGGACTACATTGCTGAAGCTCTTCAAAGGACCTCTAAAGCCATTAGGGAAATTGATGCTCTCATATCAGCTGCCACACTGAATTGAGAACGTTTTTTTACCTTTGCTATGAAGTGTATAAACTGGAATTGAAGTATGTATGGAGTCTGAAATAAAGTGATTTTTGAATTTTATTGTCAAATCCACAATCATTCAGTAGATCAAAATAAGATACACATTAGTCATTAATTATGTATTTATACGTATTTGAGACAATTCCAACTAATTTGAAGAGCAAAGACGGCAAACTTTATTCCCTACAGAATGTGACCTAAAAGACGTCTTTATAACATTATTAGACTTTAAATGTAAATAAGTTTTTTCAGACAAGAAGTAATTCAATACAGTGGAACCTGATTTTTATTCATATTTCATCATTAAAACCCGATTCATAAATTATCCCAGGCAAAGAACATCTAATTATCCTAACTGGCCTCCAAAACTGAAGTCTTCTTCCAGTCCAGCATAACTGACAATTCTTGTGTTTGTGTGACACTTGGTGGTCAATATTGGTATTGCAACCATGATGTAGCCTACCATTTTGGTTTTGTTTACAATTGACTGAAAAGATCAGTGATCGGAAAGTTTTTTTATTTATTTTCTTTTTTTTGCTGATGGCATAAATCTTTAATTTTTTTATTTTATGATTTTGAGAAACAGTATCTGCTAATTATGTGATTACACTGATTACTGGAGTTGTACGCTGTATTTTGACGGCTAACTATTCATACTTTGTGAATATTTTAACTCAAAAAGATTTTTAGATACGTATTTATTTAAAGATACTATTAAAAGATCCCTTTTCTTATCATCAGTATAGTGAATTAATACATTTTAATCAAGTTTCAGTGTCTTGCAAAAAATGTCTCCTGTGAACTTTGTAATATGAAAACCACAAATTTAAGGGTATTTTATTTCGGATTTTAGCAGTAGTGCATTTCTGTGAAGAGGCATCTTACGATGGGGCTGCACAGTGGCGCAGTTGGTAGCACTATTGCCTTCCAGAAGGTCCTGGGTCCCGGAGTTGCTTGGAGTTTGCATATTCTCCCCATCCATGCGTGGGGTCTCACCGGGCACTCCAGCTTCCTCCCCCCAAAAACTTGACTTTTAAGTAAATTGGAGTCATAGGAATTGGCCTCTTAGGTGTGAATGAGTGTGCATGATTGTTTGTCCTGTATGTCTGTGTTGCCCTGCCATGGATTGGCAACCTGTCTAGGGTCTACCCTGCCTCTTGCTGGAGATAGGCACCAGGTCCCTCGTGACCCACTATGGAATAAGCAGGAATGAATGAATGGCTCTTCCAATGTGTGAAATGTAATTGTATTCACCTAAGCTAAATCAAATACTAGGTGTATGTAAAACTACCTGTTCTAAGTCTTTGGAGGTATTTCTACCAACTTTACTCGTCTACAGAAATGTTTGATGGAGGCACAACTTTATTTGTGCATTTAATTAAAGGGTTACAAAAAATGTAGGGGACAACTGGCTGAAATGTTTGCCCATTCCTCTTGCCAAAGCAGAGTCAAATTGAGTGGGGAGTGTCTATGAATATCAGTTCTCAAATCTTTCCAAAAATTCTTTAATGGATTAAAGTCTAAACTGACTGGGCCACTCTTACACGTAAAACTTTAACCAGTTAAGGTGAACCTCCGCCTGATGTTCAAGTGTTTTCTATCTGTCTTCCCTAACTGTTTACAATCAGTATTCCTCTGTGTGTAGCTCTATCCATCTTCCTATCAACTCTGACCAGCTTCCTTGTCCTTATGAAGAAATACATCCCCCACAGCATGACGATGCCACCAACATGTTTTGCTTTAGTTCCCCACAATAAAACATGGTGGGAACCTACCATTCTCCCAAAGCACTCCACACACTGCAGTGTGAGGAGTGACCATAATATCATTAGAGGCTATTCAGCATCATTCTCTTTTTTTTTTTTTTGGATTGCTTTATCGCCTGTGCTTAATATTTTCTGGTTTAATTTTACATGAGACAGACACCTAAACAAATTGCTTTTGAGATTTTGAGTGGATATGGTTTAGTCATTTGTAAATAATCCACATTGTTGAGAAATTAGTCCGTGCTGTCCATTAAATCAGTCATTAAAATTTGGATGCCCTGTGATAATTACAGACAAATATGTATTGGCTGATAGTGATTTTATTATTTAGATATATTTCTGTTTATGCAAGTTATAGGCAGACGAAAAAGAAATTACCATACCGAGTGATACTTTTTTAACCTCCTTCTGTCTTTAGTGATAAATCGTATTTGAAAACTGCCCCCTCGCTATTACGTAAACTCCCGCTGACAGATAACCCCACAGTTGCCAGGTCAGATTTCAGTTTTTATTCACATTGGTATTGGAGGGCATTAGGGATTGTTCTGATCTCGGGTCTGCGGCGGGGATCTACTGCGTCTGACTTTTGGGGTCTGTATTCTCGCGAGACGGCACGAAGTTTCCGGTGTTGTGTATGTTCCTGGAAACATGGCGGCCAGCTTCCGCGGCCGTCCTATCCGGAGTCTTCGGATGCGGGGTGAGCATGAAAAACTCGATTCATTGAAAGCTGTAACAGCGACATACTGTAAAAAGAGAAGTCTCCGTGCAGGTAATGGCCCCGGAATGGTATCTGACTGTGTGCGCTGTGTGTGTTTTTGTCAGGTCGGAATGACAGCGGGGAGGAGAACGTCCCGCTGGATCTGAGCAGAGGTAAGCAAAGGCTTCATCACATCACCATGAAAGCGATTAATGTTGAAGATGAATGAGGGAACTTTGTGCAAACACAACCCCTCTACCGCCAAACTCAGTGTTACATATGCACTTGCGTTTCGGTTGCAGCCATGTTTTTCTTTCTTTTTCGCATAACCTCGTTGCTAACGAATGATAAGCGGCGGCAGCGAGCTAACTAAAACGAGCTGAGTTAGCTTCAGCTAGCTGCCACAGCTAACCAGCCATGACGCCGCGCTGTTGTTTTGATCGGTGTGACTGGGCATTGCAGCCTATTATTTGTTCGGACAGCTTCTGGTATTGTTTTCATGCATTAGTCGTGACTGTCTGCATTGAAAACCCGGCGTCTTCCTGGCTCCGTGCGACATACTGGTGCATAGGAAGGTGCTTCTGGGAGCTGCTGAGCCAGGTCAGAATTACTTCTGCAGCAAAAACGCACCATAGCCGTTTGTTTACACGGAGCAGCCGCTCTGGACACCCACATTCCTGATGATTTTATAATTGCTGTCATGTCGGCGAGAGACTGCTGCCACGATTCAGTCCTTGTTATTAGGGAATGGAGGTGTTTTAAACCATGAGCTGCTCATTAATCTCAAATGTCTAAATGAGTTATTGTTCGTGATTCACTGCAATAACTTAATATTTCACTAGGATTGTGGAAGAACATCTTCGAGCTTTCATCTGAAATCCATGAATTTGTCATAATGTATTAGTGGGCCAAAATCGGAACCTTTTGTCAAATCCTGTCATGTTGGTTTGGAAAATAGATTTTTATTTGCATAAATTGATTGTTTCATCCTTAGTAGTAGTAAGTGTTGATCTAAATCGAACAGTTACACCTGTATAACATATTATAGCACTTCTTTAAATTAAGAAAAACATTTTTCATGCTTTACTTGTTTGCACCAGTCACTCTGCCTGAGATCGGAATCGGCCAATTCACGCAGATCGGCTCTGACTGGTGATCGGCAGGTCATATGCAAAAAAATTATAATAATTTAGATTCAGCAGTACTTCATTTATGAAGGAACCTGCTGCTCATTTTCTCTTTGATGTGTTATTGTCCTTTATAAAAAAAGGAATCAGTCAAAATCGCATTTAGCTAAAAAAATTAAAATCTCTGCATGGAAAAGGTTGATTGTTGCATCTCTTTTCTGCACTAAATGGGAAAGAAAAAATGGCAGAGTTTGCAAAACTATTAAAGCTTTTTACACTGGAGGAAACAGTGCTAATATTGGTATTGTATAAACGTATGCTGGCCAAACTAAAAAATGAATCAGAAAACTTTATAACATTTTTTTTAATGATTCCTTTTTTTCAATGCTTTCATTCAATTCAATTAAAATGAGCATTGACCTATTGAGATTTTTTGATAATGTTTTTTTTTTGTAAAAACAAAAGAAAATCCTTTGTACCAATAAAGTAGAATAATTTATAGCAGCAGTCAGCTCACATACATTGTAGGAACTGGCAACAAAACATTTAACTGTTGCTGTAGTGTTGCTTTTTTATTTCACTTGCTTTCCTCGACCTTGTTTTTACTTTACACACTCATTTAGTTCAGCCAGTGGAGCCCCCTTCGTTCCTCCAACAAAGCTATTGCGGTCCATCAGCTGATATGACAATATGGCCTAATATCTTTTTCTCTGTTAGTTACGCTTATTTTCAATTTTCACTCCCACGCAGAACCATCTGAAAACCTCCGTGAAATCCTCCAAAATGTGGCCAAATCTCACGGAGTCAGTAACATGCGAAAGCTTGGCCACCTGAACAACTTCATTAAGGTAGGTTTTTCCATGTTATTCTGCACCACGTCAGTGTTCAGTGAAATTTGGTGGAAGATCTGTTTGAAGCATTATAAACCAAGCTTTTGGTTGACATTTAAAGAAGTCAAGAGAATATGTGAAACATATTCTTAACAGCCTTTTTGCATTTTCGAAATAACCAAAATCTGTCGTTGATAGAAATCATTCCTAAATGCTTTTCAGTGTTGGTGATTGGTGTATGAGAAAGGAGGTGACACCGACAAAAGAACACAAATGCTAAATCAACGTTTGAGACTAATTGCTTCTTGTTTGCTGTCATCACATCCCCCAAACAAGGAGTACGTTTCATCCAGAAACTGAAGAACGCATAATCGTGTTAGACGTGGTCTTTGTGACGGGAAACAGTGCTAATTCTTATGTCCAACGTGGCTAATTTGACGAGGAGAGCTTGTTGTTTCGTCTTGTTCCAAACATCTGTTTGGGTGATAAGAACCTTTAGGACCAATCAGCTTTTCCTTCTCTGTTCTGTCACCGCTGACCTCTCTTTGATCCTCTCCCCTTGGGTGTTGTAGCCAGTCGGTCTAACTGTGCCTGTCACTGTGATGTTGACAAGTTAATGTAACAGGAGCTCTAGGAATGGGAAAGCACTCCAATCAAATGTGCATCCAGAGTAGCTCTGTGGCTTTAGCAAGCTGAGATTTATTTATGTCTGTCATGGCTATCATCAAGTTAAAACATGCTCTGTTTTCTATCGTGTTTTTTCCCTGCGATGGTTTTGTCTACGGTCTCCTGAATCCACGCACAAGTTCTTCAAACTCCCAGGTGGCGTTAATAGATCTTGCTCTTAAAGCTGTGTTTAACTCCTGTTTTCCAGTTGCTGGTCAGCGTGAGAGATCAGGTTTAGGATTTTGTAGCGCTCACAAGCACTGCTGGTTGTTTAAAACAACATTAATAAACACATGTGGTGATATTAGGGTATCTGTTTGCAGGGATACTGGGATAAATAATAGTTGTGTGGATAAATTGTCTCCATGTTCTTCGATACTTCACAAAATCGCAAAATAAAACAGGAAGAAGGTCAAACAAAAACTGAACGTGAGAGGTTTATAGTGACATATTGACATGGCCCCCAACGGGGCTCTTGGGGGGGTGAAAAAACCCCTCTTTTACAGAAAAACCCTAAAAATGCCTCTACACCAGTCCTGGTTAAAACACACAACCCCTTTTGGGGAAAAGCCTAATGGACAAAACCAAACACTCTTTTTTTGGTCCCCGTTTTCATCATTTTTCCCAAAAAAGTAGAACGTTTTTCCCAAATCTTCCAGCACTTCATGCTTCCCTCCGTTGACGAGCTTTATGAAGACGGTTTCATTTTCCTGCAGGATCTGGCACCAACCGAAGTACCAATACCTGCTCAAATGGCCATAATATTGCTGTGATTGCTGGGTCTGATTGGCCAGTAAACTGGCCACACCTAAACCCAACAGAGAATCTGTTGACTGTTGTCAAGAGTAAGATGAGAGAAACCAGAGCAGTACCAATGCAGATGAGCTGAGGGCCACAAACAAGAAATAGGCACCTGATATGTTTAACTGTATGTGGAATTATTTTAAACATGACGCTCACAATTTCAATTGAGTTGTAAAATTTGATTTGATTTAAACGTTCAATGTTACTCTTATTTATTGAAATACCTGTTATGTGCAAAGTTAAAAATAGGAGGGTGAATTGCACCTTTTGGTTATTTTCCATTTCTTTATCATTGCACTGCAGGTGAGGAAATCTGTCAGTTTTCCATTGATTGCTGCTGCCTGACTACTGGCGAGGCAAATAATGAAACTTTAAATAATTTTTCCTGTTTATTAAATGCAACAAGATGAAACGTTCCCACCTTCATTAGTCTGTAATCACTAGAGTAACTAGTTACATTTACTTGATTAACTTATTGAAAAAAACATACTTTTAGGAGTAGTTTTATTGCACTTTTTACTTTTACTTGAGGAATTTTATTTTGAAGGATCACTACTCTTATAATTTCTGAGTACTCTCCCCACCTTGATTAGCCTTTTTACCAAATACTTATTTTTAACTTTTACTTAAGTAAATTTTTGGATGACTACTTTTTTTCCATCTACCTGAGTACAGATATATTGAAGTAGAGCTTCTCGTACTTGAGTACATTTGACAATGAACGGTATGCTTGATGTGCTTTTTTTGATTTGGGTGAAAAAAATGAAAAGGATATATTTTGATGAATAAATGATCCCTTTATTTTTACCCTAGCAGCTGGTTTTGCTTTGACCCACATTGTTTCCACTTCCCATCGCCTCCTTCAGAGATGTCAGAAGTCTATACAGGACCGGGTAATTCAGACCTTGGGCTCTGATTCCTGCTGGTTCCCTCTGTCAGCCCACTGCCTTTCACTGCCTCGCCTCTAACTGTCAGCTATGAATGGATCGTAAACAATTGTTTGTGCCTCTGCAGTTAGTGAGAATTGTGTAGCTGGCCTTGTGCACAGATCCCTCTGGGTGAGTTTGTTTCTGTTTCTGCAGGCCTGACACTCTTGTTTACGACTGACTTGAGGCTATTAGCCATTGTGTGTGTGTGTGTGTGTGTCTGTATACTAATGCTGAAGCACTATCACTGTGATTCCTTATAAGGGTTTCAGGGCTGGGGTGAAATAAACCAAAGAGAGCATCACGGGGGTTTTTCCCCCCCTCCTCTCCCCCCTTTTCTCTTTTTCAGAGCTAGATTAATCTGCACCCTAAACCCATCTCACCACCTATCCCATCTGTTGTATTGGAGGCCCAGCTTAGATAGCTAATTAGTATAGCATGGTAGGTTGAGCTGCTCTGATGAAGTGGTACACTCTGGTTCGCACTTTCAGGTTCTCTGGGGAAACCTTTGAGAACATTAGCAGCTCTAAAATAGCAGCATCCTTTGCTCAGGGACAGAATTGCTTTGCATATGCAGCGTGTTCAAGTTATTGCTGGTCCTGACCTGACAGCCGATTCCCATGGCAGTGGGAGGTCCTGTTATTGACCTGCTGTGAGGAAACTGCTAAAGGTTAAACTTCTTGCCGAAAGTGAAACAGTATGGTCCAGGCTCGCCTCGTTTGTAAAACAGATGCAAATAGCCGGACTGTAACCAGAGGCATTAAAGAAAAACTAATGTAATTATTGAAAAGTATCTGGTTTTACTATCTTTTTTTTACGTGTTTTTCACAAACATTCATGAAAGCTTATTTACTCCTAAACAACACATGGTGGAGGTAAGAAGCTGCACTCGCTCCCGAACATGTCATTATTATTATTACTTTTACTTTCGTATTTACAACCTGTGTGCCGAGCTACTGACATCACCCTCATCAGAGTAATATAACAAACACTATTTGACTTTAGTAGCCATATGCAGGGTAGTTGCTGGTTGAAAGGGCAGCATAAAAAAGTAGCGATGTTTTGATCCGATCCCACGTGTTAGCCTGGGGTTCCCTTTGTAACATTTCAATTGATTTGTATCATTTTCCCTGAGGAAACCCAACTCATGATCCCTATTGCTGTTGTACTGTCTGAAATTTTGTCAACCTGAACCTAGGAATGGGCAACTGTTGTATTGTTTGTCTTTATAAGAACTGTCATTTATTGGGATAAACTCTGATAGTAACATAAACTAACAGTGCGGTTAAAGTTGTTATATTTGCTGTTGGTTTCATGAGAGCATCAATAAATATCAGAGCATTAAAAATCAGATTGTTTACAACTGATGTAGGGCTGAAACAATAAATCAAATGAACCATGATTAACCCCATGAAATAATCGTCAACTATTTTAGTTATAGAATAATCGTTAACTGGAGTATACAGATGAGAGAGAGAGATGAATCGAAATAAACAGTCAACAGATTAATTGAGTAGCAAAATAATCGTTAGATGCAGCCTTAAGCTGTTCAGTGCTGTTTGGCAGTACAGTTGTACCACTTTATGCAACACGCGTTATTCTGTCGAGCTAACAAATATGTTTTTGCGAACAATCTGAGTGTTTTTGTTTTTTTTGCTGTTTACCATACCATTCACTGTTAGATAATGTCTGCTTTCTGCTGCAGACAGCAGCTGGACTACTAATCATTAAATATTATGGCGTTCAAACACCAGCTCTGAGTTTATGAAGCCCGATCACAACCTTTTCCGTCGGTTCCACACAACAGAAAAGGTTTTCCTGTAACCATAATGATATATGTTATGAGATGTATTATCAACAAGTCCTATTAAAACTGTTGACATTGACCCGTCACTTCACAAAGCTCCTCTTCAAGGAAACAGACAACAGTTTGCAAGCACATAGTAGAAATTCCCTCTTTTGACACAATATCTGATGCTGTGAAGAAAAAACAAAACTTTAGCGCCTGGAACATTATTGGTGAGTAAGCAGTGGAAGTTCACTGCTTTTTAAGCATTTCCATGGGATAAATTTTAACATATCTGACTGACACCTTGTATTTGCAAACACATGTAGCTAAATAACTGATCAGGAACCGGTCTGTAAAACTGGGATTAGGTTATCTCTTAAACACCTTAAATGTTCTTCATGTGAAATCCCCTCTTGGGGATAAAAGTTGTCGCTGATGAATTTAAGGGAAAGTTGTGTCTTTGTAAAAAGTGACTGGGTGAACGTGAAAGAATAATTACAACCTGCTGAGAAAACAACCCTGGAGACCTCTTCTCAGTTTTTCTTGTACTGTCAATAATGCAACTGTTGGTTTCTTTTTATCGTCATAATTGATGAGTTACCCTGTGTCCTATCCTTTCAAGGAAGCTTAGTGTATTCCAGAATAGTTAATGGAAATAAATGTGATATAATCAACATTTAAAGACAATCAGCAGCTTTTAAAAGTTAGGTTCACATTAACCTAGCAGTTGTATGGTAAGCGTTCTTAAGATTAAATTCTTATTGTTTGACAGCAGTTTAATCTTCGGTTTTTTCTGTCTTTCAGCTGCTTTGCAGCATTGGACATCAGGAGGAGAGCTTTGGGTTTACATATGAAGAAATCATTGTATGGTGCGTACTTTTTGGAAATCCTGCATTTTTCATCCATATGTACTCCGTAAATTCTTAGGAGGGGTGTTTCTGTAAAATTGAATTCCTGAAACTGCATTTTAGAACATCCTCAGGTCTCAGGAAAACATCCTCAGACATCAGATCGAACGGATTCTGACTAAAAGGTCTCAGAAAATGGGCGTCAGACTATACAGTCTCAGACTCTGGCACCTCACAAAGAAAAGCTGGCTGCAGATGATGCGAATACGCCATCAATGCGTGACGGTTGCAGTACGTCACCCAATAACAGTTCAGGCTCCGTGGCATTGTTACGAACCTTTTCTCTCTGAGCCGCAAGAGTCTGAGACTTTATAATCTGACACCTTTTCTGAGACCTTTCAGTCAGAAGTCTGAAGCCGTTCGATCGGATGTTTGAGGATGTCCTAAAAATTACACCGTACAGTGGCTGCATGAAAGGAAGCAGCACTTTTTTATAAAGCATTCAGAGACTGACCTATTCTTCTGTCGAGTTATCTGTGTTGCAGATTTAAGAGATCTTTATTGTTTTTTTAAACCTTAGTCTACGACTAGCTCTTCTAAATGAGGCCAAGGAAGTGCGTGCAGCAGGTTTGCGGGCACTCCGCTATCTTATTAGAGACACCAATGTGCTGCAGAAGGTCCTCAGACTGCAGGTGGATTATTTAATTTCCAGGTAAGATTTTGCTTTCATTGGTTTGGATGACGTCACGTCTGTTTTTTTCAATTTTAGGTCAGTTTTTTTTTCTGAAAATGCCTTTGTTGGTATAAAGTGTGCTGTTTCACTGTGACAGCCTGTGCAATAGCTTGGTTGACTTAGGTTTTGATTTAACGACGATTATCTCTTTTGGTTGTTACAGATGCATTGACATCCAGCAAAGCAATGAGGGGGAGAGGACTCAGGCATTACGGCTTGTCCGAAAGGTGAGATGTGTATCTGTAAATGTAAATATCCGACCCTTGGAAGCATTCAGGGTAGTAGTCGTCTTGTCAGTGGAGGAATTTACCCTCACGGCACAGGGTTTTGCCAGCACAGAGCCATCAGAACAATCCTTTGGGTCAGCAGTGGTGTCAGTTTAGAAGGTTTGTCTGCCTCCGTGGTTATTTATAGTTCTCTCTTTAGTTTACAGTAAACCTTTTGCAAACAGTGCTGTGGTTTTGAACAGTGACTATTGGCTGCACAGACAGCAACATAACCTCTGTGCTCCTCTTATAACAGAATGTTTTCAGGGCTTTTTTTATTTGAAAAATTTAGAATCGGGTTAAAATAATTAGTAATAATTAATTAGTATTCTTGTCCTATTAGAAGACAAACAGTTCTCCCTAATGTGAAGCTAACAGTTGTTTACTACAAATAGGGCTGAAATATAACATTTACAGGAGTTTTTACACTTCCAAAACTTGCAACTACGTTCTGGTGTGTCACATTTTATTAATGGCTCTCTTAGTCTGACAACTTATTATAAATAATGAGCTGGCCCTCCTTGAACCGCCACCTTAACGTGGTGGAGGGGTTTGAGTGTTCAAATGATCCTAGAGGCTATGTTGTCTGGGGCTTAAATGCCCCTGGTAGGGTCTCCCATGGCAAGCAGGCTCTAGGTGATGGGTCAGACAAAGAGCGGTTCAAGAATCCTTCATGACAAATATATCGAGGCACGTGACGTCGCCCGGTACGGCGGAGCCGGGGTCCCACCCTGGAGCCAGGCCTGGGGTCGGGACTCATTGGAGAGCGCCTGGTGGCCGGGTTGCTCCTCGCGGGACCCGGCCGGGCCAAGCCCGAACGAGAGACGCGAGGCCATCCCCCAGTGGGCAGGGGGAACCGTGAGGGACCGGTGCAAAGAGGATTGGGTGACGGACGAAGGTGGAGACCTCAGCGGCCCGATCCCCGGATGCTTAGGCTGGCTCTAGGGACGTCGAATGTTACCTCGCTGGGGCGGAAGGAGCCTGAGTTTGTGCGGGAGGTCGAGAGATATCGACTAGAAATAGTCGGGCTCGCCTCCACGCACAGCGTAGGCTCTGGAACCGATCTCCTTGAGAGAGGCTGGACTCTCTTTTACTCTGGAGTGGCCCACGGGGAGAGGCGGCGGGCTGGGATGGGTTTGCTTGTTGCCCCCCAGCTCAGCCGTCTCGTGTTGGGGTTTACCCCGGTGGATGAGAGGGTCGCATCCCTGCGCCTTCGGGTCGGGGATAGGTCTCGGGGACAGTCGGGGATTGTCCATAATGAACACCATGTTCAAGCATAAGGGTGTCCACCAGTGCACTTGGCACCAGGACACCCTAGGCAGGAGGTCAATGATCGACTTTGTCGTCGTATCATCAGACCTTCGGCCGCATGTTTTGGACACTCGGGTGAAGAGAGGGGCTGAGCTGTCCACTGATCACCACCTGGTGGTGAGTTGGATCCGCTGGAACAGGAGAAAGCCAGACAGACTTGGCAGGCCCAAGCGCATAGTGAGGGTCTGCTGGGAATGCCTGGCGGAGCCCTCGGCCAGGGATGTATTCAACTCCCACCTCCGGGAGAGCTTTGACCAGATTCCGGGGGATGATGGAGACATAGAGTCCAAATGGACCATGTTCTCCGCATCTATTGTCGATGCTGCTGCCCATAGCTACGGCCGTAAGGTCTGCGGTGCCTGTCGCGGCGGCAATCCCAGAACCCGGTGGTGGACACCGGCAGTAAGGGATGCTGTCAAGCTGAAGAAGGAGTCCTATCGGCTGTGGTTGGCTTGTGGGACTCCTGTGGCGGCTGACGGGTACCGTGAGGCCAAGCGTGCTGCGGCCCGTGCTATGGCAGAGGCAAAAACCCAGGCCTGGGAGGAGTTCGGTGAGGCCATGGAGAAGGACTACCGGTCCTTCCAAGACCTACAGCATGCGCTGGGGCGGTTCGCAGCCGAGTGTGAAGCGGCTGGGATGAAGATCAGCTCCTCCAAGTCAGAGGCCATGGTACTCAACCGGAAAAGGGTGGCTTGTCCTCTTCAGGTTGGAGGAGAGTTCCTGCCTCAAGTGGAGGAGTTCAAGTATCTCGGGGTCTTGTTCACGAGTGAGGGGAGAATGGAGCGGGAGATCGACAGACGGATCGGTGCGGCTGCCGCAGTAATGGGGGCGCTGTGCCGGTCCGTTGTGGTGAAGAGAGAGCTGAGCCGAAAAGCGAAGCTCTCAATTTACCGGTCGGTCTACGTTCCTACCCTCACCTATGGCCATGAACTTTGGGTCATGACCGAAAGAAAGAGATCCCGGATACAAGTGGCTGAAATGAGCTTCCTCCGTAGGGTGGCCGGGCACTGCCTTAGAGATAGGGTGAGGAGTTTGGCCATTCGGGAGGGGCTCGGAGTAGAGCCGCTGTTCCTCCACATCGAGAGGAGCCAGTTGAGGTGGCTCGGGCATCTATACCGGATGCCTCCTGGACGCCTTTCTTGGGAGGTGTTCCTGGCACGTCCCACCGGGAGGAGGCCCAGGGGACGGCCCAGGACACGCTGGAGGGACTGTGTCTCTCGGCTGGCCTGGGAACGCCTTGGGCTCCCCCCGGAGGAGCTGGAGGAGGTGTCTGGGGAGAGGGACGTCTCGGTGTCTCTGCTGAGTCTGCTGCCCCCGCGACCCGGTTCCGGATAAGCGGAAGACGACGAGTACGAGTACGAGGGCTGAAATATAACATTTACAGGAGTTTTTACACTTCCAAAACTTGGAACTGCGTTCTGGTGTGTCACATTTTATTAATGGCTCGCTTAGTCTGACAACTTATTATAAATAATGAGCTGGCCATGGAGGAGCTGGCCACCCATTCGATCATGTTTTGTTGTTTTTGTAGTACAGTAGTATAATGTAGTATTTTTAAAGCTTTTTGGTTGGTTAGAGATGCACAAATAAAATGGCCAGAGATCACAACTGGGCAAATTTCCCATGATTGGCTCTGATGTAGGATCAGCAGATCAAATATTACAAAAGAAAGTTTTCTTTCCGTATTTGTCAAAAGCAGCAAAACAAAACCTACAAACCAACAGCATACACCTTAAAGCGTAAATGGGGAAAATCTTGTAATTAATGGGTGTAAACTTGCAATATCAAATAACCAGCAGCACATTTTGCATCTTTTGTGGAAATCGACAGGTCAGTGCAAATAAAACTGAAAATCAGTATTAGATGTGAAACATCTATATTTGTATTTGAAGGGGAGGTCAGGGCTCAGTGTGTTTTTCAAAATTATTTCTCTTTATATTTATTCTTCGGACTGGAAGAGTTTAGCTTTGTACTTGAGTCTCAGCTCCAGGTAAATGGAGCATGCATATTAGGGTCCCAAACATTATGAAAATCTTTTCTTATATCTGTGGACACATAAAAACAAAATAATTAAATGGATTTTAGTCAAGTCAACACATATTATCTGGTGTCTGTAAAAGCAGATTTCCTTTATATTTCTTGGTTTATCAAGAGGTTTTCTTTTCTCTCTCCCTCTGCAGATAATCACTGTCAACGCCATGCTGTTCCCCACCTCTGTCGCCAATTCTCTAATAGCTGTGGGTACAGACGGACTGCAGGAGAGGGATCGCATGGTTCGTGCTGCCGTCGCCATCATATGTGAGCTAGGTGAGGACATTTAGGTGGACAGTCGCCACACGGATGGAAAACATCTTTAACTCTGCCCACTGGTACACTATGAGGGGACGGTGGGAGCTTCTGGTTGTGTTTTGCATTACATATTCTTAAAGGGACATAAAGCCAAGGCTGGCCATTCTGGTGATTGGTCGTTATTGTCTGACATGTTTTAGATGTGTCCCTGTTAGACTCAGGTGGTTCAAACAGATGAATTACAGCGACCTCCATCATCATTGGCACCGGCAGTAAGTAAAAATACCTCTGCAGCAAAGAGGGGTCATCAAGTCTTCATAGCAGCCATTAGATGATATCTACATGCCCATCTATTGTTATAGGGGAATGTCGGGAAAATACATTTTTCACAAACATGTTGAGTTTGCTAAATGCTGCTGGGACTTTAACTGGACCCGTGTGGTTTGAAGAGACGAATATTGAGCTTTTTTGCAACGAACACACCTGGAGGAACTTGAACGAAACAAAGGATGAATATGTGGTACTTGTGAAGAGTCAGTGAAAACTTCAGTACTGCGGATTATCGACTAGAGACCCTAATAGTTTTGTTTGTTGATAATTTAAAGTTGGTTCTGATGTTCCTCTGAGTGTATGTAAGACTATTGTATCACTTGCTTTTCAAAGCTGAGGAACAGCACAACACTAAGCTGAACAGTCATGTAAAGTCACTGAACAGAACTAAAGCAGCAAGTTTTATAAGTTAAAATCTGGTATTTTCTCAACAAGCCATTTATTGTAAATTTATTGTTAATCTACAGAGATTGTTGCCTTTACTTGACAACTAGAAGGTGCAGAAAATTGTGCTTTGATAACGTAATAGATTAGTGAGACAAATCCTGAAACAGTTGACTCTTTACCAGCCATCGACTGTGACAAAATGTGAAATTAAGACCCGTGTTTACTATTTCATAATCTCTTTCACTGTCAACAGTATAACTTGTTGTGAACTGTTCTTTCGTTGCGCTTTCTGCTCCCGTAGCCCTGAAGAACCCAGAGGTGGTGGCCAAACGCGGAGGTCTCAGCACAATCCTTAAGAGCGTCATCGACTGTCAGCTTAGTCGGATCAACGAGGCCCTGATCACCACAGTCCTCCACTTGCTCAACCACCCGTGCACCCGCCAGTACGTGCGTGTTGACGTCGAGCTCGAGGTACATGTGGTGGCATGGATGTGAACCCGGTGGAAACTGTTGTATATAAATTAAACCGAGCGCTGGAAGTGTTTCCATTAGAGATTAGCATCTTTGCCCCCCACCCGCTCCCATCTCTTTGAGTTTACAGTAATTAGTTACAGCCTTTCCTCTTAAACCCCACTGTCTATAAAAATCTGCTTTAGATGAAGACACCAATCATAGTGCATAAGTCGTATACGATAGGCAGGAAGTTAATTGCTGCTGCTAAGAATGTTAGAGCGAATGAAAACTAATCGCCTTTTTTTTTTATCTGTATTTTTGTACTTTGTGCTCTGTCCTGCAGCAAATCCTCGCACCTTTCACTGATTTCCACTATCGACACAACGCTGACACAGCTGAGGGACAACTCAAGTAAGTGTGTGTTTTATACTTTATAAAGGGTGAAGGTGTTTATTATTTATTGAAGGGGATTATTAAGAAAACTCTTTTGTTTGTTTGTTTTTTTTTCTGCCTTGTGGTGATAATTATGATGCTTTTTGTAGGTGAAATGTCCAGTTTTGAATGTACATGTTTTTATGTTATTACAGGGAGGACAGAGAATCCAGGTTCTTGTCGAGCAGGATGGCAATAGTCGCTGCATTTCGTTCCTGGTCTGGTAGGAGATCATATAATCATTTATAGAGATAGAAGAAAAAGTCCTATTTGCTGAGGGCATCATGATCTAAAAATCTTTTTCTTTCTTTTTTAAATTCAGGAATTATCAACCTGTGCAAGGTTGGGAATTCTGGAATCCAGTCTTTAATTGGCTTACTTTGCATACCAAATATGGAAGTTAGGGTGAGTACTGAAACAGCTCCCAATATATGCATGAAGAATTAGGACCGATTTAAAAACATTCGGTATCTTATTTCTCTGAAACACAACTTTTGGGTCTTCATACATAAAGCTACAAAACAAAAACACGCCACTTCATTTTGAGAATACTTTCCACACTATAAAACATGGTGGTGGCAGCATCATTCTGATGGGGTGCTTTTATTTAGCAAGTGCAGGCATGTTGTTCATAGATGATGGGAAATTGGATGTAGAATTTTGGCGTGCATTTGTATTCAGCTCCCTTTATTTAAATATCCCCGAACAAAGTCCAGCATACCCAGTTGCCTCCAGAATTCACCTAAATACTAAACTATGTACTAATTTCTGAGGCATGACGAGGACCAAAGACACAGGCCAACACACCAGACAGGTCCAGGATTCAGCAAACGTCTCCAAGGTGGTGGTGGCATCCTCTTCTTGGGGGTGGGGCTTTTCTTAATTAGGGACAGCTGGTCAGTTAATGTTAATGGGAAGATGGATGGCGGTAAAATCTTCTTGAACATGTTAGGTACAACACACAGTATTTGTCTTTTAATAACCCCACTTTTTGCACTTTAATTTCAGGGTAAATATGACCATCTATCCAGTGACCTTTACTCAAAAGCACACTTTGGTTTATCCATATTTCCTTTTATTTTATTTTAATGCTCATTGCTGAGAATTTACTGAACTTTATTTTTTTTCAAGCCAACCCATATTTGCAAACTGGATGCCTTTCTCGTAAAAATGGCAAATGTGCAAAACTCTTTTAAAGTTTTGGATCTACAATGACTTACACATCCCTTTTCTCCAAAAAAGTGAGACTACTTAATTTTTGATGAAAATATTACATACATAGTTTATAGTAGACCTTGGAAGAAAGTGTAAATTAATTTGATTTTTTTAACATTTGTTTTTGTTATTATATTTTTTGGGCCCGCAAACATTTTGACCCATCTGTCAAAAGGTTCGGACACCCCTGGTCTAACAGCAGCTGGGAGGAAGGATCTGTGATAACGCTCCTTTGTGCTCTAGGATGCACCAGTCTGTCACTGAAGGAGCTGTCCAGTTCTGCAACAGCTTCATCTATGGGGTGGGAGACATTGTCCAACAGTGATGTTAGTTTTGCTAGAGTCCTTCTGTCTCCCACCACCTGCACTGTGTCCAGGGGGCATCCTAGGACAGAGCTGGCCTTCCTGATAAGCTTACCTTACCGCTTTATCTCAACTGTAGATAAGCTGCTGCTCCAACATAACACACTTTAGAAGATGACCTGATGCCACCAGATTCATAAAAGGTCCTCAGGAGCATCCCCTGCACTCCAAAAGATCTCAGCCTCCTGAGATCTGGGGCGCTGAGTTGTAACAGCAGTAACAGTATTATACTGAAGTTAGCTGTCCAAGTCTTGTTTAACTGTTTAGTTTGAGACAAGATGTAAATCTCAGATCTTTTTAATGTGCTTTGCGCTGCAGAAATGCTTGTTGGAGGTGTTATATGAGATATTCAGGCTTCCTGTACCCATTGTTACTGAAGACTTCACGGAGGCTCTCCAAAGTGTTGGTGAGGATTCATCCTTTTTTTTTTTTTTTACATCGTCAAAGTTCTTTTACATTTTCCCTCTCAGTAGGTATATTAATGCATTTCTAAGGAAAATGCATCACAGTGTAAAGAGTAAATTTGCAGGTTAGTTTCTTTGTCCTGATCATGAGACTAACTCTACTTGTATATTCTGCATAAAATGGATTTTGTTGTCCCTGAACTTGGCCATGTGTTCCCTACACAGTTTGGACTAATCTTTGCTGCTGTGTGCTTCAGATCCTGCCAGGTTCCAGGACACCTGGAGACTCTCTGATGGGTTTGTGGCTGCTGAAGCTAAAGTTATCCTACCCCATCGGGCGCGCTCCAGGCAAGGGAACAGAAATAGATTGAGGTTAACATCAGTTCTCTGGTTTACGTAAGTCGTTACATTTTATTTTGCTTGCTTCTTTAGGGCTGACCTGATGGACAACTACCTGGCATTTGTCCTTTCTGCCTTCATCTCCAGTGGACTGTTAGAGGTGAGGTGATTTTTTTTTTTTATTAGCCTGTTTAACAATTAATAGAGTATCTTTTACGCCATGCCCTCATTTCCGCACTATATTTCTGCTACTTTAGGGTCTTGTGGAAGTTGTAACCAGCAACGATGACCAGCTTGCTATCAGAGCTACTATACTCCTCGGAGAGCTTTTACACATGGTAGTATACATATTTAGTTCATGTTAAACAAAGATTTTTATATATATATTTGAAAGAGATACCTGGTATAAAGAATTACCGGAATAATTTGTATTCATTTTGCCTGTTTTCTCTTGCTTTAGGCAAACACAATTCTTCCTCATTCCCATAGCCACCACTTGCACTGCCTTCCTACCCTCATCAACATGGCCGCCTCATTTGACATCTACCAAGAGAAACGACTGTGAGTAGAATCTGTTTCTCCTCACACGGGAACCGTTATTACTACAAACAGGTGGGATTAGGGCCGGAAATATTTAGACACTAAACATTCAATTTACATCTTATCACGTTTTGTTTCCGGCAAGCTAAATGAGCCTGATGAGGATGATGTGTTGAAACAAAACAAGGACATTTTTGCGACCAGTACTCTGCACCCTGACGCTGTATGACACTAACGGCAAACCAAGCATAGATTATATGTTTAATTCCCAACATTTTCCTGCAGTTTGGCCATGAATAGTTTAAAATGTTGCAATTTCATTCAGCCTCGTCATACGCTATGTGGAACCGGTCTAGGTTACTTAAACGCTGCGCTGCAGATAGTGGTGATGGAAATCGAACTCGCACTTGTGTCTTTTATATATGAGCTTCATAGGGCTGCAAATAGGACTCGAGAATATCGTCATCGCAATATCAGTCTGTTCGGTATTCATATCGCGAGGGACTGTTTGGAGTGCAGTAATTTTTGGCTAATATATTTCAAATGTTTTCATGCTCATGTAATATTTAGCCAGTTGGACAGAGGGGATGGATAGGCAAGCTTTATGGTCTGTCTCAGAGGCGACAGAAATTCTCCTTCAACTGGGTTTCATTAAAAGCCACGTTCAAAGAAAAATACCATGGAAATAGAACCCTTTATCTAGTGCAAGACAAAGAGAGGAAATAAGAAAAATAGGCATATATCGCCACTGACATCGTCATCGTAATTTTTACCAGTATTATCACCATCGCAACAATTTTTTACTGTTGTTTAACCCTGGCCTTAATTGTGGGCTAGCTCTTTTGTTTCCCAACACATGTTGAATCATGATGTGAAAGAATATGTTTTAAACTTTAAACCTAGGGATGTCCTTTCACTTTTTCAATGTAAATTCTTCTCCGAAAGATGATGGAAATAATCACAATACTCATGAACTAACAATTGGAACCATGAAATGTTTCTAAAGTCATTGTGATACATACATTTGATTCTTTATTTTAGATAATGTAGGTAAAAATGTTGTGAGAATCCACTAAAATAATCAAATCATTCATTTTCCTATGATGGTTCTGTTACTAACTTGCCATCTCTTATAATGTAAGTCAGTGGTGCTTGTGCAGCTTTAAACACCCAAGCACATCCTATTAATTTGTTTTGGTGTGTTCTCTAGCCGTGCAAGCGCAGCCGTGAACAATCTGAAGCGTTTTCATGAGAAAAAGAAGAAAGGTTTGAAGCCACACAGTCTTTACTTGGACCACATCATCCGCAAGTCTGTGTCCTCCCATAACCGCAGAGATTCCCACTCGCGTGTCCAAAGGGACATATACATCATAAAGGTAAAGATCTACAAGGTTCTCACCTGCTGGATTTCATGGTCTTGGTTGTGTTTGGTGTAACCTCATATGCAGCTTTAATTATAGCAGTTTCAAAACTAATTAGTGTTGCATTCTGACATCACTGTGTCCTTATAGTTTAAGTAACTGCTTGTTGTTTTTAGGACACAGAAGAAACACTGCTGATGAACCTGAGAGACAGCCACATCCTCAACCACAAGCAGAACTTGGAGTGGAACTGGTTGCTCATTGCGACCATCCTGAAGGTCAGGCCTGCTCCCATGCAGCTGCACATGTTTAAATGTTTTCTGTTTCCTCATTTCCTAATAATGTTTTCTTTTCCCAGTGGCCAAATGTGAGCCTCAGAAACAACAAGGATGAACAGATGCACAGGTACGACTACCTTTGCCTCATATTAAAATAGTTTTACATGCTATCATTTGGTTTTAAATATTCGTTTGTTTGCTGTGCAGGTTTGTTCGGAGGCTGCTGTACTTTTATAAGCCTACTAGTAAATTATATGCTGGGCTGGCATTGGATCATGTGAAAGCCAGGCAACTCACTGTGGTTGGATGTCAGTTTGTGGAGTTCCTCATGGACTCAGATGAGGTAAGAAAAAAAAGCAACATATCTTTCTGTTTGATCCCATCTGATTTTAAACCAACTCCCTAAAGCTGCGTCTCTTTCTTTTGTCACCAGGATGGTCAGGGGTATCTGGAGGACCTTGTGAGGGACATGGTCTCGTGGCTCTGCTCATGTTCAGGACTGAAGCCGGAGCGCAGTCTGCAGAGCAACGGCCTTCTCACCACACTCAGTCAGCACTACTTCCTCTTCCTGGGGACACTTTCTGCACACCCACAGGGAGTCAAAATGTTAGAGAAATGTGGCCTGTTCCAGTGGTGAGTGAGCAGAGATCCTGAGCATTCTCGTGGCCCACAGAGCCAAACAAATGCCTGTCCGTTTGATGAAATGTGCTGCTTAAAGCTCGGTGTATCATCTAGTTTTGTTTTGGTATTTGCAGCCTGCTGAACTTGTGCTCTGTAAAGAACCAGGATGCTGTGCTGAAGCTGGCCATAACAACACTGGATTACAGCAGAGACGGCCTGGCCAGAGTCATCCTCTCTAAGGTCCTCACAGCTTCCACTGATGTAAGGCACCACAAACATGAGAAACAGAGTATGAATGGGGAAGTTGTCTTGTGTACAAAAAAAAAATACATATTACACCACAGCTTTAATACAAACCACATGGCTGCATTAAAAGCTCTAAAGCCTGAACATTTTGAGTCATGCATATTATTTTTAAAAAGGGCTTGTTGCTTAAAACAGTTGCAAAGCAAACTTACTACTAAAAACTAAACTTGCTGGGAAATAAATACTGGGTGCGTCTTGTCTTACTGAACAGACATGCAGGCTGTACGGTACCAAACACCTACGCGTGCTGCTGCGTGCCGGCGTGGAGTTCTTCAGTAGCTGGGGCATGGAGCTCCTGGTCACCCAGCTTCATGACCACAACAAGGTTGTTTCCATGGAGGCCCTCGACATACTGGATGAGGCCTGTGAGGACAAGGTAACCATATAAAATATTTGACTGGTCACCCCAATGGGTTTTAAACTGTTTAGGTTGCCCAATGTACGTCTAACAGGATCCTTACTATGGGAGTTATTTGTATGAACCAGCATTATTGGTATACATACACCACCTTGCCTGTATTTAGACTAGAAACGGGTTGATTTAACTCTAGTCCTTGTTCTTGACCTTTAACCCTACATCTCTGTGCTGTGGAGCATCCCACTTATCTCTTTTGTAGAGAGCAAATATTTCCTCCTCTGACAAATGTTTAATGGCTCAGTAAGGGTGTATTGTTCCAATATGCATTTGGTATCTCTGACACTTATTGTTAATCACCATCAAAAATTGTAGAAACATAAATTTCATTGTTGTCTTATATGTTTATTTAAAGCAGGTTCCTCTTGGAGATGAGATGTTGTCTCAATAAGATTTACTGGTTTACATAAAGCTGATATAAAAAATAATCGTTTTTTCAGTTTGATATATTTTACCATCACAGCAACGATCATATTGTGTTTGTTTATTATAGAACAAAAAGAAAACAGGAACAAAATTGCATAATATTTATAAGTTTAGAATATATTCACTAAATGAAAATGCAAAAATCACTGTATTGTCTAGTTTCATGTATTACTCCAGTAAAAAATAAATGCACAAAGTTTGTTAAATTTTAACACGCTTAGTTGTTGCCGTCAGTCACTATATCTGGCGATTAGTATACTTAAAATCTGCTATATATAGTATATTTTATGTTAGTATACTGCTGTATAATGTACAGCAGTATCTTTAAAACTGTAAATCCATTAGGATAGATAATATATGCTGCAGGATAAATGGGTGTCTACATGGGACATATGGGCATATTAAGTCTGCTATTTATAGTTGTAGTGGAAGGAGGACGAAGCCTCAGCAAGAAGTCATCATCAGCTTCCTGAAGGAACTTCTCATTTCTCAGTGAGACTTTTTTGACACTTCCTGAAGGAGCTAATTGATAAAGAATATAGGGCAGATGTAGGACTAGAGATGACTCTAGAAAATAGGATTAAGCTTTATTTTTCGGGCTTTTCAAAATGAAAATTATAGTTATTACATTTGTTGTGGGTTAGATATAAATAAAAAAAAAGGATTATAGTGAAGAAGGTTGGGGGAATGTATATACAACTAATAAATCTGTACAGGAAGTAGGCAACCTTAGATTGACTCAACAACCTGTTATGGTAACAATTTAAACCTCCTGCAATGAATCTTCAAACAGTCGGTTTAAATGTACCCGTTTGAAGATATTGGATATTTAAAAATAATGCATAATTGTTCATGCTGTAAATAATTGCCTTCCTTGAAATGAGAATGTTACAATTTATCACCAAAGATTTTGATATATTTAATTTCAAGGAATTAAAATAATAATTGATCTTTTTTAATACCTTTTAAAATGAGTAAAACAATATTGTAAAGTGAGTAATTGTATTTATAGTGTAAGCTGGATAAACAATGTAAATCTGTGAATTCATGTAGCGCAACATAGTCACTAATAAACTTCAGCTGTAGCCTTGCCTGTTTTTCAGTTGTTTGGTTTTTAATCTTTACAAATGATTGATTACCACTTGTTTATCTTCAAAGCACCAAAATAAAGCCATAAAAGCTAATTATGTCCTTCATTCATTCATAACAAACCATCAAGCAGCGACTGCGCACTGATGGAGCAAATAAAGGAAATATACACCGCCATCAACCTCTTACTACTTCTCACAGAAATATAAATCAATTAGTGGCTACATTAAGTCTTATTTCTACTGTGTGGCCACCTTTTAAGAAAATAAAGTTGTCTCTTTTAAAGTGTTAGTACAGAGTACAGGACCAACTCAGTGTTTGTCACCATGGAAACAGTTGGTTGATTTGTAAACTCTTTGTAAAATGATGTTTGATACTTTCCAATGCGCAAAGAAAATCTATTTATACAGATGCCAAGAGGCATATCATTGTGCTAAAGGTCATTGTGTTAACCTGAACGTTTTTTCTGTTTTACAGGCCAACCTTCATGCTCTAATCCAGCTGAAACCAGCTGTGTCTCATTTGGGAGACAAAGGCCTCCTGCTGCTCCTCAGGTGTGTTTTTTTAAAACAGCATTTTTATCTGCAACACCATACAGTATCGAAACTGATTTTCCCTGAAGCTGTCCAGTTGCACCATATATGACGTCTTAAATTAACTGTGCATCACCCTTGTATTGTTTAGGTTCCTGTCCATTCCTAAAGGTTTCTCCTACCTCAACGAGAGGGGTTATGTCAGCAAACAGCTGGATAAATGGCAGAAGGTATTACGAGATCAGCAGTGTCCGTATGAAGGTGAAAAACCAACAGAGGGTGGTGTTTGACTCTAAAATGTCATCTCGTTTGCAGGAGTACAACCTTAAATATGTGGATCTGATAGAGGAGCAGCTGAACGAAGCACTAACAACTTACCGCAAACCCGTTGATGGAGATAACTACGTCAGACGCAGCAACCAAAGGTGAGACGGTAGAATCGGTGAACCCCTGACTGACATCAGAAAAGAGATTATTTTGTGTTGAACTTAATTGGTTTGTGTCTCTAGGTTACAAAGACCAAATGTTTATCTTCCTGTGCACCTGTATGGTCAGCTGGTCCATGATAAGACAGGCTGTCATCTACTGGAAACTCAGGTAAAGGTTTTGGTTATATGGATAATTTGTTGAGATCTACAAGAGCCAAAATCTGCCGGGAGCGGTTTCAGACCACCCTTTTTTTCTCTTTTGGAGCTATAATAACAAGTTCAAACTGTGTCACTAGCCATTATAAATTATTTTTAGTATAATATTAGTAATTAGCATGATTAGCCTCACTGACTATAAGTACAGATCTTTACCTCAACATAGAGATCTCTGAAAGGCTGCCAATATTTCCATATCCACCATGTTTCCTGACAGACTTGGGCTGAGAGCTCAGAAGAGTAAAAACCTTCGGTACTAAATTACATCTTGTGCCCTAGAAAGTTTTAACACAGACATGAAACAACAATACCTGCAAAAGTATGAAACAGCGTAAGGAGCGAAATGACCAGCTCCTCTTAAGGACTGAATGGTCTGCATGCACCAAAGTCTTGCTTTCTGTTGCATTAATAAGCAGCAGATCAGCTGTAGAAAACAGTTTCCTTTTAAATAACTTCCTATGAGTTTTTTGCCAAACTCTAACTTCTACACCTCGCTCATACTAAAAATAACCATCTTTGGGTCTTCTTCACTTAGAAACTCAGATGAGAGTCGTTTTGTTGGAAAGTTGACCGAAAGACACCAGTCATCTAATCACTCTTCAATCACTAAGTGGGTTAATTCAGAGTTTTCTAATATTTTTCCTTTTGTCTCCAGAATGTAGTTCCAGACCTTAGCTACACGGTTCGCTCCCCGATGCTGGACACCTGGGAGGGCGTCAAACAGCTCAAGGCTGCTCTCTGGGCTCTGGTCAGTAAAGTCTGTTAGTATTTAAGTCTTTCACCCACTCCACTGTCTTGTCGCTCACATAGAGACGGCTCTAATGGTTTGTGTTGGCTTCTATTCCAGGGACACATCGGCTCTTCAAACTGGGGTCTGAATCTCCTGCAGGAGGAGAATGTCATTCCTGACATCCTTGCATTGGCTCAGCACTGTGAGGTGCTGTCAGTGCGTGGGTAAGCTTCACTTAAAAGGATTTCACCTAAAATCAATCAGCTTCACCAAGAGGTAACAACAGTGAGTTACTCACTTTCTGTCTCATTCTTCCTACAGGACGTGCATTTATGTGCTTGGCCTGATCTCCAAGACCAAGCAGGGATGTGAGGTTCTCAAGCAGTATGGTTGGGATGCGGTCAGGCATAGTCGCAGGACGCTGTGGCCTGTCACTCCCGACGAGGTAGACGCCCAGCTCACTTCAGAGCTGTCCTCGGTACCGAGCACGCTCAGTCTGAACTCGGAATCCACTAGCTCCCGCCACAACAGCGAGAGCGAGTCTCAACCAAGTACGTAGTTTTACTATCACATTCGATTATTTAGGACATATAGTACTGCCCACTTTATTGGAGCGCCTCGTCAATGTGTGCAGAAAACCTTTAAAACAAAGTCATCTCTTTTTGCAGTGGCATAATCGTACTCTGAACATTGTTAAAAAAATCCTGCCTGTAAGTTGAGGACATCTAATCTGTTGGAAAAAATCCCATGTTAAGAAATTATTGTATTAAACAAAGTATAACCACTGGCACAATTATGTGTTACTTTGTTGAACTCTGTACAGCCTGTCTTGGCAACAGGAAAGCCTTTACCATACCATACCATACCAATTTTATTTATAAAGCACTTTAAACACCCACAGGACCAAAGTGCTATACACAATCATAAAAGACAAATGATCATAAAAAAATCATAAAACAATAAGCAAAGTGGTATATAAAAGCAGTAATAAAATAATAAAATAAAACACGGTGAACAAAGTCAACATCTCAGATTGTGTCAAAAGCCAAGGAAAAGCTTAGTCTCTCCCCCTTTAACATTTAATAAGGACAGTCTCTTTAGGTCCCATGCTCTCCACTTTCTCAAAGTCTTTCTATAGGATTTAGGTCTGAGGACTGTGATGATTATAGAATACTGACATTTTCTGATAAACCATTTCAATGTTTGTTTGGCCATATGTTTTGGATCATTATCCCATTGAAAGACTTATTGACGAGTCATCTGCCATCAGTTTTCTCGCAGTTGCCATCAGGTTTTTATTTAAAAACCCCTTCCATGTCAAAGAGTCATGTTGTCATGCTCTCTAATAAGGTTCCCAAGGCCTTTGGAAGAGAAACAGGCCCACAGCATCACAGTTCCTCCACCATGGTTGACAGTGTGCATGAGGTGATTTTCCACATTGGTTCACACCAAACACTCCCAAAGTGTTGGTTCTCAACAGGCTCAATCTTAGTGTCATTTGACCAAAGGCGATTGTTCATGTTAGAGCACCAGCAGAGTTTAGCAAACTCAACATGCTTACGTTTGTGATGCTTGGACAGGCATGCCTCCTAGAAAACCAGTTGTCATGTAGATGACATCAAATGTTATAGAGAGTTGTTGATTCTCGATGCCACGTTTTGCTGCTGCTTCCTACCAGTGAGCTTTGGCGAATTTTTACCCCACTTACCATCCTGCTCCCTGTACATGGAAAGAATAAAGTAGTGCAGTATCACTAGTCACAGCATGTTATAATAACTAATATCTTGAACTGTTAAATCACTGTTCGCTAGGCTTATTGTGTATATGACCACTATAGCAAGTTAGCACTAGGTGGCGTTAGCTTACCCTCACATGTCCTCTAGCTTCTCTCCTGTACTTCCCCCGAGTGTCAGGGCTTGCCGTCCGCAGCCTGAGACTATGCAACAGCAAAAAAAGATGAATGAAAACGGGTTTTAAACAGCGTTGCTAATGTTTTCAGCAAAGCTGTGGTTGACCTTTGTCCTTTCCATCCTTTATTGTATGCTTATCCCTATCTCCTCTCTGTTCCTAGACATGTACATCCTGGACGATGACAGGTGTGATGGTTTGGACTCATCCGACGACCCCTCGTTCTATCCACACTCTAAAGCAGTCAAGGATCGCAGCCCATTCACAATCCTTGGTTCCACACGCTTTGTTCGTCCCCGCTTCCTTAACTCCCTGTCCCTCCCCAGCAAGAAGCTACGCTCCACTAGTGACCCAAAGAGCTGCTCGGGCTCTCGCACCCCAACTGAGCCCAAGACGGACAGCCCAAGGCGGAATAGGACGGTGACAGAGCCTTCTGTCCATAGCCCCAACCAGGGGGACGTCTTCACCTCAGTATTTAATGGCAGGGGAATGCCAAAGAGTCCAACGGTTAGCCTGGAGACCTCTTTTGTTGGGACGAGGGGCAGCTCTGAGGAGCAGCTTGTGGATGGCAGACTGGTGAGGGGAGGAGGCTCAGGCCTCGGACTCAGCGGTCTTGGTGGACATGGGGTGGTGGAACACCACAGGGAGCAGAGCAGCCGAGAGCGTCTAGCGGGAGACGGCGGCTCTGGCGGAGGTAATGTAGGAGGCGGAGGTACTCAGTTTAAAAGCCGCAGTCAAAGCTTTAACACAGATACAACTACCAGCGGCATCAGCTCCATGAGTTCCAGCCCCTCCCGCGAGACTGTTGGAAACTCCGAGCATCCCGACGTGGAACCAGACTCTTCTGACTGTGTGAGCCTGAACACTGTCGTGTCAGCCAAGACTGTCAAAACACTCTCCTCCTTCACCCCCCAGCCTCAAACCAACCACATGTCTAGCTCTAAGTCCCCCACCGTTTCACTGGTACCGCCGGGCTCCTCGCACACTCTTCCCCGCCGAGCTCAGTCTCTCAAGTCCCCCTCGGTCATAACCATCAAAAGTCTGGCTGACTGCAGCTTCATCTATACCAGCCCCAGAGACGCACTAGGTTACGCTACACTGAAGAGGCTGCAGCAGCAGAGGATACACCCATCTCTGTCTCACAGTGAAGCTCTTGCTTCACCTGCCAAAGATGTACTGTTCACCGACACCATCACCATGAAGACCGGGAGCCTGGACTCCAGGTTAACACCTCGCAGGTGGGTCAGCTGGAACTGCCAGAAGCCGCAGTTGGTCATGCGGAGTTTTCTCTCCCGTTTTGCATTTTTAAACGCGACAACTATTTGTTCACTAATTTCAAGTCAACATGACTCTTCAGTAGATTTGGTCCTAGTCAAGGTTCGGTCAGTGCCCCCCTCGGCAATGACAAAGTAAGTAAGTGTTTTTCTGCACCTTCTGCTGTGTCCGTCAGGCTATCAGACAGGAGGCGTACCTGTCCAGAACCAACCATCCCAAGCCCATACCGCAGGCTGTCCAGAACACTTGTACCGCGGTGGGTGGACCTGCCCAGTGTCCTCCTCAGTAGAGACCTTGTAGCTCTGATTGTTTCTGCTTGTAGTGCACTAGTAACAGCTCCAAGCCTGCAGTTGATGTCCCATTAGATAGATCATAGTATGAGCAAATGAAATCTACAGTGCTGGTCACAGATTTACATTCACTCGTCATCAGGATGAATTTTATAATAATTTCTGACTCTTTATTCATCATTTGAACAGTTTTTTTCTCTAGGGTGAAGTTATCATACACCATACAAATCCATTGATTTTTGGAAACAAGAATTGGGTGCACAGATTTACATTTATTATGGATTTTCTCAGATTTACATGGGGTCACATTTGTTCTAAAGCCTGCTTTGATGAAAGCTTGGGTTCATTGTTCTGTTGGAAGACCCATCTGTGCCCAAGTTGCTGTTGATTTGAGGTGAAGTTTTTAGCTGTTCTTCATTATTCCATCCCTATCGAACAATGCACCAGTACCAACTAAGCATACCGTCGGCATGATGCTACTCCTACCATGCTTTGACAGTTAGTCCAGGTATCTTAGATCTGAGAGCTTCATCTTGACTGCTCCAATGTTCTTCTTGCTGTTGTGGCCCCAAAATGCTCCTAGCTCCAGGTAATAAAAATTCTCTCCGGGAAAGGGGCCCATTTCCCCCCTCTTTAGGGGCAGCTGAAAAATTTTCAGTAGGGGCTTGAACGTGCCGTTTTGGGAGGATGCCTTTTTTTTGGGTCCCCTCCCCTCTGCCCATGTTGATGCATAAACTAGGTTTATGATAGGCTTGACCGTTAGTGGGTCCTCTTGGACAGTTCACTTTTATCTGAGGGGGACAGATAGGGTTACATGGACAAACTGGATGTACCAACACAGCAATAATCCAAAAGAAACATCAAAACTGGTTTTGGGAGGAATAATCCAGGCTAATATTCAGATTCTAGAGCGGCCATGATCTCAGCCCTGTAGAATATTCATGGGTTATAATTAAAAGCCGGGTCTGTCCCAGGAAAGCAATAAATGTACTGATCATGTCCCAAAAACTGTAAAAAACTTTTGGGTTTAATTTTAAAACTAAAAAATATGCCGGGGACCTTTTTGAGGCTGCAAAAAATCTAAGTTTTTATTGAATTTTTAGTGGGGTGTTTTGTATTATCTTACCCCTTTTTTGTATTTTTGACCCATTTTTTCAAAGTATTTAAAACCACTCTGGCATATTTTTGGGTTTTTTAAATATAATATTAAAATTTAATAAATAAAAAGGGCCTGTAATATATTTAGGGGAAAATCTCCCCTTTTTAAGGGGGCGGGAATAAAACATTTTTAAACAGAAAAGAGGGAAATCCCAACTAGGGTTGTTTCAAACAGCATTGTCAACGAGCGGGAAAACTTGTTTTCGTACCCTTGAAAGAGGGATATTTTTGGGGGTCTTTTTTTGCTAAAAAACCCCAAAGAAAAGGAAATTTTTTTGACCCATTTTGGTTTATAAAGGGGGGTTTCCCCCTTTTTTTTTTATTTTTTTTGTCATTTTATTCCCGGGGGACATTCACCATAATTATTGCATGTTTTCCCATGTTTGGTTTGTGGGAAACAGGGTTCCCTTGGGCAGTCTGGAAAAACCTTAAAATTTTTGTTTTTTAACATTTCCCAAAGCCGGGTTTGATTTAAGGGAAAAATAAAAAATTTTGGGGTTCGGGGGGAAAAGGGATTTGGGAGTTCCCAGGCTGTTTTCTTATTTTATCATTTAAAATCTGGATTTCTGCGAAAGGTTTTTTTGCATTGATTTCTATTTATATGATGATTTTTCCCCCCGGGTTTGGGCTATCACGCTTGGGGTTTTTGTTTTAACTCACTAAATTTCCCGGGTTTATTTTGATTACTGAGTTGAGGGCCAGTAAAACATGCTTTGTTTTTTTACTCATCTAGAATAATCTAGTCCAGATTTTTTTGAAGTATCATAGATGTTATCTGAGTTTGTCCACTTGATATAAAGCGGTGAAGTAGCCATTTACCAGGGGCTGCTGAAATCGGAATTTCACTTTTGGGTTTTATTATTTTTTGGAAAAAAATTAAACCTAACTCTTTTTCCCCCCAAAAAAAAAGGGAAAGTGTCTTTTAAAAAACTGACAAAAAAAAAGTAGGGGAATTTTAAAAGGGGGAATTTTTTGTGGGAAACCCCTTTTTAGGAAAAAAACAAATCAAGGGGAATTTCTTTCCCCTGTTCATAAGGGGAATTATTTTTCCATATATTTAGAAGGGGTTCTTGAACTAGGGTTATGAATCTTTCTTGTAGCATTTGCCTCCATAGTGTTGGTTGGTTTAGTGGAACCCTAAAATGGGGTACTTTCCTAAATCTAGTTTGAAAGGGCCCCCCCTTTTTTTTTTTAAACCCCAACACATCTTATTTTAAACCCCCCCTGTTCCATCTCTGTCCACCCTCCCCTCCCCCCGGGGGGATCCTCCCCATGAAACCTCTCCTCTTGCCCTCCCTGGGGTTTCCCCTAAAAAGGGCTTCCGATTTTCGCCTTTCTGGATAAAGGAAAAAAAGGCTGCTCGTCCCTAAACCCCAAAGCCCCCTTTGCACCGTTTGGTTTGGGGGGGCGCTCAATGGTCCCAGGGGCCCCTTTTTCGGTGGGGAAGTGACGACTAATTTTGGCTGGCGTGCAATGAACATCAATGACATGTTCCACATCAGAGATTCGACTTATTTTTCAGCAAGGATCGGGCCCGCATTCTAAAGAGGGGGAAACGTTTTCCGGTTTGGTGATGGGCCCGGTTTTAAAGGGGCAAATTCCACAGTGGTTTAAAATAATACAACATAAGGGAGGTAAATACATTTTGAAATAAATGCTGGTTATGTGATTACCTCTGTAGGGGATCGGCCTGCTCTCCCGTTACTGAAACAGCAGTTCAGTATCTCTGAGCTGATTGCGTCCCGAGGTGACACTCAGAACAACATGGAGGACTCAGAGGAGACGGGTCTGCAGGATCACTGTGAGGACAACTGTCTGTACTGCGTGGGAGCCAGTGTCCTCGGATACCTCTCTCAGCCACAGATCAACAGCACACACTCTCGGACAGGTGAGGGTCCAAGCGTATGTTTATCCTTCATGGAAAAGCTTTACGGCCAAAGCATAACATCAAAAATGATCTTTTGTTTCTCGTTTTTATTCCCAGATTATGTTGACTTCCCCTCATGGGGTGGTCAGGGTGGCCATCGGCTGGAGGTGATGCCTCAGTCTAAGTTCTCTGGGGTGTCAGGATGCAGTGATGCTGCTGTGTCACAAGGTTCAATCTCTAGCACGCCCACGCCTGGTGACGTTGTTATTGGTAAGAACCCTGACACATACTGGAAAAGTAAACTGGAACATAAGATCCTCTTAAATGTTTTTTTTATTGTTATTAATTTTATAGAACCAACTTTAACGCCAGACCTCATCTAGGACAGAAAAACCTAAAATTGGTGGAAAAACCATAAACATTTTAGCATCTGTTTCTTTACTTAACGGGCTATCTGGTATCCTGCTAATGACCTAATTATTTGCTTCAGGTTGAAGCAGAGATTTGTCTAAAAGTTGTTGGGCACTGGCCCTTGAGGTCTAGGGCTTGAGACCCCTATTGTTTGAATTTACTGTGAATATCTGTGCTGTTATCAAATGTCCATAAGGATACACAGAACCATAGATAGACTAAAGGCACACAGCAGGACTATATGCACCCTGACGTGAGACACAAAGAAAAACGAGTGATGTCTGCAGAGCACAAAAGGAACAGGTTGATAAGGATGTAGAAGCGTTCATTCATTTATGATGACAGATGTTAAATGTCTTTTGTAGGTGGGAAGGCGATATCTGATGACGGCCCTGCCTCTCGAGTCCTCTTGAGGAAGGAGATTCTCCGCCTCATCATCAACCTCAGCTCCTCAGTCGGAACCAAAGGCAACGAAACAGGACTATTGACGTGAGCTGGTTTTTTTCGAGCCGGTCAGACACAAATTGAAAACCACCCGCCTGCATCTTTGCGGGTCACTTAAATTTCTCCTCTTTTCTCAGGATAAAGGAGAAGTTTCCTTATGCGTTCGATGACATTTGCCTGTACTCTGAGGTGTCCCACCTCTTATCCCATTGTATGTTTCGCCTAACTTCGAGGCGCTTCATACAAGAACTCTTCCAGGACGTGCAGTTTATGCCAGTAAGGAATCGAACTTTCTCCTGATGGAGACGGTTTTAGTTTATTTATTCTGTTTTTGGACTGTGTCACATGTAATCACTGTATGTCTTCATCTCTCAGATGTACGAGGAAGCTGAAGCAATCCTGACAAAGCTACCAAAACCCGTCGCAGAGGACCTTAACCCTCCTGCAGAGTCCTGATGCCCCCCCCCGGCCTGTGCTCAGTCCTGGCTCCTCGCGACTGTGGGAAGAAAGCAGGTCTGAGGTTCTACTGACAGAGGAACGTTTGGCCCGTTTCTGCTGCTCGAAGCAGAGGAACAGAGGATTCTCATCGCTCAGCTTGCTCCTGAGCTGGAAACTAAAGACTTCAGTTACCGTACACACATTTAATGCTGTTTCGGAAAACAGATTATCAGCAGTTTAGCCAAATACTGTTTCCACATGGATTGGAAACACTGAGAAATATTCACTGTTAGATCAGCATAAAACTAAAGGACAAAGACAGTGGATTAAAACAGTGCTCATGTAGTTTTTAAAAATCAAATTGTGATGATTTGTGCAGATTTAGGTTGTTTCCTGTAATGAAATGAGTAAGGCACATCACGTCACGTCTGCCTGAAGATTCCTCGGACCTTGCCTTCTTTTCTTTAAAGAAAACACTACGAACTGATCCTGCTGCTTTTAAGACCCAACAGGAGAACATCCTGGTCCAGACCCCCCATCCCCAGTTCTCTTGCCGCACCACTTCCTGAAACCTTAAGCCTCCTGTCAGCAAAGACAGCCTGCTAACCTTTCTATTCCTTGTCACTGACAATCAGACGTCACCAGTGTTGTAATTTTTAAAGCATATCAGCCACCATTACTCGGTGAATAAGGAGAATAGCATGTAATTTAATGCTAGTTTATTCCATACTTTACTTGCTTAGAGCCTTTCATGTTTCTTTTCCGCTTTTGCATCTTTAGCGAGCTTCAAAAAAGGTGTCTGTCCTTTTTTTTTTTTTTTTGAAGATGCTCGCTTGTGTAAGTAATCTGTAGAAAGGTTGAAAACACAGATGTTCCTGAAACGTTCACAAACCAGCAGCTTCTCTTCACAATGCCTTCTTTACCTCTGTGCTTCACCTACTGCATGTTCGGCAAGCATGGCAAAGTTGTGCTTCACCCTAACTTATTTCCGGCTTATAAAACCTTTTGGAGAAAATATAGGTTGCTATTTCATGTCGCCATACATCATAGGAATGGAGTTACCCCTGAATCTGTTTCCATGATGCAATATTACTATCTGTCATTGGAGGAGGAGGACAACGACAGAGGAGGGGAGGGGAGCGGTGCAGTCCGATGACTGAAGTAAACGTAAAAGGTTTCCAGGGAAACAGGGTTCTGTTTCCATTGGCTATTTTTATTTTTTTTTTGCTATAATGCTGCTACACAAATGGACTCATAGAGTGATGATTCATAGATCCGCTGAGTGATGTCAGATCCGGTCTATTTATTATATGTCTGTACTATAGTGAGCTCAGCCAGAGAAGAAAAAGTTATTTATATTTTTCCTCGAGACTGTATTATAATTTAATTTTTTGTTTCTTTTTGCCTGAATTGTGTTTCCCTTGTATAATGTGTACAGTATGTTTTGGGGGCATTTATGACCTAAAGAAACATACAATCCTATCAAAGGGATGCATTGTTAATAAAACAAAATTTGAAACACCCAACATAATTCTCAATTCTGTTTTTACCCCACCTTGTGTCTTGGATATATTTAATTTTACGGCTGACTGTGAAAATACGTGCACAATTTACTCTTCTCTAATAAGGAGCTTAACTGCAAAATTCGCAACAGGTTTTTGATCTAATACATTTCCTGCTTCAATCAGAATTAGTATTTAAACAGTCCTCATCATGCTGTTGACATTTTGACTTATTGAGACTAAGACAGCACCTAACAAGGATTAACAAGGCTTCAAACAGGATGTTCTCAGACAGAAGTGGCCATTGAGCTAACAGTGTCAGAGTGTCATTAGCAGGTAGCAATAGAGGTATAGAGATGCTGGAAGAGTGACAGAAAGAACTCCTTTGGCCACATCCCACACTGATGACCACTTCACTGTGAACAGTGCTGGATAAGGATTGGCCCTTCACTCCAGGAACATTTAAGGGAGATGAGAGGCTGCTAGATGACCTGCAAGGGTACCACACCACCAGGGACAGGGATCGTCATCTTGCATAGACCAGGGAGCATTTACACTGGACGAGGGACCAGTGGGCCTCAGTGCTGTTTTCTGATGAAAGTCGATTAATGTTTCGTTTAATGTTTCATCTTCATAGACGACAATGCTCCAGCACATCGCGATCACATCGTTAGGTAACGGCTGCTAAAGATTGGGGTACCTCGAATGGAGTGGCCTACACTTTCTCCAGACCTGAATCCCACAGAAATCCTGGGGGTTAGGTTAGTCGTCGTCTAGAGGCTTGAAACTCTGTACCTTAATGACTTGAGAGCCGCCCTTAAAAAAATGGCCTCAAACCAGGCCTCAGCAGACAATTAGTTAACTTGTGAAAGGCATGAGACGTTGTCAAGCTGTAATTGATGCTCAAGGGTACGACATCTTATTAAGATATTGACATTTGTTTTTGTTGTATACCCATAACTGTTGTTCCCGTTTGTTTTAGTAAATTGTATTAGATAAGGAAATCACCATTACATGTTTCTACATAAATGCCCTACTTTTATGATATAATACTACTGTAGAGTGAACTTTCTACACTTTCCATACATTTCACCTGAAAGCCAAACATCCCTAACTTTTTGTGAGGAGTGTATGTGACTCAGGTCAATATCCTGATTGATCTCATACAGAAAGTGAACGCATCGGATTTTTTAATACTTCTCTAAAGCTTGGAATCTGAACATAATTGGTGTGGAAGATGCAGATAAGTGTTCGACTGTCCGTTCAGCTGTTTTGTTAACACACAGTGCTGTGATAAAGAGTTCTACCCATTTGAGATTTCTTTAGTTTTTGATTTTTGTCACTTAATGTTTCATATCATCAGAAACATTTTAATAAGGAGAAAGATGATCAGAGTAACTACACAATTCGGTTTCCAAATGTGATTTTGTTTATTAAGGAAAAATTTTTGGAGCCATTCAGAGGTGGATTTGCTGATATTTGTCCTGCTGCATAACCCAAGTGCATTTGAGACTAAGGTCAAGAACTGACGGCCAGACATTCTTCTTCAGGATTTTTTTTCCTGATGTCAAATCATGAACACTGACGTTAACTGAGGCAAATGAGGTCTGCTGTGCTTTAGATGTTGTTTTGGGTTCTTCTCCAACCTCCTAGATGTATCATTGGTGTGACCTTGGAGTAATTTTGTTTGGCTGGCCACTTCTGAGAAGGTTCACTACCTTGTTCCATGTTTTGTCCATTTGTGGGTAATGGCTCACTGTAGGTCACTGAGTCCTGAAGCCTTTTAAAATGCTAACAGATTCAAATTACTTTGTTTCTTGTTTGTTAATGGATTTGTTCAGATCTAAGCACGGGGCGTTGCTTTTTGACAGCTTGACAGCCAGGTTGTTTTGGATAGCCTTTTTTCCTTTGAATAATATCGTTTGAAAACTGATTTCTGTATTTGCTCAGGTTATCTTTGCCTGAAAATAAAACTTTTTGGTCATCCTGGAGAGTGACCATCACATCTAAGCAACATTACCATAAAGCGAGGCAAGTTTATGCACAAGATTAATCGACTCAAAACCAGAAAGGTCAGGGATAAAATCCTGAAGGAATTTAAAACAGGGTAAAGAAAAACAATCATAGACTTCATTTAATCTGAGTTCGCTTAAGATGTTTTGCAAAGAAGAATAAAAATGAACTCCATACTTCTCAGACATTTATTTAAAAATGCTTTGAAATCCACGCATCCTTCAGCTTTCTATTGAAGTGCTTAATAAATGTTCCAGATGAAATGTGTGGCCTTGTGGTTCTAGCAGCTTTTAATGAATGACATTTAGAGATAACGGATCAAAGATCATAAGTTTACTTCATCCTCACCTTTTATTATGCTGAAAAACACCAACAGATTCCTCGAATTGTTTGATAGTATTCTGTATAGATTAGGAAACAAGCCAACCCTTTTAGAGATTTCTTTGAGACAGGTAATTTTAAAAATGTCTCTGTGTTTTGTTGTTAAAGATTGCCAGAAAATATCTGCACCTCAAATTCAGCTTTTTGTCATACTCACTATTTAAGGTAACAGGTGAGTTAGCCTCTTTGAAACCTCTTTCTTTTTTAACCTATTAATAAGTCTCAAATTGTTTTAATAGGTCTTAAGTCTTGGTAACATTTTAGGAATCACTTGCAGTCACGTAAAAAACAGTCACACATGCAGCTTCCATCAAATTTAAGAGGGAAGGTACCAATGACCATAATGTTTTTAGCAGTTACTTGCGTGGTACATAGAGATTGTGTGCCAAGAAGGTGTCAGCCTGAATTTAAAAAGGTTGCTCTAAAAATTTGGCAACACAAATAAGGCTTTGCAAAGTTGAGTATGGCCTTAATGCACAGGACAAACACCTTGTGTATCCACTACCAAGCATAGTGGTGGAGGGATGATCATCTGGGCTTGTTTTGAAGCAACAGGACTCCTCTGTATACCAAAGTAATCTGGAGTCAAACGAGTCCATCTGTCCAACAGCTTAAGATTGGCCCAAAAAGGGTAATCAACAGGACAATAAACTCACACACAGCAGCAAATTCACCACAAAACTGCTGAAAAGGAAAGTCAATGTGTTGCAGTGGTTTAGTCAAAATCCAGCCTGATTGGAATGTTTTTGATGGTGGGACCATAAGGGAATTTAGCATAAACAAATGTCTGTAAACCTAATTTAACTGAAGCAATGGATGAAGGAAAAGCCTAATTCCTTTACACCAATGATAAAGCCATAAAGCAAAGGACTACTGAACATTGTTGCTGCTAAAGGTGGTAGGAATAACAGTGTCTGGTTCCTTTTTCCTATGGCCAAATGAAATAAAATAAAATTTAAACAAGCCATTAAAATAACAACAAAGAAGCAAAAGCCATAGAACATTAAATCCAACTCTTTCTTTTTGCATTTTCACCTTAATGAAGTTAATATGTTAACTTAGGTTCGGGAGCAGGGCCACACCCAGCGATCTACTTATGCCCAGTTCACCCATCCTTCACAGTCTGTTCTTTCAACCCCACCCTCCCTTTTCCTCAACCCCATCTCACCTTATCCATCTTCCTCCCCTTCATCCCATCACTCTCATTCCTACTTCCTTATTTTTTATCCTCTCCTCTTTGTTGCAGCTTCCATCTGGGGCAATGCTCTGCGCTTGAGTTGGACCATATTGGTGTTGATCACAAAAAAAAGGATGGGTCTGCAGCTGACTTTGTGACACTTGATGGCTCAGACTATTGTGCAGATCTTAACTGGAGGGCAGCCATTAAAAAAACTTGTGTTTTTCAAACCACAGATTACAGAATCTGATGAGAACTTACCCAAACATATATGAGGTTCCCTAAAAAAGTATTCATTCCCTTTGAACTTTTCTCACTTTACAACCATCAACTTCAATATATTTTATCTGACTTTAATTAATAAACCAACACAAAGTAGTGCATAGTTGTGAAGTGGAAGGATAATGATACATGGATTTCAAAGTATGGTTTGCACTTGTTTTTTTACCCAAATCTAGTGCAACCAGTTGTCTTCAGAGAGCACCTATGTAGTAAATAGCGTCCACCTGTAACTTCAGTAATAAACCTGCTGATCATGAAGGTCTCAGCGGTTTGTTAAGAGAACTGAACTGAACAGCAGCAGCCATTTGTGATCTGGATCAACACGATTCTTGCAGACATGCTGAAGTGAAACAGGGACAGAAGACACACAATCCCTTCCTCATGGAGCTTTTTGGCAGAACAATATGTCTATTTTCATTTTATTTAAGCCTTTTTTAACAACTTCACTAAATGTACAAGGATATTCTATTTCTAACTTTATTGCAATGGGAAAACAAACAATCTTGGATAAATCCTCTCAGTACTTGTAAATGCACAAACATTTTTATTTTTATTTTTTATTTTATTTTTATTTTTATGCATGATAAAGACTTGTGCTGTAGAGGCACACAATTGCAGCTTTTCAGTTAGTAAGTAAATAAAAAAAGTAAAAATAATAAATTAAAAACATGTTAGAACCAAATAAACATTTCCGCATGATATTGGTAACTTTTAATAACCTATCATTTTTTTTAAGTTCAATAATTATTTTTTAAAATAAGAATAAAAAAAATTCTCATTCATTGAAAAAAAAGACATTTCTATATTTAATAAACATTCTTTGGTGATTGCACATTTTCATGCATCATACACAATGAAAAAGACAAATAAAAGCTGGAGTGTGCTCTGTTAAAGCTCTAAACCAGGCTTCTGGGTAAATTGTGCACTAAATTGTACCCGTCGTACAATTTATTTATTCATCCATCCATTCTACACCCAAGTAATGCTGGTGGCTCTCTACAGCACTCAACAGGCAAAAGGTGGGTTACCAACCCCACCCAGTACAAAAAAATCTACATAAATGGTAAATTCAAAGCATTGTGTTGCAGTAGTCTTCTTTTGCATAATTGCTACAAATATTGCACTACTTTATGTTTCATCCTTCCCAGAAGTCCATTTTCTGAACGAGGTACAAAGTTGGGTTAATGTTTTCCATATGAAGCTACATACGTGACTTAATTGGTGCTTTGTGTCCTTCTCTAGGTCCACATTTGCTCCATATATTACACAGGAGTTTGGACAAAAGCATTTTTATGTCTGTTTTATACCTTTTGTCATCTATTTGTGAGGTTTCCTGGACGTCAGATGAAGCTTTTATGGTATTTGAATCAGTTTCCTGTTATATTTCATACTCTGTTAAGGTGATGTTATCATACACTTCTCTCATTTTATTCCTCCTCTCCTGTTCTTGTTTGACCGTCTGTTGCTGCCGCAGCAGCACTGCTTTATTTACACCAGGACCTGAAAGACAAGCAACATGATCGCTTAGTTTCACTGCTACCATCTGTTGCCCTGAATTGAAAGCGAGAGATACATTAATGTTCATACCAAAGTAACTGAGTAGCACAGGGAGGAACACAAGTCCGTGGGCCATCCCCAGAAGAGTGATGACAAGGTTCAAACGGAAGAAGAAAATCTGGATGAGCTGTGCTTTGGCAAATGCCAAAACTAGGATGCCTGGCAAGTTGGTCATGGCAACACCGGCAAACACCTTCAGGGAAGGAATATTAATCTTAGGCAGCTGCTACTATGTGTCACAATTACACTCTCAGTGTCATACAAAACTAATATCTGGTTGCATCCATCAGCTTCAGCCTTAAATGTTTAAAGAACAAACTCAGTGTTCACTTACTGCGCTGCCCATGTTGGCTGTAGCCTCTTTTGCTCTTTCAATGCGTGTCATCTTAGTGCTGAGCGCAAAGGATCTCGTCATATGGGACACAAACTCCACAGAGATACCCACTGCCTGCAAATAGCATGGATTATAAAGTTAAAATCATTATCTAAATTAAGTACCATAGAGTTCGTGTATAACAGGATATTTCATAGTGAGTGGCTATTTTATCTCAGGCCTTGGAAAGTTACTGATGAATGATGAAGACATTTCTAGAAGTTATCCCATACCTTATACAGTTTTTTTCTTAGAAAGCAAGAAAACAAAGATTGTTGAAGAAAAACTATATTAATGTTGACAGGGCCTGAAGACATTTATCTAATCATTGGTATGTTGCAATTGTCTAATTTATTTTACAAACTGATTAAACTTTAAGTAAGAATCTGTGGGTCAATAAACACCAAGTTTTGTCTCATCTCGTCTCGTCATCTTCCGCTTTATCCGGGACCGGGTCGCGGGGCAGCAGGCTCGGCAGAGACGCCCAGGCGTCCCTCTCCCCAGACACCTCCTCCAGCTCCTCTGGAGGTAGCCCAAGGGGTTCTCAGGCCAGCCGAGAGACATAGTCCCTCCAGCGTGTCCTGGGCCGTCCCCTGGGCCTACTCCGGGTGGGACGTGCCTGGAACACCTCCCGAGGAAGGTGTCCAGGAGGCGTCCGGTATAGAAGCCCGAGCCACCTCAACTGGCTCCTCTCGATGTGGAGGAGCAGCGGCTCTACTCCGAGCCCCTCCCAAATGGCCGAGCTCTTCACCCTATCTCTAAGGGAGTGCCCGGCCACCCTTCGGAGGAAGCTCATTTCAGCCGCTTGTATCTGGGATCTCGTTCTTTCGGTCATGACCCAAAGTTCATGGCCATAGGTGAGGGTAGGAACCCTGCAGCCCTGCCGGAGTCCAACCTGCTCTAGGGACAGGTCCGATTTAGTGCCGGCAATGAGGACCAAAGTCCTGCTCCGCTTGTACAGAGACCGGATGGCCTCTAATAAATTCCGTACTCCTGGAGCACCCCCCACAGGGCACCATAAGGGACACAGTCGAATGCTTTCTCCAGGTCCACAAAACACATGTGGACCGGTAGGGCAAACTCCCATGAACCCTCGAGTACCCTGTAGAGGGTGTAGAGCTGGTCCAGTGTTTCACAGCCGGGACGAAAACCACACTGCTCCTCCTGAAGCCGAGGTTCGACTATGAGCCAGATTCTCCTCTCCAATACCCTGGCGTAGGCCTTACCAGGGAGGCTGAGGAGCGTGATCCCCCTGTAGTTGGAACACACCCTCCGGTCACCCATCTTATGAAGGGGGACCACCACCCCAGTCTGCCAGGTTCAGCGGCACTGTCCCCGACCGCCACGCAATGTCGAAGAGGTGTGTCAACCATGACAGCCCCACAACATCCAGAGACTTGAGGTACTCAGGGCGGATCTCATCCACCCCTGAAGCCCTGCCACCGTGGAGCTTTTTAACCACCTCGGTGACTTCAGCCTGGGTGATGAAAGAGTCCAACCCCGAGTCCCCAGCCTCTGTTTCCACCAGGGAATGCGTGATGGCAGGATTAAGGAGATCCTCGAAGTAATCCTTCCACCGCCCGATAATGTCCCCCAGTCGAGGTCAGCAGCCTCCCACTGTCAAAAGCTCTCCCGGAGGTGGGAGTTGAATACATCCCTGACCGAGGGCTCTGCTAGACGTTCACAGCAGACCCTCACTATGCGCTTGGGCCTGCCAAGTCTGTCCTGCTTTCTCCCCTTCCAGAGGATCCAACTCAGCATCAGGTGGTGATCAATGGACAGCTCAGCCCCTCTCTTCACCCGAGTGTCCAAAACATGCGGCCGAAGGTCTGACGATAGGACACGGTTCCCCCTACAGGTGGTGAGCCCACTGGGGGATGGCCTCTTGTCTCTCCTTCGGGCTTGGCCCGGCCGAGTCCCACGAGGAGCAACCCAGCCACCAGGCGCTCTCCAGGCCTGGCTCCAGGGTGGGACCCTGGCTCCGCCGTACCGGGCGACGTCACGTACCTTGTTTGTGTAGTCCTCATGAGGGTGTCACAAAGTGTCCGGGGTATATTTTCCAGAATTTGAATTACATATACATAAACTATTGCATAATAGGAGAACTTGGAATAGTTTTGGGATTGTTGTCTCATTATTGTTTAGTGCAGATTTATAGCATAGACCAGCACATAGTAGCACATAATTGTGAAGCTAAGAAACAGTGATAGTTTTTTAAATTATTTTTTTATTAATAAAAAGTGGAAAAGTTTGGTTTTCATTTCTATTTTAGTTCCCCTGAATCAAACCTTTGAAGAACCACACTTCCCTGTCTTTTGGGGTATTTCTCTACCACTTTGGTACATTTAGACACTGAAATATTTGCTCATTCTGGAGCTAATTCTGGAGCTCATTCTTGTTTGCAAAGCAAATCTTGCTCCAGATTGTCAATTAGATTTAGCACCCCACACAGTATGATGCTTTCACCACCATGTCTCACACTGGGGACATTTTTTTTCCGCCACACATAGTGTTTTACAAATAGGCTGAAAAGTATGATTTTAACTTCATTTGACCAGAATGCATTCTTCCACGTTTGCTGTGACTCCTTAATGAAAATAATAAGCTTTTTTTTTTTAGCTATGGCTCTCACCTTGTTATTCTTTGAGAAAGGCTAGATTCTCCCATCTGAGCTGTGGAGCTCTGCAACTGCTCCAGAGTAACCATGGACCTCTCAACTTGTGAGACTTGTCCCATTTATTTCCATTTCACAGTTTTATGCTACTTTGTGTTAGTCCCAACAAAATGCATTGAAGTCTGTGGTTGTAACAAAATGTTGGCATGTTTGAGGCGTATGAATTCTTTTGCAAGGCACTTTGATTTCTGGGGGTACAAATCTGTGGCAGTTTGTGGTGAACATTTTGGTAAAAAAAAAAACTGCTCAAAGACACCAGAAACCAAGGGTATTCAGTTTGGGGGCCCCATAATTTCCCAAATAAGAGACATTCTCCTACCGTAACCAGATTGATCAGGGCCACTGCATTGAAATCTATGCTCCACAATGTCATGACCCCAACAGTGTCAACGACGATCATAATAATGGTGAGCAGGTTGAGCAGGCCGGAGAGCAGATCCATACCCAGCAGCAAGCAGCACACCACAAAGGTCGGCAGCAGGCAAAGGGAGATGTTAAAGAGCCCTTCTTTCACAATAGTCAGATACTGTTCATAAAACACATAGGTTATCCTAGAAGAAGAGGAAGAAAAAAAGGTAATAATCAGAAACGTTTTTTATGAAGCAGAAAATTCTGCATTTGTTTTAAAGCTAAATTTTATTTGCTTGAGAAGATAGAGGTTGATTAAAACACCTACGTGTAAGGAAATACTTCAAAGTCAGGTGAGGTGCCTGGAATCTTCCTCATGTCCTGCGTGATATCGTGGGCCAGCTCTCTGGCTTTTTGCAGGGCGGCTGTGAACTCCTGAGAGTTGCTCAGCGGAGTGTGATACGCCATGAACCGGGTGGCTGGGACGACAGGACAGTCAGAAATGTTACTGACATCACCCCTAACCTGAGTGAGTGTCACAGTTTTAACAGCATGGAGGCGATTTACACTACAGGCCAAACATTTAAAAGGAACTTCAAGTTCCTGTTCACAATGACTTTCTTTAAAAACAGAATGAGTTCTGAGGATCTGGGATGTTTTTTCTGCATGATCTGACTTGGCTTTCATCGATATGCACCATTTTCCTGAAATTACTTTTAGGGATGCATTGATGTCACCAGTCCACTGCTGAAAAGATGTGAAGAAAACAAAAGAATGGTTTGGTCTTAGGGCTGAGAAGACCTGCAAGAGTCAGTCTATTCTGATAAGCACTCTTTATGTAATAACCATTTTATTTTGCCACAAAATAAGCACCACTTATATCTTTTTGTTTGTACAAATTTGACCTTGTAAGAATACATACCTATTATTTCTCCATCTTCGTCTCTCACCACTGCCGTGTCATAGGCTCCAAGACCACTGTCAGAAGAGATATGAAGATGTGAGGTGGTAGTTTATGTGATTTAATCAGCTTTTCTACACCTGCAGCTACATTACCCACCCTTTGGAGCACTGCAGGTCGGGCCTGTTACCCAGAAAATCAGGGAGGAAGCGGTTGAACTGTTCCATGGAGGGCCTGACAACACCATCTGAAGGAATCGGCATGCATCTCTTTAAACAGAGTAAAGCAGCTGTTGTGGCACACAGGAGGGGGAAATATGTTGTTTAGAGACAAACCTTTTTAGATTAATTCACAGGTAAATGTGTCTTTCAAGGTGACGTTTACAGAGAAAGCTCTCTCACATGTGTTTGCAGGACAGAAATTTCCATAATTTGGACCAGAGGTGTAGAGGCGACAGCATTTGGATCCAGGATTTAACCAGTCAATAAAATCATCCACCCATGAGTTAGCAGGAATAGCCATGTAGGATCTGAAGGTCACATCATAACTTAGTTAAAGAAGGACAGACTATAAACACTAATATGATAGTCAAAATGAAATGGTTCACAGTCAATGGATGCAGTTCAGTTTGGAAGAATAGTTGGGCCAACAGATAAAGTGTCCTCTATTCTCAGTGTTAAAGGTGTGTAATATACCTGAAAATAAATTATTTAATTGATTCAGTGGGTAAAAAAAAATCCCACATTAAGAAGAAATTACTGTTATTCACCAAATCAGTGGCGCTCTAGGTATTGGTGCCCAACCAATTCCTAATAATGTAATGAAACCTTTTTATACGTAGTATATACTATATACTTTTTAAGGTGATCAGAGCTTTTTTTAATTAGTAACCAATGATAAGCTATGTCTCTATAAATATGACATTACAAAAAAGCCAATTTATCTTAACCACTCTTCCAAATGGTAAAGAAAAGATGTCATACAAATAGGACATTGGGAATCAGGAAATGGGAACCAGAAATATAGCTACTTGACTAAGCTAATCTACAGTCAGAGCAATAATTACAAAATTTAAAACACCTGGAACTGTGAAGAACAAGGCTGGATGTGGACCAAAGCTTAGCTAGGTATCAGGCAAAGTGAGGACGGTGGTAAAAGGTGGACAGGTTATTATTATTAATATAATTGGTTGTTTAATAGTATATATTTTAAATATTACATGTTAATCTTGTTTATTAGTATATATTCCCGTATTTCTAAATTTTCCAGGTGTAAAAATTCTACTTGAGTTATAAAAGTAAACAGGTTGGGTGCAGCTTATGAAATAAAAATAAAAGGCTTCGAGGTGAATTTAATGTGTCGTTTGTCAGTTATACGAAAACCTCTGCCAGTAAGTGGATGATTGTTCCAGCAGTAAATTAGCACCACAGTATTTGATTCTATGGAAAACAGCAGCAAGTGGTGTCAGTTTTGTTGAATCTATGCAGCAACTTACAGCATCATAGCATCAACTTTTGTCAGATATCACTGAGTGATTTTTTCTTCTGCAGTGCTGCATCTACGCAGCTGGTAGAAAATCAAATGTTGCCTCGATTTTTTTTAATTCAAGAAGAGCGCAAGTTTTTACAGAGGGCAATTGCTCTTTCATCTTAGTTAAGCAACATTTGTCCAACTGAGTTCATCATTAACTTGTAGGCTAGAGGTTACAGCTACAAAATCAACAGGTTCAGCAACCTGCCAGGAAAAGATATGATAGTGAAGGACACATGCAGAAAGTCTGCAATGGGAAGGAAATAATAGATGCAAAGGTTAGATTTATGCTCTGATGTTCAGATTGGAACCAATTAAGATTCAAGCTGACTCACCGTTCAGGATAGTCTGTGGCATACCGGATCTTTTGAGTCATCGAGAACTGATCGCAGCCCACGCTGGAACAGACGCCGTTCATGCCCTCCACTGTGCCAAAGTTGAATCCCTTCTTTGTTACAAAATAAACTGGAACGCCAACTTCAAAGTATTTGTAGAGGTACTGGAAATAGTCCAGCATGTAAGACCCCTGCAACAGAACAGAACAATCCACGTGAAGCAATGCAAAAAGAAGACCGCTTTTGTGTCTTTAGTTGAACTTGAATGAAGCGACTCCAGCTGACCTTTGGCATTGCCAGCTCCTGATCCAGTCCCACTTTCACATGCAACATCAGGAATATTGAAGCACACAGCATGAAGATGAAAACCAGCATCTGAGGAGAAACACAAAGTTGAGGGTAATAAACAAATGTTAACTTCCTAAATCTTTTAAACATTTACACAGGTTGTCACATTATAACAACAGACTTCAACGTATTTAATTGGGATTTTATGCAACAAACTAACACAAAGTAATTCATAATTGTGTAGTAGAAGAAATATTATGTTATACAAAAGATATGTGTGGTATGCGCATGTTTTCAGAGCACTACTTTGATACCCCTAAACTAATACAGTGCAATGAGTAATTTAATTACGAAACAGAGTTTACTAGCGTGTGGTAACATCTCAGTCAAATCTATATTTAAAAACATTAGTTGGTTCCATTGTTATTAAGAACCACGTGGAAGGACCAAAGAGCTACTTGCGGCTCGGGCGGCTTTAGACCCATGATCAAGAATCTGTCAATAGGACATGATTAGTCTGCAGGCATTGCTGAAAGAAGTCCTGTTTACTGCTTGCCACCAACTACATAGAGGAAACAGCAACAATGTGGAAGCAGGTGCTTTGGCCAGATAAGACCAAAGTAAATCTTTTTGGGCTACATGCAAAATGCTATGTATGCTGGATAACACTGAAACGTGGTGGTGGCAGGGAGGTGATAGGGATGCTATTCTTCAGCAGCGACAGGTAAGTTGAGAACCCAGGGGAGGGTAAATTCAGGGAAAGAGACAGAGGTTCACCCACCAGCAGGACAACAACCCTGCGCATACAGCAGGAGAATAGAAATAGTTTATATCAAAGCTATATTCATGTATCATTGTCCGTCCACTTCACAATTATGCACTGCTTTGTGTTGGTTTATCACATAAAATTGTAACTGAATAAATTATTTTGCAAGCCAATTTAGCATCAAAAGTATACAGCAGTACGCAATTTAAATTGGCTTGTCTTAGGTTATTTCTGATGTTTGAGGAGCTTTACCACTATGATCCTGGTGAAATGGTTTAGCAGGACGGGTGCATAGTACTTCCTCATGAAAGGCAGCAAAAAGCCCTCATTTGGCTTCTTGGGACGATGTGTCGACACAGTAACGCAACAAAGTAGTTCACAGCGGTTGTTGTCTTGACGCTGAGCATCTAGGGACAGCAGTGCTACGAAGGCTGTGATTTGGAGGACAAAGTCCATTAACACGGCCAGAGCAGCATAAAGGGCAAAGGACTTCACGGCTGGCATGGTGGACAAGGCTCCTGGGGAGGCGAAACAGAAAAATGCTCAAAGATGAACAAGTTCTTCTTTTTTTCTGATATTGTAGAGATAAGAATAAAAAAATCCTACCTAAAAAGAAACAGACAGATTCTGAGAGACTGCACAAGAGCATGCTGGGAGCAACCTGTCCAAGCACACGGCCAATTTGCTGCTGCCGGGTCTCTTCAATCCTCCTTACATCCCTCTGCAAGGATGGAATGGTAATATAACATAACTTACATGAATATTAAAGTTTAAGTTGTCAGCAATTCAGCGGATTTCTGATGCAAAACGAGGGACACACCTGGTACTCCAGAACAAAGATGAAGATGTTGTCAGCTCCAACAGCGAGCACCAGGAAAGGCACAACCTGCAGGATGACCAGCGAGGACGGGATCCCAATCCATGAGTAGAAACCCATGGAGGCCAGGACCGAACAGCCAACCACCAGGATTCCTCCCAAACCCACTAAAAACTTGGAGTCCACCTACAGTACAAACACATACATAAATACAGAATTTCCCCCCTTATTATTTCTTTTATTGCTGTTTTGATATTTTATAACTTTATGATGAGTAGACCTTCAGTATGTGTTCCAGAGTAAAGATAAGCACCATGTAGCTGAGACAAGCACAATGTGGTAGCGTGCGCTTATCATTGAACCCGATAAGGACCTTTTCATCAATTCTTCCCTCTTACCAGTCTAATTTTATTTTATAGCAAAACTAAAAAAGTAATGAAGCTACAGCTTAACAACAATCATGAGCTGTATCAATAACAAACTGTGAAGTGGAGGCGTTGGAAACGCTGTTTATTTGGCAGACATTTGCTCATGGGGTTGCTACACTTTAGCAGATGCTCAAGTCATTTTGAATAATAGCTGATGCTATTACAGATTTACATTATTATTAAACATATTCTGTCACCGAGGAACAGATGTTATTTAACTTACTAAAAGAACACGTTTAGAGATGACTTATTTGATTTGTTTTATTTTGTCCCATTTTGATGACAGCTTGGTCGGGTTTATTTTGACCTGATTATATTGAATTTAAAATTCCAACATTTTAAATTAAGGCCTTAATTAAAGTAATCATGCCAGCTAAACATTATTCCATTTTGTTCCTCTACAACCAACCATTGTGTAGTTTTACTGGGATTTTCTGTTGTCACCAACGAGAAGTGCATCTTTGTGAAATAGAAGGAAAAACACATGTAGTTTTTAATTTATTTTTGAATACAAATCTGAAACTATGGCATGAATTTGTGAAAAGCTGAGCCAGAACTTTGTGATTACAGATGTCTTTTGAGGTGTACGTCTATCTATACATTTTGATCTCCAACTTCAACATGTTTTCTGTGCTCCTTACATGGCTTGTGGAGAAGTGTAAAAGAATTTATTCCAACAAAAGGGCTCTGCTCGCCACGCTTCCATAAAGGCCAGATTTAAAAAGTGCACAACTTATTGTTGTCCTGTCAACAAATTCTTCCAACTGAGCTGTGGATCTCTGTGGATATTCTATATAACCTAACCCTGTTTTAAACTTCTCAACTTTAGACCTGACATGTCTGATGTGTTCTTTGGTCTACATGACGCTATTTGTTCACTAATGCAGTTTTGCAGATGCTCAGAAATCTGACGTTTTGTATGCATACGCCTACACAGATGTACACATATCCAGGCCTTCATCTTGACATTAACTTCAATCTTATATCCTGCAGAAAATAATCCTGCAATTGTCAAACCAACTTCAAATGCACAGTTTGACTGTGAAGTTGTTATGATCAACCTTCCATTTGGATGCCAAGCAATACATGTCGAATACTGTTTCTTTAAGTGAATGATCTTAGTTTGCTAGTTTAGAAGTCAGTAAGGTTTTAAAATAAATGTATTCTTGTTTGTGTTTTTAAAGCATGTTGGTAACTTTGAGTAAGAGTTCTGCCTTTAGCCAGGAAAGTCTACACTTAAGGTCAAAATTATTTACACCCCTGAAAGATTTAGGTTTAAGGTAATTTTTTTTTTTTTTCAACATGTTTCTTCTGACTGGAAATAAATAAAAAGACGTTAGATGTTTAATCAGCTGGTGATATGCTAAATGTTTATTCTCAATTCCCTTCAGAAATATTGTCTTATTTTCTTTTGCCATTTGTTACTTTGTTACCTTCTGTTTCCTCACCTAATTAGAATTTTAAAAAACTGTAAGATTACTAATAGGTAATTATTGATTCCATTGGAAACCTGTTGCAATATAGTCACTCAATTTTAACTGGATTGTTAATAATATGATGTTGAGAAAAAATATGTTTTTATATTATATACTTCTCATTGAAGTATGTAATTACGGGGCTTTTTTATGCAATTAATTGCTTTTCCTTTGGTATTGCTAGTTGAAGTGTAAAGTAAAAAACTTCAGATAGATGTTTAATAGATGAGACTAATACAAAATTATAGATTTTATTTAACAGGACTGATTATTTTTGATACATTTAAGGGCCCACTATTTCTGAGTTCCTGTTCTTCTCTCTACGATTTTTTACTAACATGCCTCTGAGGCCTTCAGAGAACAGCTACAGAATTGACCAGTTAGGTGACTTCTGAAGGTCATAATGGACTGCAATGAATTTTATTAGGTAGGATCAGAGTAAAGGGGTTTGAATATAAATGCAAGCGCCATGTTTCACATTTTTCACAGCCAAACGTTTTTGACTATTAAACCTATAAAATATATTAAAGTGTGTGGTTGTAACATGACAAAAATGAAGATCAGCCGGAACAAATAGTTTGGTTGGGCGCTGTATGTGAAATATAGTGGTTAGAAACATTTTACTTATCTTTTGACTACTATTGACAATATAGGTGGACGGAACGTCTTTTAGTAGCTAAGAATGATGTGTGATGCCGAAGTACTCTATTGTATTGAAATTACACTTTACTCTCCGTAGTCTTACCAGTAAGCGTTTGCATGAAGAGTACTCTCCCAGTGCCACTGCAATATAAACAAAGATCACTGCGTAGCTGATCATGAAGATGGGAATATCTTCTGCTGTTGTCCGATTGATTTCATCCTCCAGAGATCTCTGTAGGCAGAGAGAGAGAGAGAGAGAGAGAGAGAGACCAACAGGACATGAAGAATTTCTAGTAGTCAGTCTGATAAGGACATGACAGAGAACTCTATGCCCCTGCAAACAAAAGCTGCTGCAACATTTCTTTATCAGCAAAGCCAGTGATAACAGCTTATTTTATGGATAGGAGGTGATTATAGCCAGTAGGTAAAAGATCTGAGGAAATTATCTCTAATGAAAGTACAACAAATGGAACGTTATAAAACAGGAACAGCAGAACTGTGGAGATCCTTTGGCTTACTTTACCTCAGCCATGTAGGCAAAGGTGAAGTTGGCAGCTGGGTCACTTTGGTAGTCCTGGACAATTTTGAGAAACTCTGTCTCCCACTGCAGAGCTACTTTGAACTTGGGGTTGTCCCGAATGTAGTTGTTGAGGGAGAAGGTCATGATGAAGGCTTCGGAGTTGGTTAATTCGTCATCTGGAGAAAAACATGTTGAAGTAAGCTGAAAGGCCTTTTGGTTGTGTGCTTTGCAAATTAATTCTGAGTAAAACATGAAGATTCTCACCCTTGTAGCCTCCCACTGCTAGAAATGGGAATACTGGAGCTCCATAGTCGGCCATGCAGCTCATTCCTAAATCAGTAATGTCTTTGAAGGACAGCGGCGAGCTTGAGAAGAGGCCAAAGAGGGGAACGTTGGGACATTTGAACTATGTGAGGAACTTTTACATCACTCTGCCTTACATTAATACATACTTGAGGCAGTAGATAAGATGGTCTCTCCAGTCTACCTCCTTGGTTACTCCCAGCTCAGTCATATTTACTTTAGCATTAATGTTGTCCAGGCTGTTCTGGAAGTACTGTGGCAAGCTGTTTACCGCACAGTCAGTCAGGGAGGGGTTGGATGGATTTAGCGGTGCGTAACATACATCCTTTAGGGTTGCTGTGCGGTTCAAATCCTCTGACCAGAACTCAATATCCTAAAGCAATGCAGATAAAAAGGCAAAAAGAGTAGCATATAGTCGATTTTCAAACCACATCAATCATTTGTTTATGCCACCAACTCATTACCTGTATTTTTCTCTGGAGGTTTAGCAGCTCAATGATAAGATCTTTGGACACAAGCCCACTGAAGTTCTGCTTCCCGAACAGCAAAGAGTCATAAATGTGGCCTTTTCTTCCTGGTGCTGTCAGGATCAGCTGGTTAGTCCTGAAGAAGGGAGTGAAGTGTTTGTCATGGAAGTCCTTCTCCTGCCGGGCTCTGCTGTTAGGAGCGGACCACAGCTCAACCGGATCAGTGGTGAGCTTGATGGATTTGAGGCCAACAGAGAAAACCACCACAATAATGGCCGCCACCAAGAGAACCTTGAGTAGAGATAGAAAAGTATTCATCTGGCTGATCTTTTTCTGTATTTAGATGGTACAGATTCTTTTAGATCTACTTACTGTGAGGGGATACGAAGCCATGAGGGTTCCCCAACGCTGAAACTGTTTACTCATGAAAGCTTGAGCTGCTAAGCTGGTTTCATGTGCACATGACACCTCAGATGGGTTAATGACGGGCTGAGCCACTTCATTACTGTTCTCGTCTTTGCTTTCCCCTTTTCTGCTTGTTTTCTCCTTATCTCTTCCATTTTGACATTTCATAAAGTAATACACGAAGAGGTAAAGCACAAAGGCACATATTAGGAGACAGAGTAAGATCATAGAAATCACAAAAAATCCATCTGCTCCCAGCAATCTAAAGGGTTCAGGGAGCGGAGGTGGAGGTGGCACAGGCGGGCAGGAATCTAGGCAGTCTTGGCAGGAGCAGGCCTCCCCGCCTGTTGTCGTCATCTCATTACACCCTAAAGCACGGCCATTGTAAGGAACAATCCCCTCTGGTAGTCCTGTAGTGTCATTCTCCTTCAGCAGCCGAAAGTCAATGTCCAGTGGGGCTAGGCCATTACTGGTGTCGCCCTGGAAATCGTACCAACGCTGGGCTGTGCACAGCTTGGATCCATACCGACCACACATGGTGGCAATGGCAAAGCCTCCTGTGGCTGGAATCCTGACGTTCTTGCAAGACTGGAAGGCGCCTTCGGCAAAAGAGCTACTGATATACGCCTGGTAGGCCACCACTGCATCCCTTGGCCTATCCAAGTAAGTTACGTTGGTGACCTTTGTGACATTTACCGTCTGTGTCTGGTTGGGGCTGCAGGTGGTGACACAGTGCAGGTGGGCAAAGTTCTCCGCACAGGATGGACAGCGGACTAGCACAGCTTTGGACAGGGTCAGACTCCTTTCCAGAGAACTGAGCTGTTGTATGCTGCAGCAGGCATATGTTTTGCCTTCTCCCTGGTCCAACATGGGGCACACCTGCAGCAAGCAGAGTTTTTCAGTCATTCTCATAAAAAAATAACAAAAATAACAGTCCCAATGTGCCTAATCAAACGAACCTGTTTAAGCCTTCTGTAGTGTTCTCCTGTAAGGTGCCGGGCTTGGCTGTAATTGAGACATGGGACAATGGGAGGTATGAGGCTTTCTCCCACAGTTGGGTTAAGACCACACTCGTCATAGAAGGCACAGTAACCCGGTCGGTGTTGAACCTCTGAAGACACCTATGGAGAGGGCAAGGATGTTTTTAGTTTATCCATCCATCCATCCATCCATCCATTCATCCATCCATCCATCCTTCCATCCACTCACACAACATAATACTGCCACCCCTGTGCTTGATAGTTGGGATGATTTTCTCGAACTTTTATGCTTATCCTTTTCCTTAAAATATAACTGTGGTCATCACGGCCAAATGCCTCAATTTAAGTTTCATCAGACCACAGGACATGCCTCTAAATGTGATATTATTTGTCTAAGTTTGTTTTTAAAACCGTAATCAGGCTTTTTAGGTTTGGTACAGGGCACTCAGCAACATCTTCAGAAGGTCTCTTAGTTTTGTTCTGGCGTTGATATGCACATTTCAGACCAAAACATATTCATACCTGGGACAAAAACACACCCCTTCCTAAACAGCGGACATCCCTAATAACAACCAGACCTGCATAGGTTCATAATTCCTTACCGATATCTTATTTTATGTATTGTTTAGTTTTTTTCCAGAATTTCCCACAAGCAGGCAGCATTTTTGAAGTGTTCCCTAAAAAACATCCACAGGTGTGCCTCCATTTGACTCCAATGTTGTAAAATGAGCTATTAGGCGCGTTCAGAGCTGTGACTTCATCACCTGGATTTTTTCAAAATGACATTACTGTCTTAGTGTATATAGAGTTTTGACTTTAAAGAAAGTGTTACAAATGCTCTAATACATTTTCTGTATCATTATTATGCTATATAGGTGGCATAAATAAACCTACCTGACCTGAAACAGGACATATTCTGTCTGATTTTATGTTGGACAGTGCGGAGAAAATGTTGCCTTTATACAGTTTATGTAAATATCTGGCTTCAACTGAATGCAACAGTAAGTACATTTTGTCATAGTAATGTTTCATAATTAATGTGTATGTTTGTGGCAGACAATTATCTGGCTGTATTAAGATTGTGCGATAGCTTTACACTGAAATGTTTGCTGACTATGTGGATGTTTTTAAAAACAAGTTAATAAATGTTTCTTTTTTTATTAGTTTTTATCAGTTTTAAAAGTGCTTTGTAATTATACTTTACTATGAATTCATGACAAAAATATAAACCTAAATGAATTTCCAATTATTGTAACACATTTAGTTTCAGCTCACAACAGACTCATGAATTTATAATGACTTGTGCATTTATTTAAATAGGTTAAATAGGTTAAAAATAACTTAAACTTATAAGCTGAACTTGTCCTGTGTTATGATTTCATTCAATACCACTTTCTATGTTACTAACGTGTTTTCTGAGACAGACATGGCCATTTATATTCTAATGAAGTATATCTAAAAACTTTAATACTGGTTTGTACTATGTCCTTGAAAAACAATGCACATCATTTATCAATAATTTAAAACAGTGAATTTACAGCAGTCTCCACATTTTTGGACACCCCTGGTTAAACGGGTGAGGAAAAGTCTTAAAGCAATTTAATTTTATATTGAAGTAGCAATATTTCTCACACTAAAATAAAAAAAAACAAATCTACCTCTAATTTGAGCATGTTTATTTAGTGGGCGAAAGAAACAGTCTTATTGCAAAATTACTGGTGCAATAATTAATGGCACCCCTGGGAATTCCTACTAAAGCTTTTTATAATGTATATTTTAAATTTTTAAGTTGTTAAAATGTCTTTTAATTAGTTATCCATCACTGCATGTTTTCCTGGAATAATAATATTTTTAGGTTGTAGCACCTTTAGCTATAACTGAATATCCTCAAATTTTTGCATTACAACTTTGTTCATTGGTGCAAGATCTTAGCATGTTTCCCAACTTTGTTTGTGATGAGCTTTATTTTCACTCTGAAAACATTAGTCAAACCTTTACGTTGAGTACTAACAAAACAACATGGATATTTTCTTTTAAGAGACATTGCCAGGTGTTTTATTGGGCATCTCAAACCACCATAAATCAATTTAAAATCATTTTTAATCTGAACCCAGCACCCTATAACAATGTACAAGGAATACCATTTTAATATAAGACATTGTACCATCGTGCATTGGTTTATTTGTAATACTGGTGAAATAATTTAAGTATTACATTTGTTTGTACAATAACTTTACTCAGCTGGTTGGGTTATGCGGTGATTATTCCACTTATGGTCTCAGTTCATCTCTTACTGAACTTTTCAGAGAGGATAGAAGTTTGCAATCATAAAATAATAAGAAACATTATTATTAGCACAGTTGGGTAACAGAATACACAAGCACACATTTACCAGGTCCCAGTCAGCCAGCACAAAAACAAACAGCCCGTTACTCACCAGACATGCCAGAAACGTGACGAGGACCGCTGCATGAAGCATTATTCCTGGAGTGTTTCAGCAACAAGTGAATCAGAATCCTCACTTTCAGGAGGATGGAGTGTTTAATAATCACCACTGTCCTTTTGAGATACACATCAGGCAAAAACAGTGAGAAGGCTTCAATGTCTGGGCTGTCCTCGTTTATCGCCTTTCCCTCTAACTAAAGTTTTTGGGTGGGAAGAAAAACAATCCTTTTGCAACGTCATTCCTCCTGTGATGTCACAGCTCTCTTATGTGGTGTGATGTTGTAGACAACCAATCAGAGTGATGGAAGATCAATATCCCTATTAGATTATTAACGTAGGGGCAATTGGGATGTGGTTACCAAGGTGACTTAGAGCAACTTGGAGGAACTATTTAGGAAAATCCAAAACAAACAGCCACACCCAGGACTTTCCTGAGATGTATCAGATTGTATACAGGTACTTCCTGTCTCTGATCTGTGAAGTTTCTGTTGATAAATTTCAGATACAGCTTTGAATGATTTTTTTTTTCTCTAATCATCCCAGCCATCTTTGATGATAATGAGCATAATCTTTTAAGGATCATTTAATTGTAAAGTTCAATCCAGATACGTTATATTGCCAAAAGCATTTGTCTTTCTACTGTTACATGTGAATGAAATTTAATGACATCCTATTCTTAATCAATAGGGGACAATGTTCTCCACACCAAACTTTACACACCTGCAGCCATGGAAGTGATCGTAACGGAGGAATTCATTGATTTGGTCGTGTGAGACAATACTTTTAGCAAAACAGTGCACATATATATAATATATATATATATATATATATATATAATATATAATATATATATCAATGATTTAAACAACAAGTGTTTATCCTGAAGTCATACAATAAGGACAATAATTATGATTTGCATGTTTTTTTTTCACACAGATACCTGGTTTGAGCTGCAGGTGCAATAAGTGAACTGTTTAAACAGCATATGATCTGCCTGAAACACACGCCCTCTTTCTAACCAAACTAATTCTTTCCAGTTTCTCTAAAACCCTTTTTTTGTCCAAAGCTCCTTCGTTACAGTTTCAATAATGGGCGGCCTCCCTGCACACACACAAGATGTTAAATCATTTTCTGAATCATATCTCCTACCTAAGATCAACCTTGTGATTAATGCCATTATCACGTTATGTCAAGGTCAGTGCAGTGATAAAGGCGAATGGTCCAGGCTTTGCAGTTACACCACAGAAACGCCTGCATGATTAGGGCGAAGGTGCTGATTGAATTTTGTAATAAAAGCAGATGTTGAGAAGACAAGGAGAATCGGGACGGATAGAGAGATGTTCTCTGTTTTATCATTTACTGATAAGTTGCAGAAATTTGCAATTTGTCATGCACACATAGCATGCTGTGCAGACAGCAGTGTGCCGAATTAAAAGCAGAGGATAAAAACGAGTCGGAACTGCTGCTAATGTTGAACCATTTGTTGTTGTGTCCAGGTTTCGAATGAAAGTGACTTATTCTAAAAAAAATTTTTAAATGAGCAATACAGATGCTGATGTGTGTATTTATTAGCCGATGCTTCCGAGTTTGTTTTGTGGACTGTGTTTCATTTATTTATCTGGATTTTGAGATTTGGACTACTTAACTTTTTTTGTTGTTTTTGTCAATCACCTTTATCACGACTGCTGGATATTATTTAATTTTCTATTTATTATGTTTTTTCCAATCCAAAAAATAAAATATACACTACTATTTAAGATTCTTCAAAATAGCCACCCTCTGTTCTGATTACTGCTTTCCTCTCTTGTCATTCTCTCCATGAGCTTCATGAGGTTGTCACCTGAAATAGTTTTCCAAAGAGTCTTGAAATAACTTCCCATTCATTGAGAGACTGCCAAAAGTTAATATTTCAGTCATCACAGCAAAGGGCAACTACTACTTTTTAGGAATCTAAAATATAAAACATATTTAAAGTTCTTTTACAATTTTCTGTTTGCTACATAATTTCATATGTGTTCATTCACAGTTTTGATTCTTTCAGTGAGAATTTGCGTACAATGTAAATAGTCCGAAACGTGAAGAAAACCATTAAATGACAAAGTGTGTCTCAGACGTTTGACTGGTAGTGTGTATCAATCAGTACAAACATTCATAAACAGTAACAATCCATCTATAATTTGTTGTTTTATTGTGTTGCTATTCTGGCAGTGCTCGATCGGTCCAATGATCCTATAAAAGGAACTCTGCCCATGTATAAAGGTTTTAGATAAAGATTAACCAAAATTTTTGCATCTGCTTACATGTCACAATTTGTGCTAGTTTAGTATTTCATTAATACACCTTTAAAATGTACATTTAACATTTAAATGAGTATGAGAGTTGCTAGAAATTGGAAATGTACTTCTTTTTAAAAGATAAACAACATTTAAATAAAATGTGGTCTTGCTACTTCAAAGGTAGTTCATACAGCTAAAACATGAGGAAAAAAAATCTGATCAGTCTGCTCCAAAACAGAAAAATAAGCAATAGACAGATGACAGATTGTCAGCATATTCTAACTCTGCAGTATTCACACAAGCTGTTACAAGTATTACCAGTTCCTTTAATAAGACGTAAAATAAAAATATCCTTTTGCAAGAAAACAAAAAAGTGCTTTTGTCACACTTCATGTTTTTATTTACTAACCTAGTGTGAAATAAATGCATTCAGATTAATTATAATACATTTTTCTGCTTTTTTTAATAATTGTGCACTGTAATAGATTGTTTAAACTCTTTAAATATTGCTCAGTTTAGGTGAATAGCAGTTTTTGTAGACAAGCTCAAAAAACGTCGTCCATCCTTAAAGGATATGTTTTCTTCTCTTTTCCATTGTGACCAGTATTAAAGAGAAACTGTGGTCTGTGTCACCTCATAAACAGACTAATTCAATAAATCAGAACATTATTAGGCAGTTCATTTATTTCAGTACCTCAACTCACTAAGTGAAACACATCATATAGATTAATTACACACAAACTGATGTTTCCAAGCCTTTATTTCAGTGAATTGTGATGATTTCCCGCTTACAGATGATGGAAGCAAGATTTAAGATGCAAATATTACATCACACAAATAAAAAACTATTTTTAATAAAGAAATGTAGGGTTAAGTATGCTTAATACCTGCTTAAAGGTTGTTATTTTCAAAAGGTGCTTTTATTCTAGCAAGCAAGCCTCATCTTAACACATATTCTAATTCATTAAATATGACTGTATATCCCAGGAAAACAGACGTTTTCAGTGTGAGATTATGCTGCTGCAAAAAAACTGAATTTATTCAATGGCTTTTTACATATTTTACCAGGGGTGCCAACAAATGTTAATTCATTATGTTTTAAATTAGAGATAAAGCACTTTGCTATTTGTTTTCAAAGTCTTAATCATTTGAGCAATAAAAACTAGTTATAAAAGGTTCAACATTAACTTTAGCTGAATAGAAAGTGCAATGGTTCCCTCCAAATTAATCTTTTAGCAACTTGGAAGAACGTATCACTGAATTAAAATTTGAGTACAGGAGAAATTTAGCTTATAACTGATTAAATCTCCCATTTATTTTACTGACATCACATCAGATACATAAGATTCAACTGTGATGATGAAGTTCATGTTTTTCATGTCCCTTTGGTCTGAACTACACGTATTTTTTTCATTAATTTATTTTAGCATGCAAGATGACATCTAAGTGCACTTAAATCTAATTGAGATATCTGAACAACCTGTGAACTAATTTTGAGTTGAAATATTTACAGACAGAAGTGTATTCATTAGTGCATGTATTGAATTTTTCCCCTGTAGGAAGTTCACTTGGATATTCTTTCGTTTAATGGTAATTACAATATGCAGAACCAGGGATGACAGAAAAGGTAAGGAAAAAATAATATCATAGTTATTTCTGTAAGGTCTTTGATAATCATAATAAAACATCTATTTAAATTAAATGTTCTCTTATTTTTCCCTTTTTTGAAGAGCGCCTCAAAGAAATGAGCCTCTTTGTCACATCGTATTTATTCCCCAGGAAAATAGGAAGACAGGAATAATTAAAACATTCCTCAACAATCTGATAATTGCAGGCAATTTGGGCTAAGGTTTGTAGTATAGAAACATATTTCTATGTGGAATAAACCCCCGCTGTACAAAAGGTGACTTAAAGTGTTTTTTTTGTTGTTGTTTTTTTGTTCCTGTGAATTGAAGTTACATAGATGGAAGGAACACAGTTAAATTACATTCCTACCTAAAGCAACATTTTAAAGGTAAATCAGATAAAACATTTTAATTTTCTTTAAAATATGCTGAAATCTGCACCATAATCATTTTTCTTCTGTTTCATGATGTTGAATTTGCTTGGAATGTTAAACTGGTTCCTCTCAGGTAATAAAGATATAAATATATGATGTAAATCTCTGATGTAAAAGGTTACATACAAAAAGAAAATAATGTTTAGACTGAATAAGACAAAAACTGTAGTTTGTCCTGGACTAAAATTATAAACTCACTCAAACTGAATGTGAGAAAAATTATAAATACAAATAAAATTTCCCACACTATTTATTTAAAACTTCTGCTATAAAATAAAATTTAAAAATTAATTTAATTGCCTATAAAGTTACTTTGAAATACGGAGGCAGAAATTTATTTTAATGACTATAATTCATTATGGCACAGTATATTTCTAATGAGAAATGCCGTAAAGGACGAATGTGTTATTTTGCACTTGAAAAACACCAACAACCAATTCCACTTGCATCCAAAACGAGTCATTACCTGATAAAAACATCTATCCTAACATATCTATTCTAACCTAAAAACGAATACTTTACATTCCCATATTTGAACTGTATTAAGTATAAATTTAAATTCGTCTTTCATTTCTCTGCAACAATTTTGTCAGCAGATGCTTGAAAGCGTGACCGAGGAAGGGAGGCCTTACATGAAGAAATCGTGACTTCTGCCCCTCAGAGTTAAGGGTGTCTCAAGAAATGCTCGACTTGATCTGCAAATAACATTTTCCCCTCTTTACTGTCACATCCTTATCAATTTTTATTTATGGAGCTCTCGTTGCTCTGGCTGCACCACAGGGCAAGCTGACTTCCTGGACTCAGATAACAGGGGTTGATAGCCCCATCTTCATTATCACACAAAAAAAAAAACATCAGCAACAACATAACACTATTGTATGGCCGTAAAAAATGTCCATCACAATCATCTCTAACTATAATTACACTCATGTCTCACTTAGACATCATTCATGACTAAGCCAATTTTACTCCTTAAAAGTACTCATAAACCATCTTTTATTTCTAATTAATTTTATATATTACATGTTATATATTATATATTAGAAACATTTATCTGTGGAGCTTCCTATGGGTCTTTGTCTTGGGAAAAATATACTATGCCCCAGTAGAAATCCTGATTAAGTTTTCTGATGTTAATTTTCTGATGTTGAACAAGAATGAGTCTAGAGATCCACCTTAAAAGATAACAAGAATATATTACAGCCAGTTATATAAAAACAATGCACCATGACAGTTGAGAAGATTTATAAGATGTTGCCTATGAATGTTCAACCCTGGAAAGTATAATAAAGCTAAAATATCTACTTCACTTTACTGGGAATATGGTTCTGAAAAAAGATTGTGGTACAGTGAAGAAGAACTGAGGACTGTGGTATATTGTAGATGTGGGCAGAAGATAACAAAATAAAAGGTTTCCTCCTAGTTTCATGAGTTTGCAATGTGTTGGAGAACATTGCTAGCCTTTTAGTAAGTGTTTTTACTGAAAATATCAGCTTTTCTGAAATCAAATTATCAGGAATGCCAGAAATGACAGATTTTTGGGGGAGATATTTTTTAAATACTTTTATTAGTCAGAGATTCACATACACTAAGATTACTACACCTAAGAAAGCCCAGATGATGACGACGTTGTGACTCTGTAAGCTTCCAATATGAAGGCACACCTGTTATGTTAAGGCAATATCTCAAGCACACTTCTTCCTTGGTTGCCATCATCGGAAATTCAAAAGAAATCAGCCATCAGGGAGAGAATTGCGGACCTCTACAAGTCTGGGATATATTTGGACGCAATTTCCAGATGCCTGAAGGTGCCACGATTATCTGATCAAACAATTATACCCAAACATAGGCACCAAGGGAATATCCTGGAATCACACTGTTCAGGAAGGAGAACAGTGTGGATATTTAACCCAGAACAAAAGCAAAAGACCTTGAGATGTTGCTTGCTGAAGCTGCTAGTAGTGTTATTATCCACAATGAAATGATTTTCAAAGGCCAGTCAGCAAGGAGGGTGCTGCCTACAAACCTAACTTAATTACACCAGTTACATCACATGGCAATGCAGAGACACCCAGGACAAACAACCAAGCACGCACACATTTATATGGAAGGGCAATTTATAGTAATCAGTTAACTTAAAAGGCATGTTTCTGGACTGTGGGAGGAAGCCGGAGTACCCGGAGAGAACCCATGCATGCACAGGAAGAACATGCAAACTCCATGCAGAAAGACTCCAGGCCGGAGTCGAACACAGGGCCAGTTTGAAAGGCAATTCTTCCACATACTACAAACGTGAACTTTTGCATCTAAAGAAAGTTAAACATTGTATCCCTCGTAATTCTGGCATTTAATCCCTGAATGACCTAAAACAGGAAGAGTTTAAATGTTTTGAGCCATTCAGAGTAATAAAAGAACAAGCTATTAGCTGATTAAGTAGTTGGCCTATCTGCTCAGGGAAGCAGACTGCAGTTAGACACGACACTCTTATCTTCTCAGCGGTAAATTTAAAAGTGTTTCCTTAATAGGAGTGTTTGTTGGCACTCCCTTAGTTTTACATCATGACTTTCTTTCAGACGTTTGATACCAGTAACTAATGCTTGCCTAAATGTTACCTGTACTGTATATAAAAAAATGGTCAAAGTAGTTTTATTAGTTATTATTGCAAAAGATTAAATGAACCTAACATGGTGTAAAATCTTTATTTAAACACAAACTATTTCCAGTTTTTAGGACACTTGTCAGTAATACCTAAACGCAGTGTTACGTTTTTTTCTGGTAAAACTGCTTTACTAAATAAATTTGTTGCATTCAAGAAGTCTGGAAACCCTGGTTAAGACTTTTCAGTTTCATTGTCTGTCTATACTGTAAATGGGCATTACATTTTTGTAGGTGGAAAAAAGCCAGAACAAAAAAGAACCAAAAAACCCTGAAAATTTGAATCTAGAATTCTGAAATGGATAACTGTGTAGGAACTTGACATTAGGAAAAAATACTTATTTTTAAATATTGCGATATTAGTTGTAAATTAAGCACGTTTTTTCCATTATTATAATGTTCTCACCTCTCGGTGACCTTTGGCATCTTGATCATTGACACACTATGAGCATCCAGTGCAGTAAGTCTGCATGCAAAGTATGAACATACAACTGGATGTGATATTTGGTATTTTACTTTATATCAAATGAAGTTTCAAGCTGTGATTTGCATTAGTAATGACATGTGATTTGATATATTGTACAGTTCTAATTGTGTTGTTTGTGCTTTTCATTCTTTTGATGAGTTTCTTTTAGCTTTCATGTCTTTTTGCCCTGGAACTAGAATAAGGTTTTAACATCCTCTAACACGTGACGACTCAGAGATTAGGCATTGGCCGGTTGCCGGTGTCAGGGTACACCAAGGCTTCAAAAAGTTACATTTCAAAAGCGCCAAAAGGATTCTTTTCATATCATTCTTACAATTTAAGGTGAAGACTAATGCAGGCCAGCCCCTGCACCCTGCTCATGAGCAGGCTGAAACAAGGGTCCAACACTTTTACAAGAAACCCAATGGTATAATGATATTCAAGGTATGCCCAATGAGCATTTTTACTTTAAAATGGCTGCTAGAATTAGCACGTGTTAATTCTGTATTTTGTCTTTTAAGTTTATGTATCAAAATTAAATTAGGAATAATCGTTACAGGTAACATAACAGGACCAATAAGTTTATTTTTCGGACAGAATCACCCAATTTTCCCTTGATCGGCAGGTCAAATACAGTAAAGTCTATTTTTTTCCCTATTCATTAGATCCATCAAGAAGTCACAATAGTTTTTGGTCAATAAATGCATCAACCAACAGCTTTTGTACACATTTTAACATTTAATAAAAAAAATCAAATGAACTACAAGGACATTTTCTTTAATGCATAACTCTGGACGATTGATTTATCCATAATAACTCATTTACCGTTGGATTCAAATCGAAACGTGTCAGATAATGCGCAGCACATTTTTTTCCTCCTATGTGTGGTTTTGTCATTAAAGAGGAAAAAACAGAATGGGTCAAAAAGGCGACCTTCAGTTTAGAGCTCACAGAATCGCATCGGACGCCTGATCGGTGCAATGTGCTGTGAAACTATTCTGTCCTAAATAAAACACTTCATTTTAGGGAATCATGAATTTATTACAGAAAATGTAACATTTGGGAAAAAAAAATCATTATCTATCCCTAGCAAAAAACTATTTCAGAAATAATGTTAAATGCATGGCTCGTTTGGAAAGACATATTAGAACTGAAACAACTCAAAAATACAAGAAAAGTACAAAAAACCCAAACGGTTTTAAAAGTTCAAAGGTAACATCCACTACCTTAAACTTTGACATACAGTGAGTTGGAACATAGGGAAAAATACAGACATGTGATTCAAAATCTGCGCTGCTTGTTATAGTCTCCAGGCCCAGGGAGCCCTCTGGGGAAGCCCCCCTGACCTCCTCCAGGCAGGTTGCTGCCGCTACCTGACCCTGCCATCATAGGAGCACTCTCAGCAGCCATGCCAGCAGCACCTGCAGCTCCTGAACCTCCACCCAGGGAATTTCGCTTAATGGACATGCCGTGGCCACCCATGTGCATCCTCATTTCCTGCTCTCTGTTCTCAGAGAAGCCTCCCCTGAAGCCCTCCTGCTGCCTCTTCATCAGCTCCTCGTTGCGCAGCCTCATCTCCTCCTCTCTCCTCCTGCGCTCCTCCTCCTGTCGCAGCTCAGCCTGCTTCCTCTTCTGCAGCTCCTGGTTGTGGAGCTCCTCCATCCTCCGCAGCTCCTCCTGTCTCCTCAGCAGGTCCTGCCTCATCAGCATCACCTGGTGCTCGTGTCTGGCCGCCTCCATCTCGGCCTCCAGCTTCTCCTGCGCCTCCTTCATGTTGCGGTCTACCATCTCGTACTGCTGCTTCTCCATCTCCATCAGGGCCTTCCAGCGCATGGCGTACTCATACTCAAAGGATCCTGGCTGGGCGAACCGTGGAGGCTGCTCTCGCTCCTTGTGATACTGCTGGTTCCTGTTGATCAGCTTCTCCGGCAGCCCCTCGTCCTCGTCGAACTGGTCCATGGGCTCCACGGTGATGGGCCGGGGAAACGCTGTGAGGAGGTAGGCGCTGTCATTGCATTTATCCAGAGCTTTTCTAGCTGCTGGCTTGGCGGTGAACTCCACGATGCCTTTCCCCGTGGGCCTGCCCCGATCATCCACTATCACCAGGGCCCTCTCTATCTGGCCGAAGACGGCGAAGGCCTCCTCAAGGAGCTCGTTGGACACAAATTCCGGTAAATTTTTCACGGATAAAGCGGCACCGTGTGTGGCGAACCTCACACGGATGGGTCTGCCTTTGAACACGAAATCATCCAACTCCGCTCTGGCGATCTCCGCGATGATCCTCGTCTCCAGTCGGATGAACCCGAAACCTCTGTCCTTGTTGACAAATATCTCGCTGGCGTTCCCGTACTTGGAGAACAGCTTGACCAGATCCTCCTCGGTGACTCCGGTGGGCAGGTTCCCCACGAACAGCCTGCTCCGCTGGGTGAACGTTTTCTCTCCAGGTTTCCTGAAGCTCTGCGTGTCCAACGTTAAGGCCGCGTTGGGGTTGGTCTGCTCGCTAGGCTCCGGCTGCTGCCCGTTGCTGTTGGGCCCTTCGCCTTTGAAGTGGTTCCCCGGACGGTTTGGGCCGTGGTTCTGTTGAGGGCCTCTGTATCCTTGCATGTTTTGTCAACAAATGTGTATTAAAAGTCGACAAAAACCGTGCTAAACGCAGAAGAGTCTAAACAGACGGAGGCGCACAAAGAGCTCCGAAAATGGCGACGCTATTGTGATCTCAACGATGTGCGACAGAATTAGTTAACGTCATGACGTCACCAGTTTGCGACGTTGCCAGGATTTTAATAGAATGTTTTTTCCCATTTATTTGCGGAACAGTATTATAATCAGTTATGGTAAGCTATGGCAGAAATGTAACATAGATCACAAAGTAAAGACGAAACAAAGACATAAATATAAATAAACTGGGGTGCGACATTTAATATAGAGATGATGGTAATGATTGCATTTTACCCATATTTGCCTTTCTATGTCTCACGTTTTCACAATCTATCATCTATTTCATGTAAAAAACGACAGTGAAAATTCATCCAAGTGTTGAATATCACTGAAAAACTAATTTATCTAATTAAATTTTAAAAAAGCATATACATTAGTATATATAGATTTCTGTGTTTGAAGCACTTATTTCAGTTAATTTTGAAAATCCACAATTCAGTTTTTCATAATAAGCTGAATATTACATATACAAGCTTGAGGAGTTTGGAGGAGATTTATAAGATGTGGACTGCAACTGATGTCAGAGCTTCCAGAGCCACCACACACAGACACATCCATGACATGGGCTACAACTGTCAGATTCCTTGTGTTAAACCACTACAGAACTAGAGACAATATGAGAAGTGTCTTATCTGGGCTATGGAGAAACAGGACTTAACTGTTGCTCAGTGGTCCTTTTTTCAGGTCGGAGTAGATAGGGCATTTATTTAGGAAATGTAGGTCTCAGAGACTGGCGCTTGAAGTACACAGTGAGGGTTATTGATGATTTAGGAAGACATGTCTACTGCTGATGGTGGCTCACTATGTTTGCTGTTTTTTAGGCTTTTCAACTGCTGGTAAACATGTAATAGTTTGCACTACACACCTTTAAGCTTCGGAGAGTAGGAAATTTCCGTAGTTATAATATTTGTTACTGAAATGTCCCCTAATGGTTCCTGTTTTAGAATTCACCCCAGAACTTTGTTGTGTTGTTTCTTTCATGTACATCCCTTTCACTAGTGTTGCTCAACTCTATTCTAATTCAGGCTATATGAGATCCTAAACAGCTTTGTTCGATCATTTTCCACTTAGAGTACAACAGAGTTTAAACCTTTAGTAAAAACAGTGAAATGGCCATACTGATTTAAGACATTTAAATAAATGCTATAAGTTGTGAGGTACTTTTTGTGTACGTTTTTTTTCCTTTTTGGTGAAACTACTTAAATATTTTTTGGTTGTTAGAACTGAAGCTGGATTTAGTGGATTTCTATACTTTCGCATGCAAATTAAAGTTTGTTAGAGTAAAGATTTATCCATTTTATGTTTGGGTTCATCCGTCTGTCTGTTCTGAACTACGCTGTTTAGCATAGGGTCCACCATTTCTCGCGAGAATACACATTCGTCTCGCGAGCTAGTAACGTGAAAGTGTAATTTCGCGGGAATTGTCGTCTGTTTTGTTGACCTGGAGGAAAGTCGGAAAATACATCTTAACATCGCATTTCAGACGGACAAAGCCTAACCCAAACTTAATCTCCAATAAGGTAAAGTCGCCACATTTCATCAAAAGTTCTGAAATGACCATATTGTGAAACATCTGCCTTCACTGTGTAAACTGACTCGCTGTCTGTTCAGGTGCACGGTGGACAGAAAGTAATACCAGTTTAAGTGATAATTAGCATGTTTTTAGGACCGTCATGTTCTCCGACCTGAGTGCTCAGAGGGAGGGCTCCTCTCTGCTCTGCCGCCCAGCCTCTGAGGACCAGGGACCGGTGTTTGAGAGGACCTTGCTGGACTACAGCCCCTCCACCGAGCGCTACAGGGTCGGGGAGCGGAGCTTCAATCGCCAGTATGCTCACATCTATGCAGCACGACTCATGGAGATGAGGCCCCTGCTGTCAGAGACAGCTAAACACAAGTGGGGTAGGTCCAAAGGACACCTGAAGCGTCCACCTTGTCCTCATATGTGCTGATTAGAACATTCCTTTTCCCGTCTCTGTCAGGTTCAGATGTACAGATCCGGAAGCTCTGTGATCTGGAGACAGGGGAGCAGTGTTGCATTGTAGGGACCCTGTTTAAGCGTATGGATCTGCAGCCATCTATTCTGAAGGAGATCAGTGAGGAGGTGAGCAAACCAAGCAAACATTACTACAGCGCATGCTTCACCTTGACAGAAAAATGTAGCATCTGACTGTGAAGCGGCAGAAAAAAAGATGCAGGGTTTTATTTATTTAGTTTTTATATAAATAAACCAACTCTAGGTACAATTGCAGATGCAAGTTTTTTTCGGTAATGTCTCTAGGTGCTTTGCACATCAAGACAATAACATTTTTGCCCTTTCTGCTTTCCAAAATGGCTCAAACGCAGTCAGATTAGATGGGAAGCGTTTGTGAATATTAATAAGTTTTTAAACCTTTTTGTAGAGTTTCTGGTAGATTTAAGTCTGGGCTTCTTCCAGGATTATCATGTTTGTGGCTCCATTCATCTTCCCATTAATTCAGACCAGCTTCCCTGTCCCCTGAGGGGGGAAAACCATCCCTGCTGCATGATGCTGCCGCCACCATGTTTCATGGGGAAGACTGTATGCTCAGGGTGATTTGCAGCCTTAGTTTTCTGCTACACATAGTACACACTGCACATCAGATCAGCTGCACTTATGTTTATGATTGTAACACAGCAAATCACCACGGAAACATCAGTGAATCACAGTGGCTGTATAAGGCTTTAGGGATGCTTTGCTTCTGCAGGATCATGGTCAACGCTAAACACAACAATCCTGGGAAGAAAATACTAGGGACGGCAAGGGAGTTGAGACTAAGGATCAATTCAATTCAGTTTATTTATATAGCGCCAATTCACAATACATGTCGTCTCAAGGCACTTCACAAAAGTCAGGTACATACATTCCAATTAATCCTAACCATTGAACAGTGCAGTCAGATTCAGTTATTTATTCAAATTGGATAAAAAGTTTTTCTATCTAAGGAAACCCAGCAGATTACATCCAGTCAGTGACTTGCAGCATTCACTCCTCCCGGATGAGCATGTAAGACAGTGGACAGTCACTGGCGTTGACTTTGCAGCAATCCCTCATACTGAGCATTGCATGTAGCGACAGTGGAGAGGAAAAACTCCCTTTTAACAGGAAGAAACCTCCAGCAGAACCAGGCTCAGTGTGAGCGGCCATCTGCCACGACCGACTGGGGGTTAGAGAGAACAGAGCAGAGACACAAAGAGAACAAAGAAGCACTGATTCAGGAGTAGTTTCTATGGGAAGGAAAAGGTAAATGTTAATGGATGTAGCTCCTTTAGTCGTTTCATCTAGAAAGAAAGAACAGATAAACTCTGAGCCAGTTTTCAAGGTTAGGGTCTGAAAGAGAGCACATAGAGTTAGTTACAGTAAAAGCTCAGTCAGTAGCCATGTCTAGGAGAGAGAAAGGGTTAAACACTGAAAGACAGGGCCATGTGGATCATCGGTAGAGGGTGAGCATTAAGTTGTTGCCAGCAGAAACTTGGATGATGCCCCCCCTCCAGAAGGTGTCACATTTCATATTCCTAAACGCACAGCCAGAGCTACAACGGAAAGCATATATTAAAGCATATTCACATGTCACCCATACCCAAAACACTTGCAGCTGTAGTTGCAGTGAAAGATGGTTCTACACATTATTGACTCAGGGAGGCTGAATGCAAATACACGGCACACCAGCTTGCAAAACGTTAAAAACCATTCATCGTTTTCCTTCCACTTCCCAATTATGTGCTACTTTATGTTGGACAAGTACATAAAATCAGAATAAAATACATTAAAGATTGTGGTCTTAACATTGTAAAATGTGGAAAAAGTTCAGAGGTAGGGATGGGCAATTATCGTACCGTTTACCGTTATCCTGAAAATCTTTTTATCAAGAGAATTATCGAGAAAAATTTTGATTTATCGTGACAGAGATAAACTCTACATGATGATGTTTAAAACCCCCCCCAAAAATTAAATTTTCATCTGGATTTTCAATTTCCCTTTTTTGCCACTTTTGGCTCTATTAAAGCAGCATCAAATAAAACTTTTAAAGCTCCAGACAATGTATATCAACAATAGAGCGGTGTTTGAAGTGATGTGAAGTCACAGCCATTCAGCTCATTGCTAAAAAAAAGACTGCAATAGATTTTTGAATGTTATGTATCATCATTGATCTCGTTATCGCCATGAATACCACAAAATGTCATGATAACTGTTTTGTCCATACTGCCCATCCCTATTTAAGGGCATAGTTTTGCAAGGCGCTGTATTGTTGCTTGTGTTTGAGATTTTTGACATTTATTCATTTTTCTCCAGCACAACCTCCTGCCCCAGCCCGCACGAACCAAATACATCACTGAAGCAGACGAACTGATTCTGGAGGATGAGCTGCAGAGGATTAAACTGGAGGGCAAAATTGACAGAGACAAGTGTGTCACGGGTCAGTTTGTTACTGAGTATCACCACAGTTTCCAACTCGGCTTCATTGGGATTGACTGTCTTTCTCACCCTCCCAGGCAGCGTTATTGCCATCTATGGAGCTGAGAAGAATGATGGCAAGTTTACAGTGGAGGACTTCTGCATGGCTGATCTCCCTTCGCAGGTACCCAGACCTGCTCTCAGCTCTGACAAGTAAGCCCACTCTTACACTTTGAACATCCCAGCCTGTTTGTGATATTACTGTGGGATAAGGCAGTAGCACAAATATTCTTTAAATAAAATGATGAAAAGACAAATGGTTCCCTCCCAGAGCCGACCGCGGGGACCTTTTATTCAGAACGCAAATCTGAATACATCATCAGCAAAATCCAAAGAATCTCAAACCCTGATACAAATTAGGGTGTGTATATATACAAAGTCATGTCATTGGTGTGTATGTGAAAATTCCCCGTACGGGCCATCTCTGTATCAGGGGTTGGGATTCTCTGGATTTTGCTGATGATGTATTCAGTGTTGCATTCTGAATAAAAGGTCACCTCGTAGAGGGAACCATTTGTCTTTTCATCAATTTATTCAAAGAATATTTGTGCTACTGCCTTCTACCACAGTACTGGCCTCTGAATAAGGGTGCCCTGCTTTAACCCACCTGATTCAGGTGATTGCAGTTCAGCAAAAGCCTGTTAATCAGCCATCAGTAGAAATCAGGTGTGTTGAAACATCTAAAACATGCAGGACACCGGCCCTTAAGGACCTACTTTGGACCCCTATGCTCTAACTGATCTGTCTGCTCAGGTTTGTGCTCCTGGCCTCAGGGCTAGGCCTCGGCAGCAGCCAGGCTGACAACATGTTGGGTCTGCAGTTGCTGGTGGACATGGTAACAGGTCAGCTCGGTGAAACGAGGGAGCAGAGCGGGGCGGCGACGATTTCCAGGGTCCTGCTGGCCGGAAACCTTCTAAGCCAAAACACCCAGGACAAAGACGCATCGACAAAGGTGAAAAGAGCTCATCAATCTTATCTACAGGCATCTGCTCATGTAACATCTAATAAAATGCAATTCCTAGAAGTGTTTTCCTTGTAAACTGGTTTACATATTAAACCATAAATATCTAAATGTTTCTTGTGTTATTATTTTTCAGGCCAAGTATCTTACTAAGAAGACTCAGGCTGGCAGTGTGGAAGCCATGCGTTTGCTTGATGAACTGCTGCTTCAGCTGGTGGTGAGTCTGCCTCATTCTTCGGCATTAATGATCTCTTTACTATTGTGCCATTGCTGGAAAAAGTGACGGGGGGGGCATAATTGGCAAGGTTGGAGAATTACGGTTGATGATTAGGAGTTTAGTGATGGTAGATATTAGAAATTGTAACTGTTATCAGTTCATCTGGTTGGTATTTTTAATCATTAAAGGTAAAAGATGTTAGAAGACATTGAAATCACCACACACGTCATAAAAAACTTTAGAGATTGCAGTCAGCCGTGTTTCTAGTAACTGTGACTGAATTAGGGTTGTGTAAAAATAACAAAAAGACTGAGACACGCAACAGATCCACATCTGGAAAAAAGCGTAATCGACCAGTTACTGTTTGATTGTATATCTCCTCTTGCTTATTGTTAGGCATCCGTTCCAGTGGATGTCATGCCAGGGCAGTATGACCCCACCAACTACACCCTCCCACAGCAGCCCCTTCACAGATGTATGTTTCCTTTGTCGTCTGTGTACCCCACGCTGCAGCTGGTCTCCAATCCCTATGGAGCCATCATTGATGGAGTCAGGTAGGCGGCGTCCTACACGAACAGTCTATCCCGTCAGAAGCGATTGTTCCGACACGTTTGGGATCTGGTTCGGTTTCTTTTTGCGAAGGTTTTTAGGCACATCAGGTCAGAACGTTTGTGACATCAGGAAATACAGCAGCATGGACAGCCATCTGGAAATCTTAGAGGAAACACTCCGGCTCCGACACCTGGCCCCCACGGCTCCTGATACGCTAGGTTGGTTCAAAGGGGAGAGAAATAAGTCGTACGGCTTTGTGAATCTAAAATATATAACGGGGTAATTACAATATTCTTTTTGTTTTAGGTTGCTACCCGTTTTACCAGAGAGACCCTTTCATCTTCGAGGAATGTCCCCATGTATACTTCAGTGGCAACGCTCCAGTCTTCGAGTCCAAGCTCGTTGAAGGTTAGTGACAGATGTGTGTGCAGGGTTCCTTCACAGCGTGGAAAAATGTGGGATTTAATTTACGTGTTTTCCAGGTCAGGATACATTTGTATTCAGACCTGCAGGTTCAGTATATAAAGTCTGACAACTGTAGAGATAGCTGCCATAGTTGTATTTATACTTTAAAAATGACCGAGAACTCTGAAAAATGCTGCCAAAGAAAGAGGAAGGGACCCTGTGTGACTGTCCACTTTACGTGCTCGCCACACAAATGATCAGGTTTGTCAGGGTGGTCTTTGATTTTTGTCTCCTACTGCCAGGTTCTGACGGTCAGGAAGTCCTTTTGATTACCATCCCAGACTTCAGCAGCACCCAGACCGCCTGCCTGGTCAATTTACGCACCCTGCAGTGTGAGCCAGTTTTCTTCTCAGCCTTCTCTGCTGACGAAGATGAAGAAAGTGAGATGAACATCAGTCATTAACATCAGAACTGTCTCCATCTCGGACCAGCTGGACTAGACGTTCCAAGCTTATTTTCTCACTGTCCAGGTCTAGTTGGTATAACTCATAACCCAGAGATAGGGACTGGGTGCTATAAAACACACACACACTTGTTTATCGTCAGTTTTATTAGGACCCAATTGTGCCCGTGATCAGGGCGCCATAGTGACCTGCTTTTTACACAATAACGACTTATCATCCTGTAAAAACTTACTGACATGAGTGATGGCAGTGTAAATAATTCAGCTGTTTGTTTTTAACGTGTGTTCACAATAAACATATTTTCATTAAGCATACATTTACAAAAGGAACAAAAATACTTTGAACTGGACAGATCTTTCTACAAGCATGTGTTAGTTTTTAGGTGATGTGTAACTCTTTTTCACCATAGCTACATGTACATTCTCACTGCTTGTCTTATTTATAAGACTGGGCTGACAACAAGGGCTACAATAACAAACCTGTGGTCGTTTACTGAAACAAGCAGAGTGGTTTTGGTTTAATAGTCGTCGATCTTGTAGTTGTAATCCAGGCCAGGCGTGAAGGATTCTCCCTCCCCTATTGCCCATGAGTCGTACCACGACGTTGTTGGAGCTGCTGTCGTCATTGTCGTTGTCGTCGTTGTGGTGGGCAACGTCGTCGCTCTCAACGTCAGTAACTTCTGCTGCTGAATACGCCGTAAACGGGCAATCCTCCTCCTCTTTTGCTCAGGACTTAAACCGGAGTTTGAAGAAAAGCGGTTGTTGCCATCCATCACACCTCTGTGGTTGATTCTGCCTGAAGGGTTATGTGGTCTGGAGTTGCCGTAACTGAGTCGAATTGGCTTGTTGCCGTGAAGCGCCATGATCTGGGAAGAAGTCGACACAGACCTTTGTTATGTTGCTGTGAACATTTTGCCACTTTACAGTGACAAACGTTAATGTAATTTTTATTGAGATGTTATATGGTAGAAAAACACAAAAGAGCAGATAAATGTGATACAGAAGAAGAGGCTACATGGTTTTCTGAAAATCCATACATTACAGACGTCTTTTTGGGGTATGTCTCTACCAGCTTTGCACATCTAATGATAAACAATTTTTCCCATTCTTTGCAACACCGTTCAAAGTGAGTCAGACTGGATGAAGAGTGTCTGTGAGCATAAATGTTTGAGTCTCACCATAGAATCTCAATCAGGTTTAGGTCTGGACCTCGATTGGGCCATTCTAACACATGAATACAGAGTTTCCAGAGTCAGTTCTAAAAGGTTGCCGTTCTGCGTCTTAAAGGTGTTTCGCCCGAACCAAATGGATAAGATGCTAAGAGGCTTCAGCAGATGTCGATGCCATGCTGAGGAGATAATTGGATCAGAAACGCATCAAAAACAGGCCAAGTTCCTTGGCAACTGGGTTTGGACACTCATGATCTAATTCATGCCATTGTAGATCTGACTGTATGTTTAGGGTTGTTCTTCTTGAAGGTCAACTTCTATCCCAATCTCAAGTCTTTTGGAGCCACAGGTTTTTCTGGTACTGCTCTTCATTTAGTTCCATCCATTTTTCTATCAACCCTGACCAGCTTCCCTGTTCCTTATGAAGAGTATCTGCACAGCATGATGCTGTCAACACAATGTTTCACAGGGGGGTGGTGTTCAGGGTGATGCTGCAGTGTCGGCTTTTCAATACACATCATGTTTTGCACGTAAGCCCAGAAACTACAGTTTGCTCTCATTTCAATTCAATTTATTTACAGTTGTGTTCAAAATAATGGTGTGTTTAAAAACGTGAGTAAAACTCAAATCCTTAGAATAGTTTATTTTTCCGTGCATTGGGAACACTGCACATTATATGCTAAATCAAACCATGAAGAAAAATGTATCAATCTTTTAATCAAATTACAAAAAAATGAACGTTTGGATGTTCAACAAAATAGCAGTGTCCACATTTTTCTTTACAAACTCAAATATTTACTGTATAAAGTGAAAGATCTTTGGGATTTATCATTCCTGTGAATCACTAAGCTAATATTTAGTTGTATAACTGCTGATTCTGAGGACTGCTTCACATCTGTGTTGCATGACGTCGACCAGCTTCTGGCACCTGTGAACAGGTGTTCCAGCCCAGGATGATTCGACAACATTCCACTGTATTCTGAAGTTCTTGGTTTTGCCCCAGCACTTTTAATGTCACACCACAGGTTTTCAATTGGACTAAGGTCAGGGGATTGGGCTGGCCACCCCATAACTGATTTTGTTGATCTGGAACCAAAATACGGCTTGCTTTCTGGTGTTTTTGAGGTCATTGTCTTGTTAAAACACCTATTGCAATGGCATTTCCTCTTCGGCATAAGGCAACATGACGTCTTCAAGTATTTTGAAATATGCAAACTGATCCACGATTCTCTGAATGCGGCCCGACAACATCCCCATATCAACATGCTCGAACCACCATGCTTCACTGTCTTCAGAGTGAACTGTAGCTTCAATTCAGTGTTTGGGGGGTCAATGTTTCTCCATTTCTCTTTAGGCCAGTTGATGTATTCTTTGGCAAATTGTATCCTCTTCAGCACATCTTTTTTTTAACAGTGGTACTCACGTTTAAATTCAGACCTTCCCTGATCATTAATGGGCTGAGTCTCTGACATTATGGTTATCCTTCGATCCATTCCAATGGTAGTCTTTGTTTTTTTCCCCACGTCTCTCTGGTCATGCTTTCCATTTTGAAGCACTGGTGATCATTTTACTCATTTCTGCACTTCTTTATACGATGTCCCCTTTCCAATCAACGTCTTAATCAAAGAACGCTGTTCTTCTAAACAATGCCCGGAACGACCCGTTTTCGTCAGGTTTTCAGAGAGAAATGAGTGTACTAAAGGCCACCTGATTGATACCCGTTTCTTCACAGAGTGACCTCAGTAATTTAACTCCACACTGCTATTACTTTGAATACGCCTCCATCAATCAGTTATTCAGTTACACGAAGAGAAGGATGCAAATAATAAATGTTGGTCCTGTTGTTTTTCTATTAAACTATTACATCTACCAGTAAATTATTTGCTATGTGGTAATATGATTTCTACCACAAACAGGGATTGATCTGGTTAGTCTAGTTGGACTGCCATTATTTTGACCACAGCTGTATATAGCGCCAATTCACAGCTTATGTCAGTAAGACGTTCAAAGCTTGGGATTTTTTTATCTCCTAACCCTGCTTCAAACATCTCCACAACTTTCTCCCTGACTTATCTGCTGTGTCCCCTTGATTTTATGGTATTGTTTGTTCACTGATGTTCTTTAGCAGCCCTCTGTGGCCAATGGATCTCACTGGATTTTATTGAAGAGGATCAGATTAAAGAGGTCTGAATACAAATGCATGCCAAAGTTTTGGAGATTTTCACATCTTAAACATTTCAAAAGCCATGTATCATTTTCTTTACTCTTCACAGTTATGTGCTTTGTTATATGTTGTGTTGGCCTATCATAAAATCTCAAGAAAATACATTGAAGTTTATAGTTGAAGTGTGACAAAATGGGAAAAAGATCGGGGGGGTGTAGATACTTTTGTGAGGTGCTGCATATTTAGTGGGGTCTCACCTGTTTAATGCGATCCCAGTTGGACTTAGCCAGGTTAAAGCTGCAGCTGGTCGCACCGGGCTCGTAACCCACCACGCAGAGTTTAGTCTCGGACGAGAAGCCTTCAGCCTTCGCCGTCACTCTGTACTCCCCCGGGTTCAGCAGTCGCCAGTAGTCCCCTGTTGGGGCTGCAGGGAAAAAGAAAAGGGGAGAGATTCTTGTTTGAAAGCTTAAAAGTTAAAAAACATGCAGTAACTGTGTTTAAATAGCGGCGTCACCTGTGGTAACATCATGGTTTATACCCTCCACAGATATCGTTGCGTTTGCGATAGGATTCCCCTGCTGATCCTTCACAATGCCTCTGATGCCGCGGTGCACCTGAAGAACAGGAATGCCATCTTACTGCTTAACAGTGTGTTCGTATGCTGTTGAACCAAGCTGTAATTCTGCTTTTTCTAAAACGTCTGAGGAAATCCGCACACACCCACACTGAAAAGACTAATTACAAACTTCTCCAAAAAGAGGTTCACATTTCTTAAAGTCCCCCCCCCAGTTTTTGGTAAACTCTAATTTATATCATATAACAGCACAAGAACTGCCTTGAAGCAAGCTGTTCTCCAACACAGGTCAAATTTAGATTGTCTAGGAGTGTCTTAAGCAGGGAAGATGGTGGAAAGACGGGTAGAAAGGAGAGATATTCTCAGAGCAATGAACAACGGTGAATTAATTAAACGCTACTGGCTCGATCATGCAGGGATCCACCCTCTCAACAGTCGAGTAAATGAGCACATAATCATCTATAATAATCATACAATTGTTAATATAGAGATAAGAGAAACATTATCATCCCTCTAGGGCGAAATTAAAACGTTTCAGCAGCGGGACAGGGTGAAGTCGCACCTCTAGTATGGTAGAGGAAGGATAAATAAATGAAAACAATAATGAATAACCACGAATAAAGAGTGAAGAAAATGTACAAATAACATAGTACTGAAGAATTAAAATATTTGCATAACATGCAGTAAAATGCTTTCAAAAATTAACTTTTGAAAAAAAAAGGGAAAAATTCAATTCAATTCAGTTTATTTATATAGCGCCAATTCACAACACATGTCGTCTCAAGGCACTTCACAAAAGTCAGGTACATACATTCCAATTAGTCCTAACCATTGAACAGTGCAGTCAGATTCTGTTATTTATTCAAATTGGATAAAAAGTTTTTCTATCCAAGGAAACCCAGCAGATTGCATCCATTCAGTGACTTGCAGCATTCACTCCTCCTGGATGAGCATGTAGAGACAGTGGACAGTCACTGGCATTGACTTTGCAGCAATCCCTCATACTGAGCATGCATGTAGCGACAGTTGAGAGGAAAACTCCCTTTTAACAGGAAGAAACCTCCAGCAGAACCAGGCTCAGTGTAAGCGGCCATCTGCCACGACTGACTGGGGGTCGAAGAGAGAACAGAGCAGAGACACGAGAACAAAGAAGCACTGATCCAGGAGTACTTTCTATGGGAAAGAAAAGAAGAATGTTAATGGATGTAGCTCCTTTAGTCGTTTCACCTAGAAAGAAGGAACAGATAAACTCTGAGCCAGTTTTCAAGTTTAGAGTCTGAAGAGAGCACATAGAGTTAGTTACAGTAAAAGCTCAGTCAGTAGCTATGTCTAGGAGAGAGAAAGGGTTAAACACTGAAAGACAGAAACAAAAACAACAAACAAAAACAGAAGCATATATAAATACAAACTAGTCAGGATAAAGTACAATAATCTAAACACTATATACATAGAAGGAAATAAGGTGAACCAGTATTTGCTGTATTGTACATGAAGATGTCAGCAGCCTAAGCCTAAATGGTCATCTACATCCCCCTGTCTGTGGAGTTGTTCTCTGGTGCGCTACTATCTCCTCTCTAGCTTCTGATTACAGCAGGTACCAGAGCTGCTCACATTCCAGGCTGGTGCTGAAAGCTGAGGTTACGACGCATTGATCTGCTCGGCAATGCGCTCCCGAGTATGCCTCTTTGTTCGCACCGCAATCCTGAGGCTAAATCTACCTTTCAACACTCCTCTATTCATTTTATAAGCTGTGGCAACAGCAGGTACAGCTCCTCTGTCCAGTTTGGTTTTTTTCTCCACTTTGTTTTGGTCGTTTTACCAAATCAAACCTCTTTTTACAAGTAAAATGCTGGCAGCTTCTTGTATAAAGAGGTTTGATTTGGTAAAACGACTAAAACAAAGCGGAGAACAAAAGGTGGAGAAAACTAAACTGAACAGAGGAGCAGAGCCTGCTGCTGGAACAGCAAATCAATGCGTTGTTTCCTCTGCTTTCAGCACCAGCCTGGTGCTGTTGAGCCGGTAGCTTCCTTTTATCTCACTGTTTATTGTACAGAGAATATCGCTCCGTTCTCTGTCCTGCCGCCATCTTCTCTACTTAAGACACTCATAGGTTCACTAAAAGTCCTCCTCACTACTCTTAACATTTCCTCACGTTAGGAACTTTCTTAAGGCCTAAGTTGCTTCATAAATAAATTTTATCTTGCTGAGGGAAAAGATTTTTCTTAGAATGACGTCACTAGAAGCTACTTTTAGTCTTAGGATTCTTTGTGAATGGTTACATTGCTGAGACTCACCTGCTCCATGAAGGTTAGCATTGCTTCTCTGTTTTTTTCCCACTCCTGTGCCAACTCACTCTGATGAGGGAATTTATCACAGCCCAGGAATATGGACAACTCATAGCAGTTGGTGTGAAGATAGCTGAAGTCATTCATACCTGGACAGAAGATCACATGTACATGTTTTGATGCCCCCTTTGTCCTCAACTAGGGAGGAAGGATAGTTCTAGGATAATAATATTCTAAATCATTGAATTCAGGTGTTCAAATCACTTCCATGGTCACGTTTATAAAATCCAGCACCCAGCCATGCAAACTGTTTCTACAATCATTTCTTTAGGAGCTCAGTGAACTCCAGGTTGCCATCTTTGCAAGATGCCCATTTGTAAAATTTCTACATTACTTAATATTTCACAGTTAGCTGTTAGGGGTATTAAAGCGAGGGAAACGACTGACAACAACTGCAACTCAGCCATGAAGTGGTAGGCTGTATAAAATCAGAATGCAGATAACAGATGCTGAGGCATTTAGTGTGCAGAAATTGATTCAACAGCTACAGACCTTCAAACTTTATATCACCAAGTGCAATGCAAACACCTCCACTGGATTCGAAAGCAATGAAGATGTGCTATCTGGAAATATTTTACTCCTCTGTCTGGCAATCCAATTGATAAGTCTGGGTTTAGCAGTTTCCATGAGAACAGTATTTGCCTGACTGTATTTTGCCAAGTATAAATGTTGGTAGAGTGGGGTTGTTGGTCAGGGTTTGGGCTTGGCCCATATGTTTCCCCGGAGGGCACTCTGGACGCTGAATTTTAAAAGACATTTTAAATGATTTATTGCTTCTCATTTGTGGGGACAGGGGAAGTACCCTTCCAGGTCTGACATGACTGACCTCAATGCAAGGTGATTGAGGACATGAATAAGGGAGTTTGGTGTGGAAGAACTTGACTGAGCTGCAGAGTCCCAACCTCAGCCTGACAAACCTCCTTTGAGATTAATCAAAACTGAGATGGTGGGCCAGAACATCTCATCCAGCATCAGTGCCTGACCTCACAAATGTGCTTCTGAAAGAATGGTTAACAATTCCCATAAATGTGTTCCTGAACCTTAAGGGCAGCATTCCTAAACGAGATGAAGATGTTTTAGTTGCAGATGGTGGACCAACTCTTAATTAAATCCTAAATATATTAAGCGTAAAAAGTTATTGAAGTTCATGTTTGACTAAATGGTGCATATTAACCTGAGAACTTGCACTGTATATTATGCCCACCAGGGTGTGCTACAAGCTCAAGCAGACGGTTGGGTTTTTACTTACTCCCAGTGACTGGCCTCCACTTTGCCCGGTTGACCATGCCGAGCGCCCCTTCGGGTGTGTCTCCGTGGCAGGATCCACGGTAGTTGTGTGTCATGGCCAAGTGTGTGGAGGCGTACGACACAGCCAGCCACCTGAACAGGGACTCGTCTGGAGTTACCCGGGGCTCGTCTTCGGGTTCAGCATACTGGTATCCAGCCCCCCGCCCTCTATCATCCTCCTCTTCCTCCCTGTGGCCATAACCCTGGCTGTAGCCGTGGTCATACCCGTGGTCGTATCCGGGGTCATACCCATGATCCCGCCACTCTTCCTGTGGCTGTGCATATCCTACACTTCTCCAATCTTCCTCTGGCTCCTCCTGGTACCCCCTTCCCCACTCGGTCACATCAAAACCTTCATCCTCGTACCTGGTGGACATTATGCTAGTTCAGCCTTTCAACACAACTCTGACTTATGTAGTAGAAAAGGAAGAAAGAATTGCAAAGCAAAACAACCAGAGAATCAAAGGTTTATGTGAAGAAGGAGAGCAATAAATTTATTGAGGAAATGTCATACTGTCTCTTCTTGCGGCTGCGGGTTTGCTGGCTCCCGGCAGGCTTGTTGAAGCGTAAATTGTCATAAGGATAGGCCACAATTGCCTCTCCACCTTGGAAGTTTGCACCCAACACAAATGGATAGCTTTTCATCCAGGAGATTATGGCTCTGGTTTCCATTGCAATCTGGAGCAAAACCAGGAAGATGAAGATTAGAAAAATCTTTATCTTCTAAATGCAAAATATTTAAAGTAAATTTCTCCAGATAACCACCATATTCACACTGCATCAGGCCAAATGTGTTATAGACCCCAAAAACAACTGCACCCTACAGCAAGCATTTTAAAGACGTATTTGGGATTTCTTTACCAAGGTATTGGACTCAAAGTTTTCTGGCATGGGCACATGATGGTTGGGGGTAAGTTTAGGCACCATGCCCTTATCCTCAGCATCCCACAAGATGTTGTTCAAGTCAGGAAAGTTCTGGAAGATGTCAAAGCCGTCCTCAGTAAAGTGTCCCGTGGTCCAGCTGCTCAGCTCTGAGCCCTGCAGCGGGAAAGGGGAAAGATTACCTGATGAGCACACTGACCAAAATTGCTCACTTTGATTCGTCAGCATTTCTTTTTGTTTCTAGAGATTTACTGGGGACATACGATTGCTTTTCTTCCACTCACCACTTCAAAAGCTCTCTCATGCCCATCGGGGTTGAGGGAGGGCACCAGGTGGATGCGGATTCCCTCCACCAGGCGCTGGATTCTGGGGTTCCTGTCTTTGTATTCTTTGCACAGGTACTGCATGAGCAGCAGGATCAGCTCTCTCCCCACTGCCTCGTTTCCATGGAGGCCCGCCGTGAAGCGAAACTCCGGCTCACCTGAGGAGACAAGGGAGGACACCTGATATTGTCTGTTAACCACAATTTACAGGCGTCCACCTGGTTTTTGAAGGAAACATCAGGACACTGCAGTTTTACCCCATCACATTTCACACTGCTGGAATATTTAAAACAGATGTTTTGGTATTTTGCTATTAGGATAGATATAATGATATGCACAAGAATTCATACCATTTGAACTTTTTTACTTCTTTTGCATTCCAACCACAAATCTTTGTATATTGTAATAGCATTTTATGTGATACAAAAACACAAAGTAGTAAATTAAATCAAAATCTAAAACCAGTGGAGCACATTCACGTATATTCAGCCACTTTAATATGACACAAACAAAAACATAAGCAAAATCTGGTGTAATCGATTGGCTTTAGAATTCAGAGTCCATTTGTGATTTAATATTGGTGTAAATTAGGTCTCCACAATATTAGGAATCATCGGTTGGGATTAACAAACATTTTCCTCACAAATTTTTTCTTCGTCATCATTATGTTCTGCATCACCCTGGAATTCAGCATCTCAGCCTCTAAGTTCTTGATTCAGAGATATAAAGGAAACGTTTAGATCCGTGGTCTGCAACCTTTAGAGTCCAAAGTGCCATTTTTTTTTCAGTCCAGCTTAATAAAACTTGTATAGAGTCGCAAATGTAACATGGCCATTTGAAAAAAAGACAACTTAGAATTTCTACCAGATATCTACTATAGGAAATTTATTTTTAAAGTACACAATTTAATTTCTACTTTGCAAAAAAAGAAAGATGTATAAATGTTCTTTATGGGATCTTGATATTTGTGGAAAATTATGTAAAATTTACCACCAGTATAAAAAGGTAAAAGCACCTATTTTCCAAAAAAAGTAGATCTGAAAATATTACTGGTACTTTTAGTGACATTCTGTTATGGAAATCCAATGTAATTATTCCATGAAAAAGCTGCATTTGTTATTATACCTACATTTAAAACATTAGTTATTAGTTAGTTATAAAGAGCCATTGTGGAGGGTCTAAAGATCCATTTGCGACTCCTGAGCCATAGGCTGCAGACCCCTGATTTAGATTGAAGCATTTTCATGTACTGGAAGGGCCTAGTCAAAGTCCAGACCTAAATCCAAATGAGAATCTGTGGGAACCTGCTGCTCACAGACACCCTCCATCTAATCTATATTGAATCAAGGTCACTAAATACATATGCCGACCACACTATTCAGATTTTGTAAAAATAATAAATAACTAAAACCTAATGAATTCTTCACCCTTTACTTTCTAATTAGACACTATTGGTCTGGTTACTTTTCTACTGGTCTTTCACATAAAATACAGATAACACACAGTGAAGTTTGCAGCTTGAATGTGGCAAATTGTGAAAGGATCCACAGTGTCTGAATACTTTTGCAGGTAATGTACTTTGACCAGAAACAGATGTTGGTCATGCTCATATTCTCACCTATTTCATGCTCTGTGGGATTGCCAGAGATGATCATTGCCATGATTTCCCGTCCTTCAGAGCTGCGGCCCAGGCTGTAAACGCTGGTGATGTTGGGGCACTCCTCATGCACAGACTTCATGAGCTGGATGAGACAAAAGGGAACATATATGAAGTGTTAGACAACAAGCAGCTGACCATCAAAGATGAGACATTAGAGAGCAGCACTGCCTTACTGGATTATGCTATGTTAGTTTCAATTTGGGCTGCACAATATAAGGAAATGATGCATTTGTGGTATTGTTAAATACTGCAGTCAAAACATCAGAGGTGAAAAGTATTTCCCTCACTTCTTACATTTTTATCCATCATTATAATTGCTTCAATCACTCTCTGTGGACTTTAGCATCCTAAGGTGCTTCAATCTTGTCAGATGATCCACTGCAGTGAGACTCCATTCAAAAGGCTGAATATATTTTTGACATGCAAGGTGCAAATTCATTTAACTAATTTATCAAATATAATATGCAACAAATATTTCATTCTAAACAGTCTTGTGCAATATACTTTTTTTCACAGTCTGTAATTGCAGTAATATATTTATGAAATATTGTCCAACCTAGAGTAATTTAAAGTGATAATCTTTCTCAGGATGACCTTTCAGGGATACTCACTTCAACCATCTCTGAGTAACTGTGATGTTTGAACTCCAGGTAATCCACAGGAGTCACCTCATTATGTCTGTACAGAGCATGACCTGTATCTGAGAGTAAAAACTGATTAAAACACACCCCTCTCCATGCGTGTTACACTGAGGGGGTGTGAGGCTCACCAGGCAGAGGGCAGCCGAGGACCTCGAGCCTCATGCACAGAGAGCCGTTCCAGCTCTGAGGGATGATTCGGATGTAGCGAGCGAGCACAGGCTTCGCGAGCCGGTTCATGACAGGAGTGTCTTTGTCGCTGTTTCCAAAGAACAGCTGGAAGGGAGAGGAGAGATGTTAGGTCAGGGAATCAGAAGCTGAGAAGGAAGAGGCCACACAAATTTAGGTAAACTCACCCAGTCAGCATATCCATCATGAATGGTGGTCCATTCTCTGCTGTCATTGCTGAAAGCCAGGAAGTAGGATGTCACATAGTCACTCCTGAAATGAAAGATCGGAAGGTTATCATGTGGAGTTTATTACTGAGATGAAAGGGTTCATGCTGGTCTGTGTTTGTTTGTTCCTTACTCGTTCAGGGAGTCTCGCCCTTGAGTTATAATTCCAGTGAACTCAGTCTCTTTGCGTGCATCGATCTCAAACCAGTGGATCCTGTCCTCTGAGTTTGCACACCACGCTCCACCTCTCATACTGTCCTCGTCCTCAGAGCCCTAGGAACCACAGAGACCAAAGTGTCTGCTGCTGAATCCTCTGACTTACTGACAGTTTGGGCACTAAACTAAAAACACGCAGCATAATTTAATTTAAATTAATGTTTTTCTAACTTTGAATCAGCAAGCCAAAGTGTGTTCTTGACTATATAACTTGGTTGTGTATAGGAATCTCTGATTAATGGAAGTGACTGGCTCAGCAATAACCGTATTTTCCAGAGCTGCTGGGTACTCTTGTGGCTTTTTCAGACTGCAGCCCTGACTGCGTACCTGCATGTTGAGGCGTGCCCTCTGAGGAGAGAACCTATACTGAGACATAGATGAGGCTGTGAGCTGGTCTGACTCGATCTTACGGGACTCCATGCCCAGAGGAGGACATTCTGTCTCATGTAAAAGGACAAATACACAAAGAAGGAGATAAAACATTATAAAAGCAGATTTTTAGCATCTTTCCCAGATTTGAAGGGATACTGACTTACTTTTTGGCTCCTTATAAACACGTGGTCTGTTCCTGGCTCGCTCCTCTGCCTCCTTCAGTTTCTGTGCTCGTTCTGTCAGGGGTCAGAAGAAGAGTCTGAATGAAAAATAAATTGCACAGTTTTTCCAGAACATATTTTTGTCTTTCTCTACCCAAAAACGATCTAGGAACTTTTATTTGCTAAAAATCCTCCTGAGGATGTGAAGAGCTGGCATCCGATAGAAGAAAGAAATTTAAAAGCAAAACCAGATGTTATTTGCCTTCAGTCTAAGTTTGCTCTAATAAAACTCAGGCCATCCTGACCTCAAGCAGAACAGTGCCAAAGCATATGCAAAATAAGGATAACAAGACTTGTGATCCTCACGATTGAGTTAAATGTTGATATTAAATAGAAGCATAATTGTTTCTATACTCCACCTTTCTATTCAATACATACACCTAAACTGCAGAAATAAGGACAAACTACTGAAAACTACAACATGCTTGCTGTTACCAGGTTGAACCCCCTTTTACCTTCAGTGGTTCCTTAATTTTTAATGGTATAATTCAACAAGGATTTATAAACATTCCTCAGAGGTTATGGTCCATATGGAATCGTCACACAGCTGCTAGCAATTTGTCGGCTGCTGATCCATAATGAGAATCTCCTGTTCCACCACAACCTTTAGGGTGCTCTGTTGGATTGAGATCTGGAGACTGTTTTGGCGTTTGGAGTACAGTGCACTCATTGTCATGTTTAGCTGGGAACCACTTTGAAATGGTTTGGGCTTTGTAATAAGGTGTATTATCCTGGTATAGGGAGGCATCAGTAGAAAAGGAGGTCATAAAGGGATGGACATGGTCAGCAACAACACTCGGGTAGACTGTGGTGTTTAAATAGTTCTTGGTTGGTACAAAGAGGCTTAGGTGTGCAAGGTAAATATCCCTCACGCCATTAGACCACTACCAGCAGCCTAAAGTGTTCATCCAATGCAGGATGGATCCATGCTTTCATGTTATTTTCGCTAAATTCTGACCCCACCAACTAAATCCTGCAGCTGAAATCAGGACTCACCCAACCCGGCAAAGTTTTTTCCAATCTGTTATTTTTCAACTTTGGTGAATCTGTGTGAATTGTAGCGTCAGTTTCCTGTTCTTACCTGACAGTAGCGGTTCCCAGTGGGGTCTTCACCTGCTGTACCTAACAAGCTTTAAGTTTTTGTATTGTTCGCATTCAGATGGTTCCTGGCATACCTTGTTTTTAACAAGTGGTTATTTGAGCTGCTGCTGCTGCATTTGTATTATATAAACCCAGTCTGCTCATTTACATACACAGAACAGCTGGATATTGTTTCTTTATCAGAACACTAAAAACCTGAGAGAAAGGTGTTCTTCATTCATAAATTATAATAATGGTTTTGTTCAGCATGGAGTTTGCATGTTCTCCCCGTGCATGCGTGGGTTCTCACCGGGTACTCCGGCTTCCTCCCACAGTCCAAAGACATGCCTGTTAGGTTAATTGGTCACTCTAAAATTGCCCTTAGGTGTATGAATGAGTGTGTGCATGGTTGTTTGTGTGTTGCCCTGCGATGGACTGGCGACCTGTCCAGGGTGTACCCCGCCTCTCGCCCATAGACTGCTGGAGATAGGCACCAGCTCCCCCGCGACCCACTATGGAATAAGCGGTAGAAAATGACTGACTGACTGACTGGTTTTGTTCAATATTTAATCTATTTGGACACAGTTGATATAAAGGGAATATTACTTGTAGCACCCTAAATTACATTTTGTTTAGGGCCCCAAACCCTTTGGACTAGTTTCTCCTTGAAGAGTAGAAGACGATTCTCTAACACAGGTACTTTGTTTTTGTTTTTGACTCACTGAGCTGTTTGCCATGACGATGCACTGTTATTTCAGCTATTTGGGTCATTTTTACAGTATTAAATTATGGAAACATCTGCTCTGAATTAAGTTAGAACTCTTTTCACCTAAAATCCACCCTGGAGCAGACCGTGCCTGCTGAAAGTGGCCTTTTGACTCTGTTCCTGTTATTTATCATTTGCTCTGAGCTTTACTCCCCAACCACCAGCTAGCCTGAATGCACAGAGCAGACACGTGGCAGCAGGGACTGATTGCATTGAGCATGCTTTGAGTTTCACATTCCTGATCTGAAAACTCTGCCATTTTTTTCATAACTCCAATCCGATCCAAGCAGTTTCTTTTCCGTTGATTTGTTTGCTTTTTCTTAAGCTCACAAAAGATTTCTGAACTTTTAGCATGACTGATATCCATGCTGTTTTGATTGGATAAACGTTGGTCCCTTTTGTGCCAGTTAAAGTAAGACTCTTCACAACATCTGTCGTCTCCTCTGAGAGACATGAGACTGAAAACAGTGAATGTGTTAGAGTGTTGTTTTGTTGTCTGTTAATATTTCTGTTAGGTCACAGTGTTTTTTGACATGATTGAACAGAAAGATAATTTCCAAAAGAGTTTGTGTAAGTCCACATCTGGGTCCTCTTACCTCTCTCCTCCCTCTCCCTCTCTTTCTTGGCTTCTTCTCTTTCTTTCTCTACCCACTTTTCATCTGTGTCATAGTCCTTTTTCCCTGCAGCAGAAAAAGAGAACAACTGGTAACTTCAGAAGCGTCTATGAAGATACGCCTTTCTAGTTTAAGAGCTAGAAACAAACAGAATGAGGTCATTTGGGATCAGCTTTTATTTTGTAAAGTTATTGACTGCTTGTCCTTCCTTAAAGTTGCTCTCAGATGGAGGATGCATGTTTCAGACATACAGTAGCTTCCAAAAGTATCCAGACCCTTGATGATCCAGACACTTCTTAATTGGCATGTTACAAACACAATCTTCGCAGTTTTAATGTGGCAAATGTGTTTTATTTGGATTTTTTGTGATAGACCAAAGTGTTGGATAATTGTGAAATGGAAGGAAAAATGTTTTGCAAATCAAAATTTGGAAAGTTTCATTTTGTCTCTTTGTGTTAGGGGTTGTTGTTCTGCTCGTAGGTGAACCTCCACTTCATCTTTCATCCAGCATTTCCCAGTATTTAGCTCTTCCCATCAGTTCCTACCAGCTTCCCTGTCCCTGTTCCCCACAGCCTGATGCTGCCACCACCATGTTTCCCTTGTGTGTTCAGGGGGATAAGCAATCTTAGTTTTCTTCCACACACAGTAGTTGAGCTTGTAGACCAAAATGTTTTATTTTATTTTTGTCTCACAAGAGCACCTTCTTCAACATGTTTGCTTGATCCCCTTCATAGCTTGTGACTAACGACTAATAATTGTCATTTCAACAGATTTTCCCAGCTGAGCTCTGCAGCACTACTGCTCCTCTAGAGCTATAATGAGTCTCTTGGCTCCTTCTCTGGGTTAGCTATCTCCTTAACTGGCCTCTCAGCATAGGTAGACTTCCAGATCTTGGTAGATTTACAGCTGTACCATGCTCGATGATATGTTCAAAGCCCAAGCTATTGTGTTATAACCTAAACATGCTTTACATTTCTCCACAGCTTTCTCTGTAACCTGTCTCCTGTGTTCATTGATCTTAATGATGTCGCCTTCACAGAACAGCTGTTTTTGTTGCAGTGGTTTTTTAGGGGTATCAGAGTAAAGAGGTAGTTGAAAGCTCAGACACAATAACACATTTTGCACAAATATGTGTTACTTTGTTTATCTTGATCTATCAACTGAAATAAATTGATGTTTGTGGTTTAATGTGACAAAATGTGAGAAGAGATATAAATACTTTTACAAGGCACTTTAAATACATGGCTTTCAAGTTTAAAAGCTGGAAAAAAATCTGGAAAGTTTTTGACCCATAATAAAGAACATGTGGTGTTTGGGACATATTTGACCTGTGAGTGTGCACTTACTCATTCCATATTCATCATAATCATCATACCAAGTCCTCTCAAAGGGAGCAGAGGTTGTGGGTTCGTCTGTGTTAAAAAAATAACATCATCAAAACAAAGTTAGAAACCTTATTCTGTCTGCCGCTTTACAATTGAGACTTTATGAGATTACATAGTTAGGAGTTTTATACATTAGCCCTGCCCCGATTTGCTCGACCACAACATCAGATCTGCTTCTGCAACACCCGCCTATAATCAGGTTGTTAAAGCTTTAATCTGCATTTACAGGAATCATAAATTAGTCGGGATCTGATGACAGGGCTCCTTCGAATGCCACAACAAAACCATAGACGGTTTTGTTGACTTAGTGGATCCAAGCAAACCCACCCACCCTTGTCTGCAAAAGTAGGGTAGGTTGTTGCACAGACTGCTCTAATGTTGTTCCCATGTGCTCATGAAAAGCCACAAGAGGAACAGATATTCCATATGCCCCCTACTTCTGGAGACGTCTCACTAGTGAATTGCTTGAATGAAATTTTGCCACATTTTTTCTGATTGGATGTTAATTTTCTAAGATGCTTGTGTGACAGCAGGCACCTGGGAGGGCTTCCACTATGATCTCAGGGCTGACCTCTTCAGGGTCAGGATTTGGGAGATTATCTGGAAGCTCAACTGCAGGAGGGAAAAACAAAACAGAAAAAGAGTTTAAAGGGTAAAACTAAGAGTTATTTAACCTGACAGAAACTGCAATACAGAGTGAATTAATACAAATGCTGGAAAAACTCAAGTTTGAGGCAAAATACTGGAAACACAGAGTAATGAATAATGCTGTAGTGTCAGCAGCAAAAACTTTTCCAGCATCTGTGGAAAAAATATTACACTTGAAGATCTGTTTGACCTAAGCTGGAAGCAAAAAAGCAGCAAAGTTTTTATTGTTGTGTCTGCAGAAAACAAAGCAAAGAGGAGTCTCAAACATACGTGTTGCATCCCAGTAATCGCTGCCGTCTGTCCCAACCTTCCCAGGGGCCCCGGGGGTCGGGTCCACCTCCTGCCAGTAGGTGTCATAGTTATCAGTCACTGTAGAGTAAGGTTCCTTATCATCTTCCTTCCAGAAGTCATCGTAGATGATGGGCGGTGAAGTCGAGGGCTCTGCCTCGAAAAATTTCCAGTAGTCAATGTAGGCGTCGGTCACGGGGTCAGATGGGTGTCCTTCGTCTGGTTTCCAGTATAGGTGTGGGGGGTCAGTGCTAGGAAATGGACTTGTGTCAGCCCCCCAGTAGTCATCGTCTGATTTCCAGTAGTCATTGTCTGATAGAAAGAGGAAGAAGCTCATGTGCAGATATTTTTGTTGTCTAATGACTTGGGAATTTAAAACTCCATGAAACTAATTAAATAAAACAACATTCCAAACATGTGGAGTTATGCATGGGCCACTTACCTGTACCAGGGTATACCAAGGTCTTAAAACATTACCATTTATCTGTATGTTGCTGTATACTGCCAGTCAGCTGGCTGAAATAAGGTTTCTATATTTTTCCCTCACTTACAAGAAAGACAAATGAAAATATTTTCCCTCACAAAAGACAATTACAGTATGGGAATCAAAGAGGCAGCACCCATCACTCTTATTAAGACAACATTGCTTTGAAACTGCAGTTGGCAAGCTATGTCTGTTGAGATTACCAGCTACAGGAGCAGGCATCCTATCTAATTAAGCAACTAACATTAGCTTGTTATACTTGAATTACTCAATAAAGAGCAGAACATTAAAATATTCTGCATAATAAGCAGCTGAAAACCACAACTGAAACTTTGTAGATAATCAAAACGTACTGTTATTTTAGTTGCTCTAGGAACAAATGTTACTTTTCAGTTTTAAATAAAACCAGTTAAATGTTCTACATTTATATAAACTTTCTTTTGTAAATAAAGTGAAACCATGGTATTTTTGCGCAAGGTTATCCTGCTATGAGAATGTCCTACCAGCCCATGCCATTTCGGAACTAAATATAAGTGAGGTTGCAAAATGTAGGGGACAGAAGGTATTTTGTGCTCTTAATATATTAAATATGTTGGGACTGTGCATAAAGGCCCTATTGGTCTTAGATTTAAAACCAAATATCAACTGCTTTTTTTTAAGAACAATATTTCCTCACCTGTTAAACTGTGTTCACAGTTTAAAAATAGAAGTTTTTTTTATTATACCCTGCTCAAACTCAAAAACAACAGATCTCAGTTGGAAAATAAATCATGCTGGATATCCATACTGATATGGGATGGGTAATGTTTTAGAAACAAAAGGATGCCACATTATTTTATGAAAATGAAAAATATCAACCCACATTGCAGCAATTCATAGTGGTCCTCAGTAGTTTGTATGGCCCCACTGTGCTTGCATGCAGCCTGACAATGTCGGGGCATGCTCCTTTTAATATGACGGATGGTGTCACAGGGTATTTCCTCCTAGAGCCTGACCAGGGCATCACTGAGCTCTTGGACAGTCTGAGGTGCAACTTGGTGGCGTCGGACGGACCTAAGATGTCCCAAAGATGTTCTATTGGAACCAAATGTTCTATTCATTCATCCTCCAGGAACTGCCTGCATACTCTTGTCACATGAAGCTGAGTATTATCATGCACCAGGAGGAACCGAGGTCCCACTGCACCAGCGAAGGGTCTAACAATAGGTATTAGGATTTGATTCCGATACCTAATGGCAGTCAGGGCGGCATCCTGTTTATCCTGTACAGGTCTGTGCATCCCTCCATGGATATGACTCCTCAGACCACCGCTGACCCACCACCAAACTGATGATGCTGAACAATGTTGCAGGTAGCGTAACGTTCATTGCAGCTTCTCCTGTCTCCTTCACTGTGCCTCCTAGAGGACGTCTGTTTCTAATGGTTTAGCCAGAGACATTCATGCCAGTGGCCCACTAGAGGTCACTTTTTAGGACTGACAGTACTTCTGTTCCTCCTTGTACAAAGGAGCAGATACCGGTCCTGTTGATGAGTTAAGGACCTCTTACGGCCCTGTCCATCTCTTCTACAGTAAATGCCATCCTCCTGGAATCTTCTCCATGCTCTTGAGACTGTGCTGAGAGACTTAGGCAATGGCATGTATTGATGTGCCATCCTGGAGGAGTTGGACAGCCTGTGCAACCCCTGTAGGACCCAGGTATTTCCACATGCTACTAGTAGTGACACTGACCCTGGTCAAATGCAAAAGTAAAAAAAAATGAGGCGGGAAAAAGTGTCTGTGGCCTCCACCTGCAAAACCATTCCTGTTTTGGGGTCGTCTCATATTTGGCCCTTTAGTAAACCTGTTATTAATTTCATTAACACCAAAACAACTGACATTGATTAACAACGGCCTCTAATACTTAACTGACCAGATCAATATACAACCTGGGCTAATGGGTAATTTTAAATAGTCTAGTTTGTTTGTTAGTCATGTTTGTTGATTGTGAACCAGCGTCTACTTGCTTACTATGTTTCTGCCTTGTGGAAATCAGACAAATCTGTTTATTTGATCTGAGAGAATGGATCTAAACCTTTTGGGTAAAATCCATTTCCACCTGGCCTTTTCTGGGCTGGACCAGAATCACAGAACCAATAGTACAATGTGAGACACATTTTTAGTGATTCCACACAGAATCCTTTTTGGGATTTCTTTATTTTATTTCATGCTTTAGCATTCCCTGTGTCTAATCCTGCAGATCCCGTTTTTTCCCCCTAAAATTAATTTAGAAGCACTGGACCATTTGACTAGAATAAAAAGGCGAGCCTCTTTTATTGTAGTAGCATAAAGAATTTGAGTACATTTATTCAGTGGACAAAAGGGAAAACATTGTTTTTAATCAAATCACCAGCACAAAAACTGGTGAGGCCTCTTACAATTCCCTTAAAATATATGTACTTAAGGCAATTTTTATGTTATGTTTTAAGATGACCTATATGTCGAGGAACCTTTAACTAGTATGTCGTTATTACTTGCTCTGGTGAAGTTTAAATGTAATATAAAACGGAGGGTAATTTTTCTATTGAAAATGGGACAGACAAGAGAACAGGCAGTTCAAGTAAGTTAGTTGTGTGTTAATCTTCATAAGGAAGTTGCTGCAAGAGAAAAGCTATTTGCCTAAACTTGGTGAAATTTAAAGTCAGAGCAATAATTAAAATGTTCAATGTGATGCTAACCAGAATCAGGATAGTAGTCAGGCTCAGCGTGGGGCTCAGTGGGGGGTTCTGTTGGGACTGCTGGAAGAATGACAAACCAGGTCAGCAAAACTCCTCCAAGTCAAAATATGTTCAGATCAAAGATGACTGCTATGTTTCTTTCCTCACTTGTTGTGGTGGGTGGGAGGGTTGTTGTCTGCCTTTCTTTCTTCTTTCCCTTCCTGTCAGCTTTAGGCTTTTTGGTGGCGTTCGGATCCTTTGGTTCTTTGTTCTTCTTTTTGTCCTTCTTCTTCTTTTTGCCTTCCTCCGGTGCTCTTCTCAGCCTGCTCAAAATGCCTGGAGGAGAGGAGAAGTAGTCAGAGCAAATATTCACCAAAACATAATTTGTTTTCTAAATCCTGCTCTGGATACCAAGAGTAGTCTGACCCGAATTCAAAATAACTGCATCTTACAAGCTGACAAACCCACATCTGATATCATCCAAACTATGATTCAAGAAAGTTACTTTTTTTTTTTTTTGTACTCTTAAAGTTTATACTATTGCATCATTTGGGAGCATAATATTTCTTATCTAACTTCTGCCCTGTGAAACAGTGCTGTTAGGAAGAAACCAGACAGCTGGATTTGTTTCAGTGGTTTCTTGAGATTCATAATTATTACCTTTTGAGGGTGTCTGAAACTCAGCTGAGCTTTCATGGAAAACACAGCTTTCTTTTTCCATTAGCTGTGTACCATTAGCTCAGTTTCAATGATGCTAAATCTGTCAACATACTCAACATAAACGCACAATTCTCATCTCAGCATCTTCAGTCAAGTTCATTAAACAGCTGATTTAGTCTCATGTTTGTTATTGTCAGCAAGGAAGCTCCAGAAACAAGGCCTTTGATAAAGTGTATAAAAATATGCCGGGGTCAACACATTGTAACAGTGGGCAAGTACGAGCAATGAAGAATCCCAGCGTCCATGTATTTTCCGACTTTCAAACAAGCGGGAAACTGGAAAGAAATCACCTCGGAGATTATGTCACTCCGATTTCCCTGTTCTGAGTTCCTGAGGTAAATGGAAAGCAACATAATCTTCCAGGGCTACATGGGGGCTTGGAATAGATCTGCATCTTCAAAACAAACCAAATCCAATGGGCCAGCACTAAGTTTATCTGGCATCTGGTGTGATCTAAATAAATGAACTGGTGGTGGGCAGGTGAACATCTAGACTTTCTCTTTCCAGCTGGAGCTCATCAAATGCTGATTGACGCTAGGTTTGTGTCTGTAATTTCTCTTTCTTACTCAGACTACTGTGCCTTGGAAAAGTACTTTTGTCACCTAATCCTTTCCACAAAAATTTACACTATTTGATACTAGGTGTGTTTTCTGGAATTTTAGTAACACCTAATTGTAAAGTGTAAGAGAAATAATGGTGATGATGTATGTCTGTTTAGTCCTATTTATTCGGATACCTTCAAATGAATTCAAGCACAATCAACTGTCTTCAGAGGTTACATTATTTGTAAATAAACTCCACTTTTGTGTAATTTAATCTCAGTATATACAAGAACGTGTTCTGCGAAGGCCTCGGAGGTTTGTTAGAGAACATTAGTGAACAGCGAGCATTATCAAGACCAATGAACACAGCAGACAGGTCAGGGAGAAAGTTGTGGAAAAGAGTTAGAAAAAAGAACAATATCCTAAACTTTGAACATCTCACAGAGTACTGCTTAATCTATCATCAGAAAATGAAAGATTATGGAAAAACGGCAACCTAGTAAGATGCGGCCGTCCACCTAAAATGAGAGGCCAGGCAAGGAAAGGATTATTCAAAAAAAGCAGCTAAAAGGCCAGTGGTATCTCTGGAGGAACTTCAGAGATGTACAGCTCAGGTGGGAGCTGTGACTCCCTCATGTTATGAACACAACTTCTAGTTTAGTACTCCACAATTCTGAACCTAGCTTTGGGAATTTAGCTATGGGAAAGTGGCAAGAGGGAAGGCATTACTATATGAAAACCATGAAAGGTCATGTGTGCTGTTTGCCACAAGTCATGTAGAGAACACGTCAAACATGCTGAACAAGGTTCTCTGTTCAGATGAGACATGCAGAACGTTATGTGGAGGACAGTAAAACTGCATATCACCCTGAACACCGCATCTGAACAGTACAAACAGCGTGGTGGCAGCATGGTGCTGTGGGGATTATTTTCTTCAACAGGGACAGGGAAGCTGGTCAAAACTGAGGCGAAGACTGTTGGAGCTAAATACAGGGCAATCCTGATAACCTGTTAAAGGCAGCAAAATTCTTGATGGCGGATGCAGACGTTTACCTTCCAACCGGACAATGACCCCAAACGTGCAGCCAGAGAACTTAATCCAAATCTGTGGCAAAATTAAAAAATTGTTGTTCACAGATGACCTCCATCCAATCTTGAAGGTTAAGCTATTATGCAAAGAAGAATGAACAAAAGTTCAGTCTCTAAATGTGCAAAGCTGTCAGAGACACACCTCAAAAGACTCCCAGCTGTAACTGCAGCAGAAGGTGGATCTACAGAGAATTGATTGAGTAGATTGAATGCATGCCACATTTTTGTTTTATTTATTTATATTTATGATCCGTAATATTAAGTCTTAATAAAATTAATTGAATTTTGTGGTTTTAATATGATAACTAGTTTAACATGTGAATTAGTTCAAGGTATATAAATAGTTTCCAAGACACTGTTTACCTCACAGTTTTATTGTTTCGTCTGTGACAAGCAAACTTCACTTAGCTTACCCGCCTGTGAGGTCCCTTCTGTCTCTCGCTTGTCCTTGAGGCTGCCTCTTAGTGGGTGTGGGTCCACTGCAAGTTCTTGCTTGCTCTCTGGGTCATCCAGGGACTTGTCTCGTAGCTGATCCCCTGTCTGCTTCTCCTGCAGGAGAGAAACTATTCCCCCGGCACTCCTCCCTCCTCTGGGAATCAGCAGGCAGCAAAGGGCCAGCAGAGCCACAGACACAGTCACGGTGTGGCTTTTCATATCTGCTGAAAAATCCTTTGGTTTTGGAGTTTATATGTCTCTTTGTCAGCTCACTCCAATTTATCCTCCAGAAGCTTCAGCTATCAGCCTCTTTTCAATGTGTTCCAAAGTTTTATTCCAGCAGGGAGGTCTCCTCCTTCAGCTCCACACGTACCCACATCCACAGTGTGTCATGTCAGCTGGGCTGAGACTGGGCTAGACAGCGACGGAGGGGGAAAGGGGAGGAAAAGGCAGGAAGGGGGAAGTCTGCAGAAACAAAAAGAGAGAAACACCTAAAGCAAAGCACTCAAATGAATAGACAGGACACCTATTTGGTCAGCTGAAAAAACAAAAACAAGGCCAGAGGATCCCCTTCACCTGCAGGACGAGTCACAACAGGTGTAGCGCTAAGACCTCAGATTGTGGGGCAGGGCAGGTGGGGCCCGAGACCACTGGGTTTGATGCTCCTGGTTTTAAGTAGAAGCCGTCTGCTTTATGTCTGCAAGTCCTGTTGAATTCCTCAGCTGTCAGGAGAGAGGAGCAACTCTTTGGACACCAGGTTAAAAAAGCAAAGTTGGAGTGGGAGGGAAAAAGGAGCACAGAGGAGGAGGATAAGGGTTTTTTTGTGTAACAAAACCAAATAAGATTAATTGACAGAAAGAGAGATCTAAAGCCGAAAAAAAGGGAAGTGTTCATTTTCAAGTCGGGGGTTTCTCCTCTGAAATATGTTCTCAGTTTCTCCTTTGTTGTTTTTTTTTTAAATCATTGTCTCCATTTTGGAGAAAAAGTAGCTTAGCAGTGGTGGAAACCGCACACACAGGATGAGAAAACCGTCTGAGGGGACGAAAGAATCATAATCCTATAACAAGGGGTGTTTTCTTTGCTGTCCCCCACGTCTGTCTCCTGCTCTGTCTGCTGTGTGGAAAGTCTGTTAAATGCTACCTGGTTAATACAGTTTTTCCTCTGAGATAATTCAAGGTAACCTGGCACTCTGATAAAACAGAGCCACACATTTTTAGATCCTGAAGCTAGTTGCAACAAAAGCTTGAATTCATTATATCATCATTATAAAACACTTTGCAAACACTGCACATCCCACAGTCAGTCAAAGGGATTGGACAGAAAAAGGAGGCAATCATCTGCATTAAGCATTTAAACCTGATACAACACTTCCTTGCTCATATGATCTCAGAATGTGGGGGCAGGAAAACAAGAAATGTTTGATAAGGATTGGACTAAGGAGGATCAGCCATTTCTCTGGTGTTACTGGTATTGCTACAGCTGTGAAGAATCCAGCTGACTGTTCTGGATACAGTAAGGTCAAGCAGAGGCCATTTTAGCCAGAGGGGATTAAGACACTAGTGCAAGGGACCAAGCAGCAGAACAAAAAAAAGCAATGCCTGGAATATGGCTGGCTTTTTACTTTTTATGTTACACATTTATGTTATTAAATAAATCAATAATTTGCTACAGTGGTGACTTATTTTTTTCCTTAATGTCCAGGCTATGTGAATGGTAGATTGTGTATCAGTATTTTGACTTGTCTTAGCACATTTAACATTAGTTTGAAACGATGTTGTAGGGCCATCCGACATGTTGCTGTGAGAAAACTAACTGCATACTGACAGATGATGTCCTCAAAAAAGCTATGTTACTATAAGTCAGACCTTTATGATTAAATAAGAAAATAAATATGTGAAGAAAAGTGAGACTTTCAGCTGCTTCCATTCATTGTAGTTGTGTTTCACACAACCACAGCAAGACTCCCAAATGTAAAGCATTCTGGTGACACAGTGGTTGGGAGATGCTGACACCTTTGCACATAACAGTAACAATGCTGGTCAGAATCAGAGCAGAAATACAGGGTCTACCCAAATTTCTGTGTTTGAATAACAATTTTATCACAAGTGCTTGTTTAACACTGTGGCAAATTGCAGGCAGACCAGGCTTGGAGTGCTTAAATCCCTTGGTAGGGTGCCGGTTTGTCTGGTCTCCAGATTACTGCTCTGACTTCCTCCTTCTCACTGGACAACACTTCTTTACCTTTTAAACTCACATTCAAGCTGAAGATTTTGCTTTTGGATGACTATTTTATTAAGCGTAGATGCTCACTTTATTTCCTTAGCACTTCTTCACACATTTCTCAATTTTTGACCATAAAACATATGGGCTACAAGCCACAACACCATCAAAAAGATTCGGACAAACTAGTGAAATACTGGGAGAATACGCTCAGTTCAGATGAAGGCAAAGCTGTACTCTTTGAATGTAATTGCACACACAATGTTTCAAGGATCAAGGAAGAAGGATGATTCTACACATGCCCCCAAAAACACCATGCAGAAAGTGAATTTTACAGGTGGGAACATCATGTTTGAGCTTTCTTAAAGCATATGCTAGTGGCAGAATTCATTCAACTGAAGGAAAGATAACTGGAGAAATGTACTGGGACATTCTTGATTAGAATCTGAAGGTGAAACGAGTGTGGATTTCTGAGCAAGACAACAGTCCCGAACACACAGGAAAGGAAACTGTTAACTGGTTTTAGAGAAAGAAAGTAAAACTGATAGAATTTCCCAGTCAATCACCTGACCTGTATCGAATTTAAAATAAGCGGAAAGCACTGAAGATCAGAGAGCATAGAAAGGACCACTAGAACCTTCAGGATTTGAAGACAGTTCCTGTGGAAAATGGGTCAAAATCACACCATACAGGACATATATTGAATTTATAACCAAGAAAGGCTTTTCCACAATACATTTCTGAATGTTGGTGCAAAACTTATTCCCTGTGTAATTCCAGTGTTTTACCCTTACCTTCATTTGCTGACTAATTTGCTTTTATTTCTTAGTATACGAGGATTACTTGAGTTGTTGTCGAGATCTGGTGTGAATTTCATGTCAATAGAAATACACTGCTCAAAAAAATAAAGGGAACACTTAAACAACACAATATAACTCCAAGTAAATCAAACTTCTGTGAAATCAAACTGTCCACTTAGGAAGCAACACTGATTGACAATCAATTTCACATGCTGTTGTGTAAATGGAATAGACAACAGGGGGAAATCTTTGGCGATTAGCAAGACACACTCAATAAAGGAGTGGTTCTGCAGGTGGGGACCACAGACCACTTCTCAGTACATATGCTTTCTGGCTGAGGTTTTGGTCACTTTTGAATGTTGGTGGTGCTTTCACACTCGTGGTAGCATGAGACGGACTCTACAACCCACACAAGTGGCTCAGGTAGTGCAGCTCATCCAGGATGGCACATCAATGCAAGCTGTGGCAAGAAGGTTTGCTGTGTCTGTCAGTGTACAGGGGTTGGACAATGAAACTGAAACACCTGGTTTTAGACCACATTAATTTATTAGTATGGTTGTAGGGCCTCCTTTTGCGGCCAATACAGCGTCAATTCGTCTTGGAATGACATATACAAGTCCTGCACAGTGGTCAGAGGGATTTTAAGCCATTCTTCTTGCAGGATAGTGGCCAGGTCACTACGTGATACTTGGGGGAGGAAAAAAAGTTTCCTGACTCACTCCTCCAAAACACCCCCAAAGTGGCTCAATAATATTTAGATCTGGTGACTGTGCAGGCCATGGGAGATGTTCAACTTCACTTTCATGTTCATCAAAACCCAATCTTTCACCAGTCTTGCTGTGTGTATTTGGTGCATTGTCATCCTGATACACGGCACCGCCTTCCAGATACAATGTTTGAACCATTGGATGAACATGGTCCTCAAGAATGGTTCGGTAGTCCTTGGCAGTGACGTTCCCCTCTAGCACAAGTATTGGGCCAAGGGAATGCCATGATATGGCAGCCCAAACCATCACTGATCCACCCCCATGCTTCACTCTGGGCATGCAACAGTCTGGGTGGTACGCTTCTTTGTGGGCTTCTCCACACCGTAACTCTCCCGGATGTGGGGGGAAAACAGTAAAGGTGGACTCATCAGAGAACAATACATGTTTCTCTTTGTCCCCCAGCCCAAGATTTGCGCTACTTGCACCATGAAACCGACGTTTTTGGCATTGGCCATGAGTGACCAAAGGTTTGGCTATAGCAGCCCGCCGTGTATATTGACCCTGTGGAGCTCCCGCCAGACAGTTCTGGTGGAAACAGGAGAGTTGAGGTGCACATTTAATTCTGCCGTGATTTGGGCAGCCGTGGTTTTATGTTTTTTGGATAAAATCCGGGTTAGCACCTGAACATCCCTTTCAGACAGCTTCCTCTTGCGTCCACAGTTAATCCTGTTGGATGTGGTTCGTCCTTCTTGGTGGTATGCTGACATTACCCTGGATACCGTGGCTCTTGATACATCACAAAGACTTGCTGTCTTGGTCACAGATGCACCAGCAAGACGTGCACCAACAATTTGTCCTCTTTTGAACTCTGGTATGTCACCCATAATGTTGTGTGCATTTCAATATTTTGAGCAAAACTGTGCTCTTACCCTGCTAATTGAACCTTCACACTCTGCTCTTACTGGTGCAATGTGCAATTAATGAAGGCTGGCTACCAGGCTGTTCCAATTTAGCCATGAAACCTCCCACTCTAAAATGACAGGTGTTTCAGTTTCATTGTCTAACCCCTGTAGTGTCCAGAGCCTGGAGGTGCTACCAGGAGACAGGCCAGTACACCAGGAAATGTGGAGGAGGCCGTAGGAGGGCAACAACCCAGCAGCAGGACTGCTACCTCCGCCTTTGTGCAAGGAGGAATAGGAGGAGCACTGCCAGAGCCCTGCAAAATGACCTCCAGCAGGCCACAAATGTGCATGTGTCTGAACAAACGGTTAGAAACTGACTCTATGAGGATGGTATGAGAGCCAGACGTCCACAAATGGGGGTTGTGCTCACAGCCCAACACCGTGCAGGATGCTTGGCATTTGCCAGAGAACACCAGGATTGGCAAATTCGCCACTGGCGCCCTGTGCTCTTCACAGATGAAAGCAGGTTCACACTGAGCACATGTGACAGACGTGAAAGAGTCTGGAGACACCGTGGAGAGCGATCTGCTGCCTCCAACATCCTTCAGCATGACCGGGTTTGGGGTGGGTCATTTATGGGTGGGGGGGCATTTCTTTTGGGGGGCCGCACCCCCTCCATGTGCTCGCCAGAGGTAGCCTGACTGCCATTAGGTATCGAGATGAGATCCTCAGACCCCTTGTGAGACCCTTTGGGGTGGTTTGGCCCCGGGTTCCTCCTAATGAGGGACAATGCTAGACCTCATGTGACTGGAGTGTGTCAGCAGTTCCTGCAAGATGAAGACATTGAAGCTATGGACTGGCCCGCCCGTTCCCCAGACCTGAATCCGATTTGAGCACATCTGGGGACATCATGTCTCGCTCCATCCACCAACGTCACGTTGCACCCGACTGTCCAGGAGTTGTCGGATGCTTAAGTCCAGGTCTGTGAGGATATCCCTCAGGAGACCATCCGCCGTCTCATCAGGAGCATGCCCAGGCGTTGTAGGGAGGTGATACAGGCACGTGGAGGCCACACACAATACTGAGCCTCATTTTGACTTGTTTTAAGGACATTACATCAAAGTTGGATCAGCCTGTAGTGTGTTTTTCCACTTTAATTTTGTGTGTGACTCCAAATCCAGGCCTCCATTGGTCAATAAATTTGATTTCCATTGATGATTTTTGTGTGATTTTGTTGTCAGCACATTCAACTTTGTACAGAACAAAGTATTCAATGAGAATATCTAATTCGGATCTAGGATGTGTTATTTGAGTGTTCCCTTTATTTTTTTGAGCAGTGTGTATTTACTGAGAAAAACGTTGTGTACAGTACTTATTTTACCCGCTGTAATTGTCGGCAGCAAAAATCATAGCGCTTCATGTAATCAAGCATTAATAAATCTGACTGCTGTTATATGCTTCTGTAAATTTTCATATGTTAGCAGAAGCTGAGATGTGGGACTGAAAATGTTTAGAGTCTGCGCACACAGCCTTGAGCTGAGCGTAAGGATGTGCTGGGCAGGAAACAATGACATCAGAGAGAGAGGAACATGGTTGGGGGAGGGAAGTCAGGAGTAAAAGTGAGAGAAAAATGCTATAATCCAGCAGGCTCACTAGGTACAAATGGATGGAAACAGATCTATAAAACTCCACCCTGCTCTGTTTAATTCATTCTGACTGGTCTTCCACACCAGCTGGATATCTGATCTGGGCAGAATGGCTGGGCTCTGATATATTAACCCTCAGAGGGGCTCCTGAGTGTTCCTCAAATTAAGAAAGAGCAGGAAAGTGCTACCCTGCAGAAAACAGCTTATACAATGGAGTCTGTACACTTGGCTGAAAGAACCTTCCATCTGGTGCTTGCCGTGATTCAGCAGGTCCAGCTCATCTGATCCTGTGGGACGAGAGCTACGATTTTGAACGAGCACAGATGTAAAGGCATGAGGCATCAAGATGCCCAACTTTACCAACCAAAGCCTTAAATGTCCTCAGTGTGATTGGTTGCAAATCTTTCTGAAGCTTTTCTGGACCAGAATGTGCTTGTAAAGTGAAAGCAGATGAGAGTTTTGTTTTTCTTCTTAAAGATGATACAAGAGCTTCAACTCTCTAAACAGCCTGCCAATGCAGGCGCTTTGTCCAGATGATTGAGCATTTGCTGGAACTTCAATAAAACTTCAAGATATAACATTTAGGTGGTGTTTAGATATCGAAAGGTGACAGTTCGGTTTTGAAAACTGAATCACTATGGCTTAGAGTTCTTTGTGAATTCTTTATTTGCTTCCAGCAAGTCAAAGTGTGCTCTCTAGTGGCTGCACAACAGAAAAGGTACACCACAACCCACATGCTCTGAACTGTCCACTTACTCTGAGCAATGATTTGAGAAATCAATAAACAGTTGTGTTCATAAGTTTGTATACCCTGGCAGGATCATTTTCAGAGAATAAACAGCTGTGTTTGCAGTTTTTAAACCATAATGACACGAATTACCCAAATCAGCTTGATTAAATGTTCCAGAAACAGAGTTCTTCCCTTTAACAATAGCAGCAGCTTGAAGTCTTGTGGCACCTATGGATGAAGCTTGTTATTTCCTTAGATGGTAAAGCTGCCCATACTTCGTGGCAAAAAAACATTCAATTCCTGCAAATTTTAAGTCTGACTTACATGACCTGCATGTTTGAGACCTACGCAGAGTAGCTTGATCATATTAAGGTCAGGATACTGAGATGGCCTATCCAGAACCTCCACATTTTCCTGCTGGAGCCACTTATCATGTCCATGTACATTACATTTCCTCTATTATTTTCTAATAACCTGATTCAATTATCTTGACAACAATTTTGACCAACTTGCTGCTCAAACATTCCAAAATCATCACAATCCACCACCATGGTTCACTTCAGGTTTTCATCACAGTCCTTGATGACTTACTCTCCAAAGGAAGCCTTTATGGTTTTGGCCATAAAGTACACTTTTGGTTTCATCAATCTAAAGTATTTTGTTCCACAGGTTTTGAGGCTTGTCACTCTGCTGCTAAAGTAAGGTGCTTCGAGAAATTTACCAAACTTTTTCCCTCGAATCAACTTTCCAATATTATTCTTGGAACCAGCACGCCGAATAACCAGCTTTGTTAGCCATTAGCTTTTGTTGCTTACCTTGTATGTAGATGTCATCAATGACTATCTGCTGACAACTGTCAAGTCACAGTCTTCTCCATGATTAAGTAGCCCAAACATTTCTGTATTAAAAAAAGTTCTAATTAGCTTTATGTAATATTTCACTTTTTGTTTTTGTTTTTTGACAGCTATAAATAAAGTGACAACATGATACTTGTTTATGCAGTTTGTTTTGGACAAAATTAAAGAGGACATAGAAATGGGTTTTAAATGTTTTACAGCATTTATTTAGCTTTCTCCATACAACACATTTAATGTTTAACAGCACATACTGTATTCTGAAATAACTCTCAGTATAAAATAGGGCCTCTACAATCACAGAATAGTCATAAAATGCTCTGAGGGACATGAAGACTACGGCAACAGTAAAACACCTCCATATTAAAGAACAGGATATTGAGAGAAGTGATTGTATTTGCCGAGCCGCCGCCGTACTACGCAGGAGTTCAGGCCGCGGCTCTCAGAGCAACCGACATCCTGCAAGAACCTGTTTTTTTTGTTTTTTGTTTCTTGTTTCTCAAAAAAAGGGAACGAAAACAACGGTAAAAGCATAAAGAGTATAATGTATGACAATGACAACAATTCAAAGTTTTGGTAACCTGGATAAATCTGGCCTGGTTTGGACACTGAATATATACCAATGTCTAAGCATACACAGCATCATGACTGCTAAGTTAAGCTTATATTTTTACAATCAAATATTTAAGTGTTTGTGACTGGCGTTGTAAGAGACGGGATTTTTCTCAGTGTTTTCTTCACATAGAACAGCTAATCACAGCCAAAATATACTGCACTGAAGCCACAAGAAAACTAGCTTATTTCAACAATGTTGGCCAATTAGAGCTCGTTTCGTAAAGGAGCTTTTCATCTGCAGGTGTGCATCAGAGCGTGAGGGCCTATATAGTGTCTGTGATAGAATACATATAACATTGACCAGCTTTTGTGTTAAATAGCTAATATATGTAGGTGCTGAGTGTACAATATACAGCATTAACAATTGGGTATGCAAAAAGGCCAAAGTAGAAGGAAGCAAAACGAGCCTGAGAGGGAGGCCAAACAACAGGAGATAAAAAGAAAGATTTGTCTCAAGTCTTGAGGTAAGCAATGTATTTCAGTATAATGCCCTACAGACAATCATACAGTTACAATCATTAATTCTCCATGTACAAACTTCCTGATTTACATACACTGCACTGCTCGTCAGCTTAAAACGTCTTTAAACTAAATATGAGATCATAGCGATGGTGCGGTTCATTTCAGAACGACGCGGGGAATCCGACTTCACAAAGCCTGTTTCATGAGGTGGGTGATAAATGAACACCACAATATGGCTATTGAAGATGGCCTGCTTCCTCTTGCATACGTCACGCGTACTTATCAAATATCTACAACAGTGCAAAATTTCCTGAACAATCTACCCCTTCGCCACCCCCCAAAACCCCCACTTGGATAATTAGCAAACTACATAAGCTCATTCTTGAAGTGATGCTAATGAAGAACAGAAGGTGTTGAAGACCAACTCAGTAGATGCTGAAAAAAGTATGGACGCCAGTGTATTAAACTACTCCATAATGCTGGCATGTGTTATGGATAACTTTGTATGCTGCATTATCTGAATACAGGAGGTCTAATTAGACGTGATGACTCAAATCAAAGACGAAACATGGAAGAGAGCTTAATCTGACTGGATCCAGTGGTTCTACAGCTGGAGAAAGTTTTGGTAACAACCCAAGTAATGAATAAGTAGAATGAAACCAAAACAAACTAGGCCACAAATTAAGGTATGTGTAATAACGGCAGGGAATAGGCATTGAAAACCTGAAGAAAAGGAGGTGTAAAAGGCACAGAAAGCTAAGAAAACTACAGAATTCTGTCAGCATTTAGAAAGCATTTCTGCCTTTATCAGTGCAAATTAGTATCAGCTGGTTTAAGTCATATTAGACCAATAAAAAGGTTTGTTGAGCAGAGAGCTCTCGAGACCTTTGCAACCTTCGTTTAAGCAAAAAAACACTGATGGCATTGGTTACAGATGCATTTCTAAACTTCTGTTCCTGGGAACATCGTCGGGGCCATAATCCAGATGTAATATATGAAAGAAGAGTCCAAACAATAATCAGAGGATTTGTCCCAGAGCCAAGGAGCTCTGGAATGATTAGCGTTCAAACATTTGTTTGAAAGAAAACAAGTACTGCACTTAACCACCATTGCCTCTATGAATGCTCACTGCTCAAGACTCCACTGCCGAAGAAAAACAGGTTAAAGCTCATTTAACATCTGCTGCAGAACATTTAGACAAGCAGATGAAATACTGGGAGAATCTAGTCTGATCAGACGAGGAATAGATTAATAGGGATAGGCAATTATCCAATTGTTTATAGTTATGGAGGCTAATTTTTAAAATATTGTTATTGTCCTTTTTATTGTTGTTGCAACAATTAAAAATGAAATTTTAATTACATTTTGCCCATCCCTAATTGGAACATTTTTTGTTGAAATGTTTCAGCAGGACAATAAACCCAAACAGATAGAAAACCCAACTAGTTACAGAGAAAGAAAATAAAGCATAGCCCAATCACCTCACTGAAATCCAATTAAAATCTATGAACTCAAGATCACAGTGCATAGAAGGGGTCTCCATTACCTTCAAGATTTGAAGACGGTTTGTGTAAAAGAATCAGGCCTGAGCAATGCATGCAACTAGTTTCTCTATACAGGAGACATCTTGAAGTTGCCATTCCCACCAAAGGCGTTTTGCCAAGTATTTAATAAGTTTCAGGAAGAGTGTTCAATATTTACTCCCTGTGTCATTCCACTTTAAACCACACAATTAAATTCATGTGCTAGTGTGTTTCGATTTCTTTGTGAGTGTGGCTTACATTGGTTGTTTCCAGGATCTTGTGTTGAGAGTCCTCCTAGAATCTATTTACTGAGAAAACAGGTGCTGTGTTCAATGCTTCTTTTCCCCAATGTAAATGCCAAGTCTACCATCGCCACCTTAGAAGAGCTCAATAACACCATCCTGCATCTCATCAGAACACTCAACATGCTGACTGAGGAGGCTGAAGAAAGCTATGAAATGCATGTGCTATAGTAGTAACAGTTTGCACACTCATCGACACTACAGACGGGAACTGGGACATGACATCAACAAGCTGTACGAAGAGGAGGAGGCTATAGGATGCTACAGTACTAGAGCTACCTGAACATGCTACAGATTGAGGCTACAATGATGGGAGGTGGTTTCTATATGTACACAAAGCAGGAGACCAGCTTCACTGAGAAGCTCGACCCACTCCAGGCCACAGAACCGATGAATGCGGAACCTAAAATTGTTTGCTTGATGAACATTGTCAACACAACCTAATGTACCATTCTAAGCATGACACACGTACCGTGTCTGCAGCTTGATGGATCAAGGGCTCAGTAAAGCTGGCATTACTGTGTGCAAAAGAAAGCAACCCCCATCTGTAGTCAGTTCCTGTCATATTACTCACGCATACACATTCGCTTGCACAAGTGCACAAACCCTGAAATTAGGAACGATTTCTATCATCATACAGCACTAGTGTTTTTGATTATCATAGAGAAAGAGCAAAGATTGCATACTGTACCATACATCTCCTAGGAGAGGAACCCTTCATTAGCATCAGATCACCACACACACACACACACATCCGCACCAAGAACATTTGTTCAAAAAAGAAAAGGAGAAATACAATCACATGCTTTATAACGGAATGTAGAGAAAGTTCAATTCAGACTCTTGGCTACGCCTGGAACCAAGCACACACCCTAGGCATGGGCTGGCTACAGCATCAAGATATGCCAAGGTTCCTCAAAGTTCTGGTTTCAGAACTGCAAAAGAATAATAAATCCATCATATAATTTATATAGTTTAAAGTCCTTTTAATAAGCTGCCAGAGAAAGTGCAGAGTGAATAGAGGTTTCTCTGGCTTTAGGGAGCATACTGTTGCAACACTGCCCATCCACACATGTTGCTGTGCACTGCCAGTCAGCTGGCAAAAAGAAGGCTACTGCACTTTTTACTCATGAAAAAACCTAATTTGTCTGTTTGGACACATGTTCTTTTAAACAATAAAAATGTTTAAAAAAACAAGAATGATGATGTGGAAAGTAGCAGAGCGCCATTCGAGAGTTTTTTAGGGTAGTGCTGTTTCAAGTAGGATTATCTGTGACTTTTCTGTTTTAAATAAAAGACATTAGACTGTAAAATAAATTATGTCATGTTATAAATTTTTTTGTTTTAAGTTTTTGGGTCAACACCGTGGTATATTTCCATGGTATTTTTAGTCAAGCTTATTATACCATGACAAACCCACACCAGCCCATGCTTAAGACATCCAACTGAAACATCGTCTTTTCTGCAGCTGAAACAAGTCAAAAAGTGAGACAACTCATATGTTGTGATGTATGCATTCTCTTGTTCACCAAGCCATCTGTCTGAAGGGCTTTTATACACAACTGGGAAGTTGGAATCAAATGGACAAATGTCCTATAAGTAAGGGCTAAATTGGTCATCTTTACAAATAATATTTAAAGTATATTTTCTGGAAATTTGCCAAAACTGAATCCAGCTGATCTTTCACAACTAGCCTGTATGTCCATTCATGTTTCAGTCAACTAACAGTGAATGTAAAATGATTCCACCTTCAAATCAAGCCGTGTTTAAATCCTGCTGCGTAAAGTTTCTTTAAAACAAGGTCTACAAGCGACTTCTGTTTCCTGCCGAAGGAACTCTAAAACCTCCCCAGGTTTTCTATCTTCTTCCCCCCCCAGAGCGAACCTGCTTCAAACTGGCTGAGTATAAACAGTGCTGCTTCTCTGCTACACGGTTTCAGATGTAAAGCCTTCACAAAAACAGCAGCTCCTTGCTTCGCTGAGAGACTCTTTAGACATAAATGTGTACATTTTGGACATCTAGACAAGTAACGTTTAACAAAAGGAATTTGGCAGCTGTCAATTTGACTACGACAACTACTGAAAAGTGCAAATATTCACTTCCTCTTGCTTTTTTTTAAAATGACATCTTATATTATATATTTTACAGATCTTTGTCCAGGGCTTCAAGAATAAATTAAAACAGAAATCTGAAAGGTGTGTGAATAGATCCAGATGGTAGAACTCAGATCAGTGACTTCTGGCCTGTTCTAGCTTTGACTAAGCCATTCACACATATAGAATTAGATTTATTCATGGACAGGACAGTTATTACTAACGCGGGAACATACTCACTCACTCAGTCACTCACACACACTCACACACACACACACACACAGATTATAGTTTAGATAAGTCTGGCCTCTCCTTCCATGTCTGGAGGAAGATCACACACTCCCGTGAAGTGCATCTCCTTTCCCCTGCTTCCCTGTCCCATGCCAGCTTTAGCTCCTCTCTCCCCCAAGCTGGGAGAAGGCTGCGAGGCCTGAGGGTCTGGTGATGTCCCACGGGGGACTCCACCTGCCTGCCTCTCTTTAAGGAAGACCTCTAGTCGGCGCAGCATCTGCTTGGGGTTCTTTTTGGCAAACAGCTCCACTTCTGTCGGATGCAAAAACACAGAAAGTATCAACGCATGCCGATTTCAGACAACCAAACGCATGCTTTAAAAGGAAAAAGCAAGATATTTTAGAAAGTAATGTGAAAGTTTAATGGCTGATGCAATTGACATGTTTGGCTAAAAATATGAAGCCAGGAGTTTAACATAATGACTGGAATCAGATTTTTTAATAATACCACCCAAAAACGCTCTATTAATTCACTTCATATGGAAAATGATGTGGTGAACCTAATTTTATCAAGACTTAGACTTTTAGCTGCTTGGTAAAAGTGAAAACCTAGCTACTGTTTTTACCTTTTAGCACAAAGCCAGAGTCAGCAATTGTCTTCTGTTGGGTCTTCCACACCTGGTAGACGTGGAGAAATGTGGCAACATAAAACTCATTCAACACGCCCACCACTTGTTGACGACGATTGCACTCCCTGATAAAAAACACAGAATGAGGGAACAATCAGTGTTGAAAATGGAAAGCAACAAAAACTTAAAACACTGCAGAAAAAAAGACTTTTTATTCAGAGTAAAGAATTAAGTCAAAGATTTGGATATTGCACTGGTTGGCTCTAGAACTGCATTACTTTTGCTGAATATTGTGAGTAAAATAGAATAGAATTGACCTTTATTGTCCCTCAATAGGGAAATTCAGGTGTATCAGCAGCAAAGGAACAGACATGTTAAAGCATATAGATTCACACAAAGGTAAGAATAAACAGGACGTGAGAATAAAAGACAGATACTGATCAAGATTAAGTCAATATTTCTTGACTTTTTCCTTTTTCTTCATCATATTGCCCCCACCATTTTTTGAGCCACTACAAGTTGCACAGGAAGTCAAACGTGTCCAGGGTGGCACACCAAAATGTGACATTGCCAGAAGGTTTGCAGTCTCTCATCACAGTCTCATGAGGTTTGGGAATTGCCCAGGACAAAGTTTATCTAGAAGAGCTAGACAGAACTGTAGAAGGTTCTCCACCCATCAGCAGGACCTGTATCTGCTTCTTTATGGGAGGAAGAAAAGGATCAGCATTGCCAGAGCCCTACAAAATGAACTCCAGCAGCCCAGTGATGTAAATGTCTCTTAGCAAAAAATCAGCACATAACTTCCTGAGGGTGGCATGAAAGTCCGACATCCTCTAATGGAGCCCAATTTATATTTGCCATAGATCAACAAAATTGACAGGCCTGCCACTTTTCATAGATTAGAGAAGGGTTGTCCTGTAGTTGTGACAGAAGTGAAAGAGTGTTGAGAGGCCATGGAGAAGGTCTGACTGCATTTATCATTGATCAGCATGACTGGTTTGGCGGTGGGTCAGTGATGGTTGGGGAAGACATTAACAGAGCGATGTACAGGCAGGGCAAAGGCATGAAATCCTTGGAGCTATTGTCACACCACAAGCTGGTGGAGTCAGTCTAGGGTTCTTCCTGGTGCATGACAATGCTTGCAGGTCTTAACCTAAATCCAACAGAACACTTGTGGGACACCGTTTTGGTCCACTTCAGATTGTCCAGGAGTTCAGCGATGTCCTGGTCCAGATGTGGGAGGAGATCCCTCAGGACACCTCTTGTCTCATTAGTAGCATGTCAGGCATGCAAACAAGCATGTGGGACCCATAGTGATTACTATTTTGGAGGTGCTGCAAAGCCATTTTGGCTAATCAGACTATCCTATTACATCCAGTTTTCACTCTGTTTTTAGGGCATCCTTTTGTTCCAAATACATATTGTCTACATCAATATACAGCATGATTCTTCACCCTTTGAGATCTGATGCTTTCTGAGTGTTTCTTTCATATTTGTTGAGCAGTGTGGAGGAACAAAAATAAATAAATAAATGAGATGTGACTCACTTGGACAGGGCCTCCTCTCTCAGGACCTGCAAAGCAATGCGGGTCATGTTGATCGACATCACACAGAATGGGAAGTTCTAAAAACAGAAAAGAAATACACAATACGTAATTTACTGTGCTGCTCAAAAGTGTCATTCCTTTATATTTTAGATGTAATTTGTACTGAGAGATAGCTATAAAAAGGTCATTTAATGTTTTCTTTAGACAGTGGCAAATTTTACATTTTTCTTTTAACAAAAGCACTTCTACGGTATGCTCAACAACAGAAAAATATTTCTGTTAAACCACTAAACCCAGAACCAGCAAATCGGTTTATTAGTATTTGACCTGGCAATAGCTGTTCAAGGTAAAAATGGTCTGATCTCTGGCTGATTGATTCTCTACAACTAACCAAAATTACAATAGTAGACAAAGCGGTATAATGAGAAGCACCTTTAGCAAAGGCACCTTGTTTCAATAAATACTTGAAATTGTTCTGGTTTGATCTGTAGAAACACCAAGGATAACATAGTATGACAGACATAAAAACAGTATTTGTACACGGATTGTCTGTTTCTTAATACCTATAATAATAATTCTTTTCTTATTTCTTTTTGAGGCACTAGTGGCCTCAAATTGTTTTATTATTCTTTCAAAGTAGGCAGACAGGAAGTGAGGTTGAGAGAGGGGGAAGACATGCAGCCCAGGTCTCCAGGGTCGAGACCTGAACCCCGGACGGCTGCTATAAAAATAACTTATAATATCTAAAGTAAAACTTCAGAAAGCCCGCAGAAATACTGCTTAAAGCCAGAGACAACACAAGCTCTACTTTTTATATTATAAACTCAAGTATATATAGTTTTTTCGCCTGCTGTAGAAGGCAATAAGTCAAGGGAATTTACAAAGCAGGGTGAGTTATTTTAGATATTTCAGAATTACTGGTAAAGTTGTAGTTCAAAATAATTCCCCAGTAGGTCTATAAAATGCAAGCATCAAGTTTGACAACTCTGCTATGAATAAACTGTTTTAGGGTTGCATTTTGTGACTTAAAGACACCTGTGTTGGATGCTGTGATAGCTTGTAGATGTCTCTCGCCAACGGGAGAGTTTCTGGGTCCATCACAAAGTACAGAGTGTGCATCAGTCCAAGAAACCCGGTGCCACGTAGGTCAGTGGCTGGGTCTGTACCTGCAAAACACCAAACAAACCTCCAGACGACATCTCAAAGTTGCTTGGTTTGGTCTAACTGCTGTTTATTATTTTATTTGCAGAGGCCACAGAACAACACGATTCTATCAATTAACCTAGTTTTTAAGATCAATGCGATCAAATTACTATCAAGCTGAGCAGAAATTAGTTTTTGGCACAAATTAATTTCCATAAAACACCAGATTTACAATGAAATAGTTTCTGAGGGTCTTACCCTGAAAGCCGACATTTTCCCAGTGTGAACCGTAACGAGGACAGTCCAGCCTGGTTCCAATCAGCCTTTTATATATGGTCTGCAGGACACGCATGTGGACTGTTTGGCTGTTATCCACGGGACCTAAACACACGCAAAGATCATTTAATAAAAAAACTTGTGAAATTTCTGCAAGTAACTGTGGCTAATTATACAACCACTCACACTGTGCAATGGCAAATACAAGATCCCTCTCCTCCAGGAGCTCCCTGTGCAATCGAGGAGGTCCGAACAGGAAATGGGCAATCGCAGCCAGTCCGGTCCTGCGTATAGTTGGCTGGATGTTCTTCTACAGATCGAAAGGGAAGGGGGGGGCAAACAGTAAAAAACGTATATATAGTTAACACTTTGTCATTCTATTAACACTTCACACATTAAACACAGATGCAGGTGATGTCAGAATGAAAACTAAGTATCTCCCTGAAAAGTGACTTTGGTTGGGCTTCATTTCAAATTTCACTGCTTAAATTTTCTGTTTTTTTTTATTTGCTTTTCTTGTAAAAACGGGAGAATAGCAGATCAAAACATTTACGGAGGTGCTGATCACTGGAGAGCAGTAAAACATTTTGGCTATCAGGCCTTTTTAAGATCAAGCTAAAGAGTAAAAAACAAGAAGAAGGCCTAATGACTGAAACGTGAATCAAATTACATATGGAGCTGGAGTGTGTGACACATACAATGAAAAAGTGCTTTCTTACCAGCAAGTCTCCAAGGTCTGTGGTCTGGAAGTACTGCAGGGCTTCATTGAAGGAGATGAGTGGGGTTGGGTTCGAGTCCTCAGTTAGAGCTGTTGGGGCATCGCGTAAAAACGTTTGTTTTAGAACATTGACCCTACAGCAGTATTCCAGCAGTCAGCAGAAAAACCTGTTACTACAGACAATAGCTTCAATCAGCCAGAGATTATTTACCAAATAAAAACCTGATTTTTCAACACTCAATAGAAAAACCTGAAGCAACATTTTGGACTAAAGTTATGATTGACCTAAATGCTACCAGCTGGGTCAGTGTAACCATGTGAGGTTTTTAAAAATAAAATCAGAGGAAGCACTGAGATGCAAGAGGCTTTTAAAAAAGAAACTGCATTTTCTTCGTAGCCTCAGAGAGCTACAGTTCCACAGCGCTGGTCCTTTCACTCCTGTGCCATCATGTACCCGTTTTCTGGAGAGCCGTCTGCCTTGCGGCTTTAGTTCGGATGTTTCAACGAATTGGAAAAGGAAAGAATGGAATCGGATGAGGCTCCAAGCACAGAAAAGTGGCTCCATTTGATCATTTCAACATTTCAACTTCTTTCTGTCATGAAACATACTAGATTGGGAAATGTTTGCAGCCATTGGACAATGTAAGGACTTAAAGCAGGGGTCTACATTCTCCTCAGCACACACAGAGGCTGATGTCCGCAGTAAGCAATGTAAACCAGACTAATCGTTGTTACATAATGATAAATACAGTTTAAAATTTAAACCCTGCAATCATTTTGTCTTTGTATTAACCCTGTTATACAGTCATTACATTCAATCACACACACACACAGTGCAGTGTTTCCCCTAACATTATCCAAAGGGGGGCGTACAATCCTGTTGGTAGGGGAAAAACATGACATAGAAAATGTTTTAACCTTTGTACGTGTTCAGACGCTATCAGTTTACCCCGGCGGAAGAGGAGCTATATTGTTTCCAACTTATGGCGGAGGAACACGCCTATTTAAGTCTTGATGTAACGCTGCGCCGTGCAGACACACATGTGGAGCCAAGACCAAAATCCAAGGGGAAACACTGCAGTGTCATATCATGTTCCCTACAGCCATGAGTGCTAACAGCAGAAAGTCTGGAAACAAATATTACACTGTTAATTATAAGTTTTAAAGAGAGGTCAAAATCGGCTATAATCTGTGTTGAAAGGTCAATGCTCTACAAAAACGGTGGATTGATAGTGAAACTGTTCAGAAAACTTCTCCATATACCCAACCTTTCCTAATAATTATGAACAAACCTGACTAAACAAGGCAATAAAATTCAAGACGTCGGTAAGAATGCTCAGATCTCTTGGAGTGACTACTTGGGTTGTCCCAACTTACAGTTCACATCAAAAACGATATTTTCATCCTGATTCAGGGTGTATTCACACCAGGAAAGTCCTTTGGTCCACTTGTTTGGTCCGGATCAAAAGCGGACTTTATTTTTTATTTTTTTGGTGCGGTTTGTTTTCACATTGTACTTTTTGTAAGTGAACTATTACTTGTAAACAAAGCCACGCGGGTGACGATCATTGCTCCCATTGGACAGAAATGACGAGGGCGGGACAGAGCACAGACCTGGAAATTTAGGAAAACAGCTGTAGACGTGCTGCGTGCAGCACCTCTGTTCTGCATATTTGTGCCGTTATTACAGCTGCAATATTATTGTGGAGGTGAAGAGCAGCTCATTCAACACAGATTTTGCGACGTTCTATTTATAAGTTTAGAACAGCGTTGGAGAATGCGTGCTGAACACCGAAGAATACAGTGTGCTCTGCGTGTCCGGTCCCACATGCCCGGCGTTGCAACAATCAGCTGGCCTGGTATGATTTGAGTATAACATACACCTTTGCTATCGGCTACGGTGGCTTGTTAAGTCCAAAGAGACGTACGTTTTCTGTAGATGGTTCGGATCGGGGCCGGTTCGTATTCAGACCATAAGGGAACCACACCAGAGTCCATTTGGAAGCGGACCGAGACCACCTGAAAAAGTGGGTCTCGGTCTGGTTGTTTGGTCCGGACCAGGGTTCGTTTGAGTGTATTCACACCTGCACAAAAGGTCCGGACCAAGGGGGGAAACGAACTCTGTTCCGTTTAAAGCGGACCAAAAGTGACAAGTGTGAATACACCCTCAGACAAGTGAAACATCAAGATGCTTCTGACCTGGTTGGATGTTATCTAGAGCGTCCCACTCCTGCCTGGCCTTTTCCAGCTCGCTATCTTCTCGCTCTTCTGTAAAACAAACAAAAAAAGCATTAGGTTGGACAAACGAATTACTTCACGCATTTCACATCATGCCCCATAAACACACTTCACTGCAGCCTGCAACCAGGAGGAGCATCACATTGATGAACTCAGTTCAGCAGAGCTGAACCCTTTCAAAGTGTCTCTAATGAACAGCTTGTGTTCACTCTCAGGAAGGCTGTGTCAGCAACAACTTGTTGCTATTTAGCTTATACAAAATTTCATGAATGAAGAAGGGCGTGCGTGTGTGTGTGCACTCATTTATGTTACTTGTATGTTATTTAGGACCTTTTCTGGTCTATTTACTAACCTTCTTAGGGGGTCCAAAGACTGGCCCTAATGCAGCGGACCCCCATTTTTAGGGTTAGGAGTTGGGTTTAGACGTATGGTGTGACTCAAGTTTAGGTTAAGATTAGGGTAAAGAATGTACAGGTAATGGTTCGGGTTGGTTTAGGGTTAGCCACAAATGCAGTTACTAAAATAAATAGAAGTAAATACAAAGTCTTAATATGGGTAGAAATTTGAACCTGTGTGTTACCTGTTGAATTGGGCTTATCTCCACCTGCTGCCAGGGTCTGCAGAAGGCCATTTTGCTTCAGCGCTGAAATCTGAACAATAAATACATGCTGTATTACAGAAAATCATATGTATATATATATATATATATATATACACACACATATATACACACACATATAGTGCCTGCCAGATGGTTACACCCACTCATTATCAGTATGAATTTCATACTACGTTCGGGGTTTTAATGTTTCATTTGAACTTTTCTTTTTGGGGGTCGGAATAGCAATTCAGCATGCAACTTCAGTAATATATATATTTGAATCATCTGCACTGAAACTTGAACACAACCGGTTGCTCCAACAGAACAATGATCACAAAAAGGCATGAAAACATGTTTTGAATAAAGCAGGTAAACTTTGAGCTTCTGCAATAAACCTGACCTAAACAATTTTGAGCATTAAGGAACTTTACTTAAAATCTTGCTATGTGGCAGTATACCAGGTTAAATGGGCGCTAGCATTTCTGATCAGAAGAGAGGTCAAATATGAAGCCCGAATTACCCTCAGGACCTTGTTCAGGGCAAGAACAGAATGTGATTTCTCTGTGGCTTGTTAAGGGACAATTACCTAAATATTAGTCAGGGGGCATGTATATAACTGAGCTCCAACTGGGAAAAAGAACACGTCAAAAGCTTAATGACATTCATGCCAATGAGTGCATGTAAACTTCTGACCAGCACTGTAGTTGTTCAAAAAGAAGCTACTTTAAATAAGGTTTTACTACCGGCAGAGATCCGAAAGGTGCACTGCCATTAGTGTGGTCTTTACCATTGTGACCTATAGCCACTCCATTAATGACCTGCACAAAAACAGGAGTTAACAAAGCCGACTTTGGAACAAGTAAAAGTCTGCCTAGCAACAAATAAATACACAGGATCAAAGAGAAGTGACTTTTAGCTTACAGGCTTATAGGTGGAATGTCCATTGGTGATCTCCTCTACAGGCTTACGTTCATGTGACAAACCATTCAGAACCTAAGAGACACAAAAACATTTAAAAGATAACATTAAAAAATGCTGCAAACATACATTTGATGAATAAACTTTATAGCTTTTACTTGCCCAGGAAGTCAGTTTTCGCAGCAGATTTCATATTAAGGTTTATTATACTATTACTTAAATTATGGTCTGAGAAATCTTGAACTATACAGGCCAGAAATCGTGGAAAAAATGTTACATGACAGTTAAAATGTTACATTTTCTCATTTTTTCAGATAATAAAACTTCCTGCAAAGACAGCCATCCGTCAGAGAGTTAATGATCTCTGTGCTTTTCAGAAAACTTTCCCTCACTGGAGGTGTTGCCTTTAAGATACGATTATGCGACTATCTACAATTCCTGCACTACACAAGGATGGAGGCCAGGCCCCTGGAGGTAATGTTATGGCTACAAAACCAAGTTAGGGATAAGGGAAATGCAATGTCAGCTGCAACTGCAGTGACCTGCCGAGCAAGCCAGATCAGAGATTACAGCTCAGGCAGAGAAACACCAGCTGACATTAGGCTGTGATTTCAGCATGGGTGGCAACTTGCTTCAAAGAAACATTTTTTTTTAAATTCTGAACTGTTTAAGATGAGCAGAGAAAATTTCCCCTTTGGAAGGAGACAGTATTAATATGAGAAAAGCAGACAAAACCTAGGTTTGTTTTGTTGATCAACATGGCAGGTCCTCTTAATGGCATTAAATTACTGTAAGCCCAAACACAGCAATGAGATTAAAGCTTAGATTGAAAAGAAGAAGGGAAATGAGGGTACCTCTGTGTGTGATGTGACGTCAATGTTGTCTTCCATTGCACGTAATCGTGTTTGCTGTTGATGTTGTTCCTGATCGTGGCCTCTAAAGACTTCTGAGGTCATGAAAGGAGGTGGGCTGGGGAGCCACAGCAAAGACCAGCATGGTTTCTGTAGAGCACATCTGTAGGGACCAAAATTTTCTATGCTTTTCTCATGTTCTCCTCACATGCACAGAGATCTTAATGTCAACAGCCAGATTTCACAGAAATGTCATTGAGATCCATGCTGTCAGGATCGTCTTGTTCTCGCTTCGGCAGCCGAGGTTGGGTGGTGTTATAGGCCTTGACTGGGGAGGAAAGTGCGTATGTAAGTCGACGAGATCTTCTCAAAATCAGTATATAGTGTCATGAAACCCTGCCCCCTTCCACTCCTCTACAGCTCAGCCCCACTCCTCAACCCCACCACAGGCAAACTGAAGCTGCATGATGTTGCTGCTTCTCAGGGCTGGGCTCTCCCCATCCAAGAACCTTCATGATTCTGGCATCCAGAACAAATGCAGTTTATCAGAAGCTGTGTTACTGTATGACCTCTGCTGCAGCAGAGAAGCCAAAAAAGGGAACCGCGATAAGGGTCATGTAGAAAAGTTCTCGTCTGGGCCAACTCTTGAGGAGGAGGCACACAGTATCTGAAAAGTATGACAAAAACACTAATTATATAATGTCATCGAAGTACCACAAAAATATTAAACCTAAACAAGAAAGGTTAAAACTAGGGGTGCACTGATTGCAGTTTTCTGGCCGGTCACCGATTACCGATCTTTAAAAAGCCTTACCTGCCGATTCCGATTTTGGCCGATAGCGATTTCTTTTATAACTGACACTGTCAGGTGTTGTAAGGTCACAATACACCTTCAAAGTTCCAATCTTATTTTACTCAAAAACATTAAACAATACCCGTGAAATAATTCAAAATTGTTTTAAATGCAGATGAGGCAGTGCTCATTTAGAGCATTGTAGTTCCTTCAGCTTTTCATTTTTCACTTAAAAAACAAAACAAAACTTGCACAATAGATTAGACAAGTAGATAAGATCGGTGGATAAGATCGGTTTTACATGTAAATATCGGCCGATCACCCAAAATTAAGGGAATCGGGGCCGATCAATCGGTGCACCACAAGTTAAAACGTAATGTGTTAAAACAAACTCATACCAAAAGATTATAATTAGTTCTCAGCTCCAACATATGTTCATACAAAAGGCATGAATGGCACACAATAACGGAACAAAAGGAGCAGCTCATTGAACAATGCGTTAATATATGGAATGTGACAATGTCATAAACAAACTGTGGTTATCAGCTTTCTCCAGATGTTTGAAGCAAAGAGTAACGCGCTGCCCCCCTCCCGCACCTACTGCTACGCATGGCTGATCAGCTGGCTGAAAGAAAAGTTGTACACTTTTCTCTCACTTGTAAGAGAGATAGATTCGGCCAAAAACACGGACCTGGTGAGAAACCTCCCTACAATCAGCAGCGTATTCAGCAGCTGACAGCAGACTACAAAAGCAGATAGCCCAACTAATTAACAAGCCAATATACATTTTATGGTTTCTATACTTATACTTATATCTACATTATGCATCAAAATCAAAATAATGAAAAATATAAATATATTTCAAACAACATTATTAAAACTGTAATAAGCATTATGGTAAATTAGAGCCATATTAGACGTTTTTGATCAAATCGGAAATGTAAATACTGTGATACGGTGGTATTTTTACACACAATTATCATATGGTGAGAATCTCATACCGTACCATACCTAAAACAAAACTAAAACAATTTTTTTTTAAAGCTGAAAAAGTTGGAAACGCGAATATTTATACAAGGAAAAAATCAGCAGCACAAACTTGTACTTTAAGTATTACAAAAGTAGTTTAGATCTAATTAAAGACTTTAAAAGCTTGCACTTCCCATTGTTGTAAATGTTTTACCAAAATATTAATGAAAACTCATTATGCAACCAAAATATACTAGCGTACCGTGTTATTAGATTTACTGAGGAGCTTCTTCCTTTCAGAAATGTCTAGATTGCATTTTCTTCAAGTTTTCTTCAAGTACAGAATTATAATTCTCTTATTGTTATCATTGCCTTTATCACTGAGCCAACAGCTCAGCACAATTCCTGCGCGTATTAATCATTTAAAAGTCAAAGTATTAAAGAGTGAACGTCAGAGGTATTCACTGAGCTGAGCTTTTTGTGCTGACGGTCTCCTACAGAGGCGGTGACAGCTCCAGCTCCAGCAGCGCTCTGCCCCGTCAGTTAGCAACCAGAAAGCTAGCAGCCCCGCTGGCACAAAGACGCAGCTACAGCTTTCTGTCAAACCGAGAATGTAACCACTGACATGTTCAGTATGCAAGTCCGTAGAAACTCTCTGGCAAAACTCTAAACTATTTGTGGCATAAATATTACGCGCAGTTGAGCAGCCAGTTCCCACTCGGCGTAAACAAGAAAAGCCAGCTGCCAGGCTAACTAACTAACGGGGCTAGCTGGAGCTCTACTGAACTGTAACGGAGATGGAGTCGATCTCCAAATGCGACAACAAGGCGCTTATTAAATCTACATCAGATATTATCGTCTATTAAATACGCTGAAAACATCGCCTGGGATTAAATGTCCAGCCTTATACGATAAAAAGCGTTCAAAAAGTACCTGAGTTTCTGATTGTTTCTCCCTCCAATCTCAGCTTCCCTTCCCCCGTTCAGTAGCCACAGCAATTTCAAGTGCATCCTGGGAATTGTGGTTTCCTGTCAAAGACTATATTCATTACGTCATTGCTTTCTGTGAGCTAAGGTGGGGTATCTATGACAAAAACCCAGAAGAACCCTTTCCTAATTATTTTTTTCCGTCGTTACTTCAATGATTTAACACATAAATAAGATCTGCATCAACCAGCATCTCCTACAGTAGGTGCACCTATATTCTAACCCTGTTTCTGAAGTTAAATGTGACATTATGGTTATTTTCTTTTCTTAAAGGCATACTTCAGCGTCTGTGAAGTGAGGTTCTGGTAAAAGACTAGAAGCAGCTAATATTGTACTTTCAGAAGATAACTTTCTCTGTGTTTTGGTCCTGGAGGCTGAATCTAACAGTTTTTTGGAGAGGGGTAAAACTAAAGCTGTCTGCTGTCTTAAATCAAGTCCAATCTTTAACAGATCATAGTGATTTATGTGAACCCCCATAGCTATATAGGTAATTATGCTAATTAAACATCATTTTGCAACCCCCAGCAGGTGACTGAGAAGTTGGAAACAGGGACTCCAGCCAACCTCAAAATCCCTCGATGACTTAGAAGAGGAGTAGGCACACTGAAATGAGTGAGTGATCATTATTATTCATTGCATTATTAAAAGGTACACTTTTCCATCTTTTTATACATATGTTTTTTCTTTCTGTGAAAGTAATTTATGGAGGGCTGGTGCCTATCTCCAGTGGTCATTGGGTGAGAGGAGGGGTACATTCTAAACCATCACAACCAGAACCAGCCATACACATCCACACTTAGTCATACGGACAATTCAGAGAGCCAGATTAATTTAGCATGCATGTTTTTGGACCGTGGGAGGAAGCCAGAGTACCCAGAGAGAACCCTGTCATGCAGTAGGGAGAACATGCAAACGTCATACAAGTAGAATCCCAGGCTGGGATTCAAATTAAGGACACTTCTTGCTGCAAGGCAACAGTGCTACCAACCACGCAACCCTGTAGACTATACTACAATATATTTACTATACAATATTAAAATGCTTTTTTTTTTTTCTTAAAGGCTTTTTGGGGACTTTTATGATATGTGTTCCTCAGAATGTGCCCACATTAGCCTCATGACAAAAAAGATGTGGTTTAGAAAAAAGGGCAATAAACGAATCAATGCTGGCATCAGTGCCAAAAATTTTGTATGATTGCCAGATAGCTTGTTTTCTCTTTCTAGTCTCATTGCATAACTTCTGGACACAGAAATTATTATGTTATTCTGCTGCAGGGTCAGATTTTTCTCACATCTCCTCTAATTGCACCAATAATGGAACATAGTCTGTGAATCTCATCCACCCTGGGCACATCTGCTTATGCTTTGATTCTGAGGAATTTTAAGCTGATGTTTTTGCCTGTTGAATATTCTTTCAAGAAGAGTATTACATAAACCAGGACTTGACGCTTAAATACTGACATGCATGTCTTGTTAAACATACGGGAGTAAATGTCAAACCAGATATTTGTCAGGAACCCAATTATTTGATAAGGTTTACGAAAAAGGACGAAAAAGGAGCTCTTGATCCTGGCATCTCAGTTCCAGTTTCAAATAACGTTTATGAGCTGTAGTGATACAACATAATCATATGAAGTAGGATCTCAGAAAACTTCAGTGAAATTGGAAGTTAGAACGTGAGTCATTCTGGCCTCTGCTGTCTGCATTACATCCAAGAAATTTTTTTCGTTACAAAACCTTTTTAGATTGAACAAAACTACACAAATTTGGCAGTACTGAAGGACAGATTTCCTGTTTGGAGTGAAAACCCTGTGTTACTTGATCGTAGTGAATGCGCTGTTGGCTCATATTTAACTGCTTTAGCTGCCGGGCTCCTAACAGAGCTAAAAGGCCAAACACCTGCTCATTCTGGCAAACCAGCAGCCCGAAAAACCCATCAGAAAGCAGGACGGTGAATTCGATGATCAGTATTTGACAGGGTTTTAAGGATAAAAGCTTCGACCTTACCACTTCATTTTCCATTTTGTAGCTTTTCCAAACTGAGTTCTAAGAGTTGCATTCAGATTTCTTTTTTTTAACCAAACTTGTCATATATTCCATATTCTGCTCTGTAAAAGTATTTATACATTTTTTTCACATTTAGTCATGTTACAACAGCAAAATTCTGAGTGTCTTATTTGTTTTTTGTATTTAATGCAAAGTGAAAGACTAAGGATGTAAGTTTTTCTACATTTTCTACAAACACCAATTGGAAACATTTTGCAAACATTTGTATTCAGCCCATTTTACTCTAAATAAAATCTAGTGCAAACAAGTGCTATTCAGATGTTATCAAATTATTAAATGGAGTCCGCCACTGTGGTATTTAATCTAGGTACAAATCAAACTGCTGATGGACTTAAAGGTTTGTTAGAGAACATCAGTGATCAAACAGCAACATGAAGACCAAGGAACACAGCAGACAAGTTAATGACTAATTACGGGAAATGTTTAAAGAAAGGGTAGGTTGTAACAATATCCCATGTTTACAACGTCTTACAGAGTAGTGCTCAATCCATCATCCACAAATGGAAAGAGTAAGACACAACTACAAACTCAGCAAGACATGGTTGCTCACTTAAACTGACAAGGAAAGCATAAACCAGAGATGCAGCCAAGAAGCATCTAGCAATTCTGAAGGAGCTGCAGAGCTCCACAGCTCAGATGGGAGAAACTGTAGTGGTTGTGTACTCCATGAATCTGGTTTGTGGAATGGTAGCAAGAAGAAAGCCTTTATTGATAGAAAGCCAGAAGAAGTCCTGTTTGAAGTTTTGCCACCAGCCATGCAGAGGACAAAGAATACATTGGAAAGAAGGTGTTCTATTGAAATAAAATTAAATTTTAGCTTTGCAACCTATATGCAAAACACTGTTTGGAGAAAAAATTACACTGCACATCACCCTGAACACATCATCGCCACAGCAAAACACTGGTAGAGGTAGCATCATGCAGTGGTAAAGCTTTTCTTAATCAGGGCATGAGAATATTCAGTTCATTTCAATTCAGTTTTATTTATATAGCGCCAATTCACAACACATGTCATCTCAAGGTACTTTACAAAGTCCATTCTATCGAATCATACAGATTTCAAGTCGGGTACATACATTTCAATTAATCCTAACTATCAAACAGTGCAGTCAAATTCAGTTTATTATTCAAATCGGTTAAAAAGTTTTTCTATATAAAGAAACCCAGCAGATTGCATCAAGTCAGTGACTTGTAGCATTCACTCCTCATGGATGAGCATGTAGAGACACGATCCAGGAGCACTTTCTATGGGAAAGTAAAAAAAAGTATGGTACTAGCTCCTTTAGTGGTTTCATCTAGGTGAATATGTGGCAAAACTTAAAAAAAAAACACTAAGACCCGCTTCATTCAAAGCACTGATACCAGTCATTTTTGATTGAATCTGAAATGTAAATACTAATATCAGTGTTTAGATGTGCAAAGCTGTTAGAGAGATAGCCCAAAAGACTTGCAGCTGTAATTACACCAACAAGTGGATATTGAAAATATTGGCCCTGGGGAGCGGAATTCAAATGAATGAGTCATTTTTCACTCTTCAATGTGGAAACCACACGAACATACATAGAATTTTGAGGTTGTAATGTGACAAAATGTTAAAGGTTAAAGGGGTGTGAAAACTTTTGTAAGGCACTGTACCGCATACATAATAGTCGCACGATCAGATACATGTTCAACAAGATTTTATTCCAGTTCTGATCCAATACATTAAAATAATTTTAGGGCTTTTTCTCTGATAGCATAGATATCAGTGACACCCAGCAGTCGCTGTACTGTCATGTGGCTATGCAAAATCAATAAATAATAATAATAACATGCAGAAACATGAGTGCAATTTCACAATGGGGGCAGGAAATTAGTTAGATTGATATTGATAGAGACTCATCCTCAAGGGGTGACAGATGGGTCTTTAAAGAAATATTGTATGTGTATTTGGTAAGGGGGTAAATGCCATGACTATCAGGAGCCTCCACTCCTTTAAACAAGTAATATACAATTCACACACCAAACACTGCGTAAGACTTAAAATTACCAAAAGGCCAGTTTTAGTATAGCAGCTCATAAAAAAAACAGTCACTTGGTGTAGACTGCTTTTGGCATCTAGTGCACACCTCTTCAGTGCATACATTTTTTAAATGTATAGTCCATTAAATGTTAAGTGCAAAACGTTTTTGCTAAATCTGAATATATCTGCTTGGTTTGGAAAATCTAAGTATTCCTAAATTATGTTTTAAGATGGAGATCATACATTTTTTTAGCAGGTCGAATATTAAAACTCTCTTCTTTACTAGGCAGCTACCAATAACAGGCAGGAGTGCAAACAGTGCACATTTAGGGTAAAATATCTTTTTTTGAAATTGTTTAGGTACAAATCTCATCAGCAAGTGTTGTGATTATCTGTTATTACTAAATATCTGTTTCATAAGTAGGCTGAGATTTTCTCAAGATTTCAGCACAATCTTCTCAGGATCTAGTTAAAACTAAGTAAGACTGTCTACTTTTTCACTGGCTCTAAGCAGATTTAGATGAGAATTTCGATGAACAGAGGTTTCTCTTTTAGTTTGCTCAAGTGGCATCTTGTGTCAGCAGGCGTAAGCCATCTCCATGGAAACATTATTAGCCATCCTGTTTCTGAGGTGGTTGGCAAAGTCCACCTGCGTCTGAGAGAGCACTTTGTTTATGATTGTCTTTGGGATCCAGCCCTGCAGATGACAGAGACAGCTGGTATTAGACAGACTCTTGTGGTGTTTAAACAATGTTTACTTTAGGTTTTTGATGCAGCCATCTTATACCTTTAGATCTAGACTCAGCAACCAGGTGAACTTTGTCTTATTTGGGTCTTCAGCACAAGGCTTCATCACTATACAGGTAGGCCCGTTCTCGGCTCTACAAAGTGTCACAAATTAGGCTTAATTTGAAGAAATATAAATATAACAGTCTAGTGTTCAAAAGCAGTGCCAGTACACCTTATAGCAAGTAGATGATTAAACTCATTCATTTACCTGACTACACCTTTCTGCTCTGGCATTTTTGGGTGCTGAGTGGACATTCCGGCCAGGAAACAGGTGGAGCCTCGACGTTTGGCACAGCGAACACTCACAAAGTCTCTCGGTCCCACTACATTGCCCGGCGTCTCTGCTGACACTTCATGGGTAACCATGGTGTCCTGTCCAATCTTTTGAAGAATCTGGGACATCGCAGTTTAAAATGTTACCAATGTATGGGGTAAGAACGCTGTCAAAAACAATGTGTATGTAAAGACGGAAATGTGTGCATATTAGTCAATAGTTGTGCATAAGTAAAATCCAAAAGAGGTATTGTATATTTTCTCTATAATAATACAAAATAAAATGTTGACCTTGTTGACCAATGACCTTGAGGTTAAGATCTGTGCTCTGGATGTTTCTGGAGTAAGCCCAGGTGAAATCTATCTGTCTTACTTTGACTTGTTTGACATTGGGGTTCCATTCTCCCATTTGCTCCATTTTTTCCACCAGCTCTTCATAAAGGTTGTCAGGACGTTGTTCCAGCACCACTTCCAGTTTGAACACTTTCCCAATGTCTGGCAAGACTTTGCTCAGAACCTTATCTCCATTTGCCTGCAGAAATATGGGAAGAGATTTAGCAGTCATCTGCCTTGCAAGTAGAATATAACTTGCATTACTGATGTCAGAGAGTTGTATCCATTATATCTAAAGTTAATTTAAACTTCAGTGAAATGTGTTCCTGTTCTGCTTTGCCATTGTACTCACAGCTACAGTTTCCACAGTCCAACCATCCTGCTCACTGAGGATGCTGATGGCTTTCTGCAGTGCATTTTCACCTTGCTTCACATATGACATCTCTTCCTCATTGTATTCCTCCTCCTCCTGAATCCGAGAACCTTAAACAGATATCATGTTAGTAGAAAACATCTCATTATATACTGCAACTCTATTAATGTTTTTTGGGATGGCAGGTTTTATACCTTTGTGGATTCATGTCATAGCAATTCAACCTAGTCATCTTTCTTCCTGTTACCTGAATGTCACAAAAGGTGTCCATCAAGGCTCTGTATTAGTGCCAATGCTTTTTAACAATTTGCATCAATGCTGTGGCTTAGAATGCTACATCTTTCCATTTCTATGCTGATGACACAGTTTTTTATGTTTATGAAAACAGTATCCCGTGGCTGTGTAATCATCTGTCATCATCGAGTTTCATGTGAGATTATTCTGTCGCAGGTACTTATCCTTGAAAAAATAAGCAAAACAAAAATTCCAACAATTCTACCTGCTACTACGCCCAAAAAACTTGCACATATTGAAATAGTGAATATTCTGAGAAACTTTATTTTGAAGTGCCATACTGCCATCTTTTTAATAAATAAACTGTGTTTTTCACTACAAATGAAAAATAACTTGTTGAAGCCACCTTACCTCACATTCACCCTGAATTATTTATAGAAACTCTCCTTTACAAATATTGTTATTACAGACTTTATTACATTTACTGTACTGAGTGTGTAGCCCAGAGAACTCGAGTAAAAGGCCTTTTAAAGACAACACAAAATCAATATGGATGGTTGCCTGTTTTAAAGTTTAAATGTTTTTGTCTTATTTTTTATAATATACTGTGGTGTCCGAGTGGGGAAAGGTAATATTTATCCCCGGCCCAAAGCAGAGAAGGCACCTCAAAGAGCCTGGGATTAAAAAGTTTCTTTGCCTTGCGCTTTTTTAATACTTAAATCAATTAATTCACAGTTAAATTTGCCTGGCTAAAAGGGGTTGAGAAACTGCATTTTGCATGAGTAATAAGGATGGATGTTCTCTGAGGCCCCTATCAACTGTTTAAGAAGGTAGAAAATGGTTTGATTGAGAGCGATCTGAAAGCCTGAGGAGCAGGAAGCAGAAAAAAGTATCTTCCAAAGAAAAGGAAACCAGGCTACCAAAACAGAAAAAAGAGATGACAGGGAGAGAAAAATAGAACGAGGGGAACCAGCTGCATGAGAACCACAACTGAACTAACACACACCATTTGAGGCATTATCAGTGGCAATTTTGGAGTGAAGGCAGCAAATTAGCATTTTATTTTGACAACAGAGAATAATTACTATCTTTAACCCTTGTGTGGTGTTCGGGTCTGTGGGACCCATTTTCATTATTTACTGAAGGAACAATTATACAGTTAATGTAAATTAATTGTAAATGTGTTTCCAATCATATCATGATTTTAATTAAGTGTTTGATTGTGAGGTTTTAAAAATCACAAAATGCAACTGGTCCACCAGACCCAGAAACATTGGCTGAGTAAAAACAATATGAAAACCACACAAGGGTTAATTGATCAGCATTAAATTTATTACTGCTAGCTGTTTGACTTGAAATGCTCCAGACCTCATAGTGAAAACAGTTTGTGTCGATATTTCTGATATCTTTTCCAGTAGTTGATTTTGACATACAGTATTTAAGATCAATGGGTTTCTTGTAACGTCAAGATTGGGAAGATGGTGCTGTCATCTGAAAAGCTGCAACAATTAAAAAACCATGAATTTACAGAGAGTTAAAATTGGTCAACTGAAAATGGAGAGGCAAATATTCCAACCTTAAGGCCATAATGAATGATGAATAATGCAGTGTGTAATTTTTGTATGTCCTACTGTTGATGCCTTTGACTCAGATTGAATTCCTTTTAAAACTATTAAATTACTTAATTCAGTGCATTAACTACAATCTCAGGGATTGTGATGCATCAGGGTTCCCAACCTGCATGTGATTATAAAATACACAGTAGAATAAGTTCACAGTAAGACAGGAGGTACAATGCAAAACATGGCTGCTGTGCCTCTGTAGACATTGCCCAGAAAATTGTTTATTGCGTACCAAACATATATATTAAACCTTTCAGTACCACTGTAACATTGTAATACAAGTATTAGCACACTCTAGCACTTCTCTCTACTGAAAGCCAGTTTGTGAAAAAATGACTCTTAAGACCTCATGAGGGACTTTTTTTTTTACATTTAAAACAATAATCTTGAAGATCTAATGATATTTTTTCCACAATAAAAATAACATGAATGAAGTCTTGCTATTTGGCTTTTATTGGGGTAGCAATGAGACATTTTTTTTCAATACAGATGTTTAATTGAGATCATACTATTATTTTTGTATTATATCATGTGAAAAATGTGCGTGACAAAAATTTATCAAGCGGGCATGAAGACCCACCAGAATGGTGCTCCTGACAATATATAACAATATTATCTAGTGTGTTTAAAACAGTTCTCTCTTGAAAATAACACCCCGTGTATCACTAAGATTTACCTGTATATATAAATGTAAAATAAAACAAACAAAAAACAACTCACTAAGGAGAGAGCTTCGTCGGACTTGGCTGATCCAGTTACTAGGGCCTGGACCCGCCAGCCTGTTCAGTTCCTGATGGATGGCTGCCAGCGCATTTTTTCTTAGACCTGGAAAGCAAGAGAACATAACATTTTTAGATGAAATTACAAGCAAGAAGAAGCAATAAGAACACGTTTGGCTCTGTTCTGTGTTCTTTCTGCCTAAACCCAGACTGCATGCAAATCTGAATTGGAAAAAAATGTGGATTTCAAGCATGAAGTAAAGCAGGGGGTAGAGAAGCAGGTTGAGGCAGCAGCGCTAAATGTCAGACCGATGGGATTCACTCACTCACCTGTCATGTTCCTCATGTGTCTATAGGAGATGCCAGCGCACAGTTTAAAAGTTGCGGGCAGCATTTTGGGTTGTAGGAGTTTCTGGCACTTTAAAATTAAAAAACAAGATTTGGAAACTTTAAACGCAAGCAATTCAGAGAAAGGTTATGTCTGAGCTGTAAAGGTTCAGCTGAGTAGTAGAGACTGCTTCAGAGGCTTTTTAGGCTTCTATCTGTGGGATGTTTATGAGCTCTTGTATATATATAGGAGCTCTTCCATCAAGGCCACCTTGCTATCACTGGATAGATAAACAGGAGAACCAACTAACTGTTCCAATGACCATGTCATCAAGGCCACCCTGTGGACATGACAAGCATTTCTCGGAGCCTCGCAAACTCTGTGTGAGATAACGTCCAGTGCCTGGGCCCGTTGCTTCACACACAAACAAACATTCCACAGTGGAGACTGCTTTCTTCATATGCTGGGAGAACCCAGAAGAGAGAGGTCAATGGGGCAGACCCTGAGTGAGTCATCCATCCAGCCTCATGGTCCATGACCGTATAATCACTGTGGAACTCAAGGGCAATGGTGTTTCTCTCAGTCTGGTTCATTTCTCCCCCCAGAATGATTGATTTCTTTGAATAAGCCTGGCAAATCTTCAATGTCATTAGAGGAATTAACGCGTCAGCCACCCGAACATTCTGGCTGGGGTCCTGGAGACTATTCACTTTTTTAATAGACAAATTCAGTGAATTTTTAAATAAAATAGTGCATTATTTTCATAAAAAAAGTCTAATAAACCAAAACCAAAGAAGGAAGGTTTTTTTTTATATACATGTACTGTACATAGGTGTAACTTCTGTCTCAGTTAACCAATTACTGGCTAACCAAAACAACAAATACCGAAGACTGGGCACATTTATCAGCACCCCTGGTAAAGCCTTAAAATAAATTTAGTTTTATTGCAGCAACGTAATCTCACTTTCATAGTTTTAGAAAAATCCAATAAATATATAAAATCATGAATAAGAACAATGTTTTTCAACAAAATAACTTTTGGCTCATTTATTGGTACCCTTGTTGTATATATGTTTACATCATTTTTTGCCAATAGGACCTTTACTATCTTCTCCTAAAAGATTTCACAAGGTTGGAACATACTACAGAGAGAGGACTGACCAGTCCTCTTTGCAGAATCTCTCCAGATCATCCAGACTGGGGGACCTCTTCTATGCTCGCTTTTCTTCTGCTCACCCCACAGGTTTAGTTCTTGGACTGAGCTGGCCAAAAAAGAAGATTGGTTTTGTGTCTTTTAACGTTCCGTAAATCTTTTTGTTTTTTTGGTACCAACAGACTTATTTAAATTGCGATGTTTTGAAGATACAGATAAAATGTATTAAAAAGGGTTTGGGGAATCAGGTCCACACACAAGCCAGCTGGCTTTTAAAATTTGTCAGAGTTTAAATGTGCTGTAAAGTTATTTTTGGAATAACCTTACCATGTTAAATGATTTCATACCACCATTAACTTGTTGGAAAGTATATACATCCTTAGAGTGGTGGAAGCTATGAGCTACTCAGCTCTAAGATGTATGAAGCTAACTTATTAGCTGATTTGGCAGATCAGTTAATCATGAGTCTATGGGGACAGCTACTGGAAAATGGTAGGACAGAAAAACCTTTACTTGGCATTACTCTCAAATGCTCAACTGCATCTAATGGCCAGAGACCAGGGAAAAAAGAAAACGGGTTTAATTAATTTCTACACACCCACTTAAAAAAAAATGTCTACCCTTTTAAAAAAAGCTTTCCCCACAAAATACATTTCAAGAATTTTTGGGGTCCAAAGTTGGCCACAAGGAATTTAGTTAAAACTTCTTAAGTTTTTCCCCCACTAAATAAATGTACTCCAATTAAAAGCTAAATTTTTCTAAAAGTAAAATATGATTTTTGGGGTTACAAGGGCTATTTTTTTCCCCTTTAAAAGTTGCCAGTACAGTTCTTTCATCAGTAAGTCTCTTTAAAAAATAGTCTTTTATTTTGTGTCTTTATATGTGTAGTACGTTTTTACATTAACATTTTATTTATTCTTATACTTCAAACACCTTTAAACATTGAACATAGGCAAAAGAAGGAAACAAGCATCAGCCATGCTTTTAAAGTGATCCTGTTTAGATAAATCTGAACACAGCCAGACAGAGCATGTTTGTTCTAATTTGACATGGTCCCAACACCATAGTTAGACAATCAGATTGGATTTCCTGATTTGTCACTGATTTTAAAGGTTACTGTTTCTGCAATTTATTCCAAAAGGTTAGATAATTAAATACCTCACCTAAGTTTGGTAATAACACATTGCATCAAGCCGTGTGCATGTTTTAAGAACATTGCTTATTTCACCCAACACAAACACAAGTTATCTAAGAGTAATATTGTCCTCAAAAGCTCGCGCTAGTTCAAGAAAGCTCTTGACGGCAACAGTCGGCAATCTAGAGGCTGGAAACCTGTTGAAGAGGGAAAATGGCTTTTTTTTTTTTTTTTCCCCATTTCTGATTAGAGTAAGAGGAAGTACAGAGAAAAATGGAGGTGATTAATAAATCCCTCGCAAGGGTAAGAGAGAAACTGTAACCTAACGTCCTTCTGGTTGGGTTCCTTCATTCAGCATGGGAACAAACAGGCCTAATACAGGCTGATCAATCACACAGGCACAGTGGAAAAACACTCACGTCTCTTGTACTGCAAAGCCTTTTTTTTTCTTTTAAGACAAAGAATCAGAAGGGAAACTGGGTCATTTGCCAGATCGAATGAGTCCCTGTTTTTGGCAAGAGCAGTTCTCTTTCAATGGGCCTCCGTTTTGCGTCACACTGCTTTTGTCTAAAGTGAATTCGAAGCTGGGACGTGTACCTGGAAGCTAAAGGTCAAAGAGTCTGTCCTATAAGAACAAGAAGGTTTTCTTTTTGTGCTTACTTAATCTTTTGATTTCCTTAATATAGGTTAGAATATGCTTTACATTATGATTTCTTTAGCATTTTCTCATTTCATTAATTTGAATGTAGGGTGCATTGTATTTCAATTTTGTCCAGGTGAAGAGAGGTCATAAGTCCTGAGCGCTGTTGTAGCTAAACTTTCACCTAGTTATTGACACATTTATCACAAACCTCTAAATCTATCAACTTCATATTTTGTGCAGACAGTCTTAAAAAATACCTGTTTTGAAGTTATTCTATTCAATTTAATAGAAAAGTTGATTTCAGGAGGACCGCATTAACCCATCTGGAACTTAAAAAGCTAAAATGATCAAGTTTAATTGAAGTCTAAACTCTTGAGATAAAGTCTAAAGACCAAGGGAAAACACATCAGAGATTATTTCATAGTATTCTCCAACTAAAGCCAATTTTATATAAATTTGAAAGTGAAGAAAAATAACTTCTTTGAGAAACTTCTTCTTGTTAGGAGGTTGAGGAGGTTATTTTCCTTGATTGCTGTGGTTCTTATATGTCAAACATTTCCTCCAAAAAATCATTTTTTAAACTCATCTGGCCAAGGAACATTATTCCAGAAGTACTGTTATTTATCCCTGTTTTCTCAGGCAAATTCAACTCTAGCCTTTGTGTTTTTGTTCGAGAGCACAACCCCCATGAAAGTAGAATTTGTACAGTCTCTTTCTGATTGTTCAGGCATGCACTTTCAGTAGGTCCCATGATGACATTTCACGATTTTTTAGCGACTTCTTTCAGTATCTTGTGGTCTGCTTTCAGCACAAACTTGTTTGGACAGCTAGACATGGGTGAGTTGGCAATTGCTTTGAATGTCCTCCACTGTAGACTATTTTCCATGCAGTGGAATGGCTGAATTTAAATTCTTTTAAGACTTCATTTCCTTACGACACTTCCGATGCTATCTTTTACCTGAAGCCTCCACACAGCTCTCACCATTTTCCCACGGTGTTCACTTTAACTTCAGCAGTCATTAGCACACCAAATTAAATGTTGATATGCCTGTATAGAATTTTAACCAGGAATAAATTAGTGTAATGAAAAAATGCAGTTTCTGCTAAGGAATAACAGATATTGCGTTTTTAGATATTTCATTTTACAGAAAAATTTAAACTTTTTTTCAGTTTTTATTGTTATTGTTTTAATATTGTTAAACTCGATATTGAATATATCTAAATATATTACAGAAACACAGACTGTTGTAGGGTGTCCTAATTTGTTCACACAACTGTATGTAGTTAGTAGTTTGTTAATTGATAACAGCAAAAAATTGTTGATCTATTGTAAAGTCCAGCTTATCATAGGTTGCGTTGTGACATGATGACTTTTAATGATTTTACACTTTTCTTCAGCGCAATCATTTTTGTATCAAGTATTACTAAAAAAATATAAAATATTGGCACAAAGAAATATTTTATGATTTTCTTTTTTGCAAGACTAACATCTTAAAAATTAATTATTATAATTGTTTAAAAACTAAAATGCTTTTTAGTTGAACATGATAATGTATGGCAACCCCAGGGCCACCAATGCATCTCTGCACGTTTAACAGCCATAAAAAAAGGGAAATTGGGTCAATGTCTTAAAACACATGGACATGTTTGAATATGGACTCAGGGTCACATCAACAGAGCAATCAGAAGAAATACAGAGACGGACAAACAGTCTAGTATTCAAACTATAATACAGTTTATTAGGACTTGATTGACACAGTGGGTTTGGCTTTCACATGCACTCAGCACTTTGCTGTACATCACATTAAGAGAGAAAATTCCCTCATAGACTACCCAAGTTCCATCCTTTGCTCCTCCTTCGCTTCCCTTCAAACAAACTGTGTAAGTCTATGTGTATTTGTGTTCCCTAGCGAAGCAAACAGAGCGACATCGAAAATAAAACAAGTGCTGATTCAGTGGGGATTGTCTGGAAATCTGTTTAAAAAAGGGGGCACTTCATTGATTCAGAAAAAAAAAAAAAAAAAAAAAAAAAAAAATTAGCATGGAACAGCTTTCAACAGCTTAAAACAGGGAAATATACCACATTCTCAAAAACAAGCAGAAGAGCCAGTGCTCTTCGTCCCTTTGAATGACTGTGCTGCTGCGGGAAGGCCACTTCTTTGTGTGGAGATTCTCTGGTGTCTTCCTCTCCTCCTGCCCAGCCCTGACACCAACGAGCTGGGCTGATTAAAGAAGATTCGGATAGGGTAAACCTTTCAGGTAGCTTTAGATACCCTGTGTCTTCAGGTTACATTTGGACATCAAACAAGAGGAAGACCCTTTAGATTGTGAGGCAATTTGAAGAGCACACTGAGGGTGTAAACGGGCAAAATATCTAAAATAAAATCTTTACATGAGACAGCAATGGCGCGGGTGTAGAAAAACAAGTGGCATGTGACAGTATCAATACAAGAATGTGCCTTAATGATCAGAGGTAAAACATTTTCATTCGGTAACAAAACAGAATGATGTTATTTTAAATTGTGCAACTTGTAGGTCATGCTGAGTGCATGTGTTCCTCTCCACTCCATGGGGACTGTGCAGATGACTACCCAAAAAAAGGAAGAAAGAAAGAGATATCTGTTTCTGTACAACATATTAATTAGTTCTCAAACTCCACATTATGCCAAATATAAAGTGACACTGTAAACCAAGGGAAACGTCTGAGTGAATAAGATGGCAGAGTCAGTGGAATGAGGTATGCAGAAGCGAAAGGGATACAGCTGTCCATACACTTGTCCATGCAATGAAAACACAACACGATTCTTACAGTTCTGATTGTGTTCATCAACAGTGCCTTGCAAAAATATTCATTTGTGTCACGCCTCCATTAGAAACTTTAATGTGGGATTCTGTGTGACAGAACACAAAATAGCACATACTGTGAAAGTGGAAGAAAAATCATACATGGGTTTTAACTTTTTTGTTTTTCATAAACAAAAAATCTGAAAAGTTTGGAATGCATTTTTACTCAGCCCCTTTACTCTGATACCTCTAAATAAGATGCAGTAATTGGTAAAAAAAAAAAGAGTCTACCTTTTTAAAATGTATTCTCAGTATAAATACAGAAGTTCTGTGAAGGCCACTGAGGTTTGTTGGAGGACATTAGTAAAGAAACAGCATCATGGAGACTAAGGAAAACACGAGAAAGGCAAGAGATAAAACTGTGAAGAAGAACTGTTCAATCCATCAATTTAACCTGGAGAGTGTGTGCAAACTTATAAGGACACAGCCTTCTACATAAACGGACAGGCCGAGAGCATAATCAGAGAAGCTGCCAAGAATCCCGCAGCAACTCTGGAGGAGCTGCAGAGATCCACAGCCCAGGTGGGACAACCTGTCGATCAACAAAGGCCCCATTTAAAGGTTGTGCTAAGCCATCCAGAAGACCCAGCAAACATGTGGAAGGTGCGCTGGTCAGATGCACACACTGTGTGATGGAAAACTAATACTGCACATCACCCTGAAAACACCATCCATGTGGTGGCGACGCTTTTCATTAACAGGAACAGTGAAGCGGGTAGAGTTGATGAAACGATAAATGAAGCAAGTCTGGAAGAAAGCCTGTTAGCGGCGGAAAAGCATTTATGACCAGGGCTGGGGTTCATCCTCCAGCAGGACAAGGACTCTAAGCATAGAACCAGAGCTACAATGGAATGGTTTAGATCAAAACATATACATGTGTTAGAATGGTCCAGTCAAAGTCAATGCCTAAATCGAGTTAATAATCTTTGGCAAAAATTTTCCCAGACATCTGAAAGAGTTTTCGTTATTTAGCAAAGAAAAATTTGCAAATATATCAGTCTGTTGACATGAAAAAGCTGGTAGAGACATACACCAAAAAATTGCAGCTGTGATTGCAGCAAAAGGTGGTTTTATAAAGTATTTCCTGGAGGACTGAATGGAAATGCATGCCACACGTTTTAGATTTTTAGTTATAAATAAAGTTGAAAACCACGTATCATGCGCTATATTGTGTTGGTCAAGCAAAAACTCCCAGAGAAACACATTAAAACTTGTGGTTGTGACATGATAAAATGTGAAGACGTTCAAAAGGTATGAATAGTTTTGGAAGGCACTGTACTGTATGTGTGTGTATGTGTGTGTGCCTGAAGCTGTATGATATGTCTGCAGGCTCATATTTAAAGAAAAGTCTATAAAAGGTATCATGCATCCTGATCCTCCGGTAGTTCTACACAACAGCTAAAAACCTTCAAAAAGTCAACAATTCAACATGACAACAGTATCACAAAACTAGAACTGCAATCTTTGGCCTGAGTGTACGCGAAGGCAATGTACATCGTGTGTTGAGGTTGCTGAGGTGACGTGTTCTGAATGTTTAGGAGTGATCTGAGGTATGGAAGGTGAAGTATGGAGAAAGAATAAGTTAAGAGTTGTGCAGACGGTGATGAGCAAGGGGGAACCGGAGAGATGAGAGAAATATTGGTATAAGATACAGGCCAGAAAGTACAAGACTGAAATGAAAGGAAAAAAATAACCTCTCTTTTTTCTTTTTCAAAAACAAAATTCACCAAGTCCACCCACAAAAAGCTTTATTCCCTGTGGTGGTCTTTATTATATAGTGAATCCCCTGAATATCAGTTTGTTTTCTATCTTTTTCTGGTTCAAGAACAACAACAGTGGCTCTGTTCTATAGTCCAACAATCCTGAGGGAAAGAAAGGTTTGTCTGAATATTTCCACACATCTCCACAACATCGAGTGTCCTACTACTAATGCCCAGGATCTCAGGGCCCAGTTAAACCCAACCCTCCCCCCCAGACCCCCACCGGGCCTTCCCCTCCCTTCACTACCCATGGGCTGACCATTTAGGCTTTCAGACAGGCTGTTTCCAGCTGCTGCTCAGGGCTTCAGCTGCGGACCAATCATCAACAGGAAAGCCCTTCCGAGCTCCTTCCCTTCTTGTGAGTGTGTTTGTGGGTTAAGTAGCTCCCACACTGTCACTGTGCCACTAGGGGGCAGAATTGGACATGGAGTCCACAGAATTTACACTGGAAGACTGCACACGGCTGTTGGAGATGGACACATCTGGGTGCTGTGGAGTAAAGAGAGAGATAGAAAGAGGCGCATAGGTTAATTTAAATGAGCACGTCTGGATCCTCCAGTGTATGTGTGTTTGCGTCCGCTTACATGCCTCCTGAAGATCCTATCCAGCAGGCTACGTCTAGGTGGCTCCGGCGGCTGATTCCAGTCCAGATCCGGAGGTCTCATCCCTTGAGGCCCAAACACATTCAGATCTCTGAAACACTCAGTTTCTATCATCTAGAGGAGGAAATAGAAGAGATAAAAACATCAGGAATGTGAACATTTATTGATCTGAAAATGAACGGAGCATTGAGAAATGCCTCGCTCACCTCATTCTGCCATGGGATGGGAACACTGCCTGTAGCAAACTTGGAGTAGAAGTCATTGTCAGTTTGGTCCAAATTTACTCCCTTGACAGTGGAGAACTGCTCTATGTCCAAAACGTCCTTACAGTACACTGCCCGAGGCTGAGAGAAGGCAAAGACCGGGGGAGACACACAGGGTTGAGAGGAAAATTAGCAGATAAGTTTATTCAAACAGAAAGTTGATCATTAATGTCTCTGAGCACACCATAAACAACCAACCACTCACATCAGGCACAAAGGGAGGATCTACTATTCCAGCCTCCATTCTCTTGAAGTTGATGTTTTTGAAGAACGAGTGGACCTTAACGCCCGATGCTCTATCAACGTTACACCCCAGCCTCTGCTTGGGGTCTTTGGTGAGCAGCTGGTCGGGCAGAAGCAGAGCGATGAGTCATTCGGGTTATTTATCATTTATTTATATCTCTGTGTGACCACACAGCGTTTCCCACACAGCGTTTCATCCAGCCTTACCATTCTGCAGATTGCCTTTGCATCCTCTGTAAACTTGTCGTTGTACTCCTCCTCTTCCTCCTGCACTCTTCTCTCCACTTCCTCCCGCTTTACCCGCTCTTTCCGGGCACGGAAGGGCGATCTTCCCGCAGTCATCTCATAAACGAGGCAGCCAAGCCCCCACCAGTCGGGACTCATGGCATATTTTTCGTTGTTGATCACCTCTGGAGCTGGAGAGAAGAGGAAAGCAAAAAACAGGTCAGCATGGACAAAGAACTTGATAATATGCACTATAAAAAGGATTTTGGATTGTTTTAAATTTTAGCCATTAATATCAATTTATGCCAAATCAAAACTAATTTTGTTTTGTTTTTGTTATTATTAATTTTGAGGACAAACCAGATGAACAAAATGATGCTAATAAATTTGAATTTTCCCCATTGAGTTGAGTGTATAGTATATATTTATTATTAAGTTTATATTAGTATTAAGTGTATATATTTAGATGTTTATCTTACATAATTTCTTTGGAGAAATTGAATGTATGCAAATATTTGCAAAAAAATTCTAAGAGTCAGTTTTATCAGTGTATCTTTAGAAAAGTTATTTCTTACCCATGTAGCCTACTGTTCCCACTCTGCCTCTGATGAATTCTCCTTCAGGCACTTTGATGGCCAGCCCCAAGTCAGAAATCCGAATGTGTCCTGCAGCACAATCGCAGGTACATCAACTGATTATGTGGACAAAGAACTTATATATTTTTTGGTTTTTGAAACCAATAAATGTAAAATAATGTAAACTACATAACCCTACAACTCATTTTAAATGAACAAAATACTTTCCTTCTTCGCCGATGAATAGTTTTTATACACTAACCGTTGGCATAATGCCATGTTAATTTGAATTATTCTTTTCAACAGTTCTTTTCTCAGGGTGGATTTTACAGCAAAAAACGTTGTAAATGTACAGGATCTAAATCACTGAGGACAACAGCAACAGCAACAGCAATCTAAACCACCCTTAGTAAGTGGTTTCTCTGCCACTTGCTAAGAGACATTTCACCAAATATCAGTGGGGTTGTATGTGTAAATTACTGCCTGCTTATACTGTATAATTTGGACCTGTGTAAAGTTTAGAAAATCCACAATAAGTTCAAACTTTTGTACCCAATTCTTGTTTGTAAAAAGAACTGAACTCTAATAGCCCCAAATTAATGACATTCATGCCCATAGTTGCTGTTTGTAAATGCTGTAAATGGCCCTAAATGTTATAAACTAAAAATCTGATTAGAAAACTTACCATTATCATCTAATAAGATGTTTTCTGGTTTCAAATCCCTAAAAGTAAAAACAAAATCCATGAACAAAATTATGAATCATTCATTTTCACACACAGACTGGAGGAGCAGTGTTCCTGATGTACACGTTCTGTTGTAAGTGCTACCTGTAGACGATGGATTCCCTGTGCAAATGCTCGAGCCCGCAGCAGATCTGAGCCGCGTAAAACTGGACCCTGTCTTTGTCAAAGCCCGGCGTGCCCATGTTGTAGATGTGAAACTTCAGGTCCCCACCATTCATGATGGTCAGCACCAGACACAGAGCATCTTTGGTCTCATAAGCGTACGCCAAACTCACCTAAGGAAATACAAGAGTGTGCAATGTGATGTGGTAAAACTCTTCTAGAACATACACAAGGATGAAATCCCAAAATTACTTTTACTCACAACAAACCGACTGTTGACTTTCTCCAAAATCTGCTTCTCATTCAGAGCCATGGACTCTCCTTTCCTCTTCTTGATCCTCTTCTTCTCCAGTTTCTTGCAGGCGTACATCTTCCCTGTTGCTCTGACCTGGCATGCACACACCTGGGAAGGAGAACAAAAAATATTTCCAGCATGTTACAGCAAAATCCCAATATTTTACTTCCAGCACCAAACCGCTTCTCTTACCTCTCCAAATCCACCTTTTCCCAGCACCCGGTACTGTCTGAATGTGTCTTTAGTGATTGGTTGCCTGATAGAACACAGACACAGCAAAATCCATTAATAGATGGTTATGTGGTATCAATCAAGGCAGCGATATTATTTGTAGAACTCTATACCATCCTGTCTCTGTTTCCTGTACAGAGGGTTGTGCTTCGTGTGTAATTTCACTTTCCAGACACAGATACAGTCAATACTGCCTTGAAACCCTGCTGCCAACTTCAAATTGACCTCGATATGCGCTTTGCATAAAATATTTTCATGGCTGGAGTATACTGTTCTAAATTATAAATAATCATTAAAAATGATGATTTATCTGACATATTTAGGAGAGATGTTTCATTTATGTAATTTTAGAGAATATTTATGAAGATTTATGCTTCACTGTAAGCTCTGGTTTTTAAAGAAAACCCTGGTGAGTTTTAAATAAATTTATGTTTATAAAAAAATCATATGTGCAACAATTATTGATACTCATGTTGATACTTTATAAAACCTCCAGTAGACTAGGGCCAACTGGGTTTTTATTTTAAATGTCCATGATGCCATATACTGTAACAATGTTCTCAGGGTCTTTTGAAGAGAAATAACCCCACAGCATCACAAATCCTCCGCCGTGCTTGCACCAATCCTTTTTCTCCCACTGACTAATTTAAAGCTTGGATTTTTCTATAATTCTCAGTGTAGGATTTTATGGCTACAAGATGAATTTAAGGCTTTATCATTTTTTATAAGGCATTTTTTCCCACATCTTCACCTGTTGTTCCAACACAATCCAGAGGGTGTTGGATACAGCATAAGTTTTGGCATCTCACACCATACTTCTACTCCTAAAGACAGCAAATATTTTGTAAAATTACATAGAAATTACACTACAGTCTGCATATAAAATATGACTTAGTGTAAACAATGCAACAGCTTAATTTCCACAACCTTCCGCAAGCCGAATCCTGTTCAGATTTTGACGAAGTTGAGCTCTTCTTCTATCTTAGAGCAGCCACATATGCACTAATAAAATCAATTCACCTTACCTAAACTGATTTAGCAAACGACCTTCTGTTAAAACACATTAACAGTTAGTTTACTGCATGACCTTTAAAATTAACGTTGATTTTACTTCGTTTTATTCAGCATTTTTAATTTGTTTTCCACAAAGCGATGAAACAAACCCAACAAACCTCTCCAGCATCTTCCACTGAAGGAAGCGGTCAAAGTACATGCTGTTCTGATAGTCTGAAAATGGAACTCCACTCAGGTACTCATGGACCGCCCTGGTGCAGACAAACAAAAAAACAAAATCAAGAAAAAGAAAAACGTGAGTCAGTAGTTAAAAATATAGTCATATGAAGAACAGGTGAGAGTGAATGAATGGCGACTCACTTGCGACAGTCGCTGAAGATCTCCTTACAAGGACTGAGTTCGAGGTTCTCTCTGCATTGCTCTGCAAAAACGTCTGCTATGTCTACTCGCTGAGGTGACTACATCAACACATGTAAACATACACAGTCACAAGTATGCACACACCCAAATCCATCACCTCAAAAAGTATGCACCACTTCAAGATAAGGCGAAACACTAAACGACATGCATTCCTGTACATTAGGTATAAAGTTTCTGATAGATTTAATGAGCACATGAGATAATTACACCTTTTTTCTCAAGACTGCCATATCAACCTCTGTCAACGGTTATAAGTTTCCCTTTTACAATAAAGTGTGAACCTCAAAGGGTTCAGAGCAGTGAAAATACCAGAGAAGGAAACTTACTTGTTTTGAAAGAAAGGTCTTGATGATCTGCTCCCCCCTGCTTTTTCTTTTCTCATCAGGTGTAACCTCATAGTCTTCCTAAAAAAATCAAACAGCATCATTAATTCAATTCAATTCAATTCAATTCAGTTTATTTATATAGCGCCAATTCACAACACATGTCGTCTCAAGGCACTTCACAAAAGTCAGGTACATACATTCCAATTAATCTTAATCATTGAACAGTGCAGTCAGATTCTGTTATTTATTCAAATTGGATAAAAAGTTTTTCTATCTAAGGAAAGGAAACCCAGCATTACCAATGTCCTGCTCATGACTTGTATTAGACTTTATTATAATTATTCCTGTGCACGACTATTACATTTAAGATCATGACCAGACCGGTTTATTGATTACTTAACCCTTTGTCTGTCTGATGTTTTTAAGAACCGTCATACATTGGCCTGTAGTACGTTTTTGTGTCAACAAATAAAAGCTTTTTTAGTTCAGTTAAAGAATTTAAAAGAAAGTGTTGCAGATACGGTCAGAAGTCTAGTTGTCATCAGCATGATATTAATACTGTTCTTTTAACAGCTTATATGAATAGCTCTTTAAAGTTTGAGTTATCATACATAATATAATTTCAAAGCATTTAAAAACAGATAATGGGTGCACATGTTTAATTTTATCGTTAATTTTCTCTAATCCACACAATCCAAATTAGACATTGACTCTTAAATATATACCTACACCTAACCCCTAACCCTACACCTGACTAATGCTTGGATAAATATTTCTAAGAAACATGCGAAGAAACCAGTCTTTTGAAGCAGTCAACAAGGTCCTGGCATACTTCTAGCCTGATATTTGACCACTCTTCTTATTAGAGATGGTAGAAACTCTTTTAAATAAAATAAAATAAATAAAATAAAATGGCTGGTTTCCTGACACAGATCCTGCTTTTAAGCATACTTTATACATTTACATAAGATTTATGATAAGTATTTGGGATCAAAGTCATGTTAAAAACATCCAGTTTTGTCCACGTTTTAACTGTCCTGTGGTTGACTCTTGAAATTTAGATTTGATGAATTTGGATGTAGTCCTTCTCCCTCACAATTTTATCAACTTTGTCTGATTCACCAGTAATACTAGCAGCAAAACAGACCCTCAGCACTATGGCACCACCACCGTGCTTGACAGTTTTTACAGCTTACTTTGGTTCTTCAAACATTCTTCATCACTGTTGCTAAATAGCTCACTCACTCTTAGACTTGTCTTACTAACTGACTAAATCTATTACTAATAAAGACATTACCATATTTGCATACAAATGTCTATCGTACCAACAGGCCAAAGAAAGGTGGTGGTGTCGCAATTTTTTTTTACGCATCAATTGTTCTGTCTGAGTCTAAATGTAAGCAAATTGAGTTTTTGGCCATGAATGTGGAAATCACTAATTCCTTCTCTGTTACTGTTGTTGGGTGCTATAGGCCTCCTTCTGCTATCTAGGAGGCATTATCATTCTTAAAGCGTCTTTTGCCTAAATAAATTAAAATTAACTCTAATTGGCTGGAGGTTTGAATTGGGACTGGCTAAATGTAGTTTCTGATTATTTAATTATTTCTGTGAATCTATTAATCTTAGCCAATTGGTCAACCTACAAGGCCAAATCCTAAAAGGCTTGATAAGTCCACTTTGATCCTGTTATGATTCTGGCCCGTCTGCCTGCTCTCCTCTCATCCATGCAATCAACTCATCTGCTTCACCTGTCTGCTGCTGTGCTGCAGCGCAATCACCGTCATGCCACACACCTGTTTCACTGCAGTTATATACAGCCCTCTGGCAGGCAGACGGTGCCAGATTTTCGAAAGCATTTTTGTTAGTAGTTATCCAGCGTTCCTTCCTGCCTGATCTCGTTCTATGACCTTGCCTTGCCTCATGGATTTTGCCCTCTTGCCTGCCCCTTGTCGGACTGTTTGGATCCTGGATTACGACTCTTTTTTCTGCATCTGGTTCATGCCTCAGCCTGCCCCTTGTCTGACGTCTCTAGCCCTGGAACTCGACCCTGTTTCTGTCCACGGAATTATGCACCAGCCTGAGCCTCAGCCTGAGCCTGCCTGGCTCTCAAACCTGCCTGGAATAACTGTCAAGAGGAGAATCACTGCTCTCTGTGTTCCTGTCCCAGCTTCATGTCCTCCTGACTGGTGTTTTGTCCCAGAGCACCTCGTACCCAAGGAACAGTGCCTTGCAAAAGTACTCTGCCCCCTTGAACTGGTCAACCTCTTTCCACATTTCTGGCTTCAAACATAAAGATATGAAATTCAAATTTTTTGTGAAGAATCAACAACAAGGGGGACACCATCGTGAAGTGGAATGAAATTTATTGGATGTGTCAAACGTTTTTTAATAAATAAAAAAACCGTAAAGTGGGGCGTGCAATATTATTCGGCCCCTTTACTTTCAGTGCAGCAAACTCACTCCAGAGGTTCAGTGAGGATCTCTGAATGATCCAATGTTGTCCCAAATGACTGATGATGATAAATAGAATCCACCTGTGTGTAATCAAGTCTCCGTATAAATGCACCTGCTCTGTGATAGTCTCAGGGTTCTGTTCAAAGCGCAGAGAGCATCAAGAAGACCAAGGAACACACCAGGCAGGTCCGAGATACTGTTGTGGAGAAGTTTAAAGCCAGATTTGGATACAAAAAGATTTCCCAAGCTTTAAACATCCCAAGGACCACTGTGCAAGCAATCATATTGAAATGGAAGGAGTATCAGACCACTGCAAATCTACCAAGACCCGGCCGTCCCTCTAAACTTTCATCTCGAACAAGGAGAAGACTGATCAGAGATGCAGCCAAGAGGCCCACGATCACTCTGGATGAACTGCAGAGATCTACAGCTGAGGTGGGAGAGTCTGTCCATAGGACAACAATCAGTCGTACACTGCACAAATCTGGCCTTTATGGAAGAGTGGCAAGAAGAAAGCCATTTCTCAAAGATATCCATAAAAAGTCTTGTTTAAAGTTTGCCACCTGGGAGACACACCAAACATGTGGAAGAAGGTCCTCTGGTCAGATGAAACCAAAATCGAACTGTTTGGCCACAATGCAAAAATGTTTGGTGTAAAAGCAACACAGCTCATCACCCTGAACACACCATCTCCACTGTCAAACATGGTGGTGGCAGCTTCATGGCTTGGGCCTGCTTTTCGTCAGCAGGGACAGGGAAGATGGTCAAAATTGATGGGAAGATGAGTGGGGCCAAATACAGGACCATTCTGGAAGATAACCTGTTGGAGTCTGCAAGAGACCTGAGACTGGGACGGAGATTTATCTTCCAACAAGACAATGATCCAAAACATAAAGCCAAATCTACAATGGAATGGTTCACAAATAAACGTATCCAGGTGTTGGAATGGCCAAGTCAAAGTCCAGACCTGAATCCAATCGAGAATCTGTGGAAAGAGCTGAAAACTGCTGTTCACGAACGCTCTCCATCCAACCTCACTGAGCTCGAGCTGTTTTGCAAGGAGGAATGGGCAAGACTTTCAGTCTCTCGATGTGCAAAACTGATAGAGACATACCCCAAGTGACTTGCAGTTGTAATTGCAGCAAAGGGTGGCGCTACAAAGTATTAAAGCAAGGGGGCCGAATAATAGACCAAGCTTCGCGCTCTGTTTTAGTCTGACGCCACTAAATGGTCTCAAAATTTACCTTGGGTAGAATATTCTGTCAATACCCTCCCGTCTAGTGCCACGGGATTGTCTCTTTTCCAAGTTGTGTTTGGCTTTCAGCCACCCATGTTCTCTGTACAAGAGAGAGAAGCCGAAGTTCCCTCTGCTCAAACCGCTGCCCTCAGGTGTCAACGCATATGGAGAAAGGCTAGTAGGTCTTTGATGAGGATATCGGAGGTGCAATCCCGAACAGCCAACCGTCGACGGGTCCCTGCGCCAAGCTACCAGGTGGGACAGAAGGTTTGGCTGTTGTCTAAGGACCTCCCACTACTGGTGGATTCCCGCAAACTGGCACCTCGTTTTGTTGGGCCGTTTCCCATCTCCAAGGTCATCAATCCTGTGGCTGTTCGTCTTTGTCTGCCTTGTTCTATGAGGGTTCACCCTACCTTCCACGTATCCCGGATCAAGCCCTTCGTGGTGCCCCGCCTCGGGGGACTCATCCATGCAATCAACTCATCTGCTTCACCTGTCTGCTGCTGCGCTGCAGCGCAATCAACGTCATGTCACACACCTGTTTCACTGCAGTTATATACAGCCCTCTGACAGGCAGATGGTGCCAGATTTTCGAAAGCATTTTTGTTAGTAGTTATCCAGCGTTCCTTCCTGCCTGATCCCGTTCTATGACCTTGCCTTGCCTCACGGATTTTGCCCTCTTGCCTGCCCCTTGTCGGACTGTTTGGATCCTGGATTACGACTCTTTTTTCTGCATCTGGTTCATGCCTCAGCCTGCCCCTTGTCTGACGTCTCTAGCCCTGGAACTCGACCCTGTTTCTGTCCACGGAATTACGTCCCAGCCAAGCCACTGGTTTATTCAGCCTGAGTCTGCCTGGAATAACAGTCAAGAGGACAATCACTGCTCTCTGTGTTCCTGCCACAGCTTCAGCTGATTCCTCTGAGGATCTGGATTACATCCTCTTCTGGGTTCCGCTCCTCTTTCCCAGACTGAGAAGGTTAGTGGCTTTACTTAACTCTGTTCAAGTCCTGAGTTTTATTCAGCCACTAACTCGCCTCTCTGTCCTCAGTGATTCGTGGAAGCTGACTGTTGGTCTCCTGTTCTCTGATCCTGTTTTGCTAAATAAACCTTTTAACTTTTCACTTTGTGTTTGGCTGAATTTGGGTCCTCTGTCTCTGGTCGTAATAGATCCATTTAATTCTAACAAATGTCCCTCATAAATTCTCATCCTTGGGTGTCTTCTGCAATGATTTGAGTGATCATTGTTTTGTAGCTATATCCAGGAACCAAATGTGAACCAAGCAGTATTAGGAATAGAAATTTAAAGAAAATGTAATGAACAACCGTTTCATCAGGATTTGTCCTAAGTAAACTGGTGGCAAATAGATCTATTGCCAGATGTTGATCTAGCTTGGACATTGTTTAAGGAAAATTGTGTTAAAATTGTAAATAAGCATGCTCCCATCAGGAAATTCAGAGTGAAGGGAAAACCCCTGGTTTTCTACAGAGTTGTCAGATACCATCCATCAGTGCAATATCGCATGGGCCAAAATCATCAAAACCTCCTGGACCAGACTTGATTAGGCCTTCCTTCTTAAAATTGGCAGCTAATTTTGTAGCCTAGCCTCTTACAATCCCTTTCAATGTCACGATCCAAAACAAAGAAATCTCAGTTTGGGAGTGAGCTTTTGTTACTCCTTTATTAAAAGGAGGTGATCCAGCAGTCCTAACTAACTACAGGCCAATATCAAATTTGTGTGTCTTGTCAAAAATTCTTGAGTCTCTTGTTTGTGATCAACTAAAAGGGTTTTTATACTCAAATGAACTTATGACAACAGCATTCAGGCTTTAGGAAAAAGCACAGCACCATCACTGCGGCTACAAAAGTGATTAATGATGTTCTTGTTGCTCTTGATAGAAAGCAGTATTGAGCCACACTTTCTATTGATCTGTCAAAAGCTTTTGACGCACGCTGTTTTAAAGCACAGGCTTCTTTGTTTGGCACTGTCAGATCATGTAATTTCATGGTTCACAAATTATTTGAGTGACAGGACTTAGTTTATTAAATGTGACGGTCTTTGTTCTAAATTCACAAGTGTCCACAAGGGGGTGCCGCAGGGTTCAATATTAGGTCCCCTCCTGTTCGTTATGTACATTAATTAATTAGGTGAAAAAGGTGTCTAATGCTAATATGCATTTTTATGCTGATGACACAATTATTTACTGTTTTGGATCAACCCCTGCTAAAGCCGTTGAATCTCTGCAGAAAGCTTGTAATGTAGTCCAGCACACACTTCTGCAGCTAAATATGGTGCTCAATGCTGACAAGACCAAATTAATGTTATTTGCAAACACCCAGAGGACTGTGTTCACTCTTGAAGGAAATATCATAAAGAGGATTTACACGTACAAATACTTTGTTGTCTTGCTTGATGACTCTCTCACCTTCAAGCCCCAAATTGCCAATCTTGTAAAGAAACCCAAACTCAGCTTGGGTTTTTTCTTTCGAAATAAATTTAGTTTTTCTTTTCATGTGAAAAAGTGTCTTGTCACAGCAACATTTTGTCTATTTTATATCATGGAGACATGTTGTATATGAATGCCTCAACTCAGTGTCTTCAAAAGATTGACAGTTTATCATGCTTCTCTGAGGTTTGTTACTAACTGTAAAGCCATAACCCATCATTGTGCACTGTACTATCGAATGGGATAGCCTTCTTTGCCACCCGGAGGTCGCGGCTTACTTTTATTTAAAAGGCCATGCATTGGCTGCTGCCCTCCTAATCTGTGATTTAATTTTACAGAGAAGCGTTGATTCTTACTCTTTGCGTTCAAATGATAATTTGTTGCTCTATGTTCCATTACCCTGAACAGAACAGGGAAAAAGGGCACAATGGGTTAATATGACATTCATGCAGATAATGAGCGTATATACCCTTCTGACCAGAGCTGTACATGTTAAGTATTTCTCATTAAAATTAAAGATATAAATCGTGACTCAAATGCTATTATTACTTCATTAGCTATTATGCCTGCAAAGGAGTCATGTGACTATTCGTGTGATTTAGTGCTTAAGAGCACGACACCAGACATCACTACTAATCAGTAAATTGTTGTGTAAATGTGTGAATGTAAATGGATGAAAATGATTTGAAAATGTAAAAGTGTTTTTTACCATTTTTACCATTCTCTTCTTTCCAACTGTAAAAAAAAAAATCCAACTTTTCGTTTTCATAAAATACATGTTGAATGTATTTTAATTTGTAATGATCCGGGGTTCCTGTGGAGCCTGGAAAAGTCTGGAATTTGGGTTCAGTATTTTCCAGGTCTGCATAAGTATGTAAAAAGAAAACAAGATTATGGAAACATATTTGTTTTCCATGATTTATTCCCTATTCCATTCTGTGCTTCCTAATGTCCTTCTTTCCTCATTTCCTTCTACACTTCATTTATTGTGTCCATCCTTAATTCCTTTCTTGTTTCCTTCCTTTTTGCATTTTTGGTGTCCTTCTCTCCTATCTTGTGTGCTGCCTCCATTCATTTCTCATGTTCTTCCCTCATCCCTTCATTTTCTCCATCCCTTCCTTCCTTTTCTCCTCAGTTTTTCCTGACCTTCCATCTTACAAGTTTTGTTTTTTGTTCGATACCATATGTAAAGCCTTCTCACTCCATAAATATATGCCATAAATTCATTGTGAATGTTTGTATTTTATTTTTTTAAATCCGACTAAAAGCTTAAGAAATACAAAAATTTGAGTCTGGAAAATTATGGAAATTTTACATACAAAATTACGGGGGAATCCTGATTGAAGCAAATGCTGTTTGTCTGTGAAAAAGATCTCTGACTCTGCATCAGTATGTCTCACAGTCGCATTCACATAAACATAGTCTGCTCCCTGCTTAGTGCTGAACATAGACAGCCGCTGAAAAAAACAGGTCATCGACTGCTAGACGCACTGGACATTTTCGCAAAGGCCGCAACACGAAAGCGCTCAGATGTATTTCCCAGCCAGTCCTTTTAACTTCTACGAAGAGACGGGGGAAGCAACATGGTGTTTGTGATGCAAGCTGGCCCCCCTCTTTCTACTAGCTGGGCTTTTCCAGCATGGGTTCGCGTTGCCTGGCAATCCCACAGTAAACACGGTGGGATTCCTTGAGGTCTTGGAGTGTCACAGTGTGTCACACCAGCGTCACCCTATTTCCACTACAAAACACACACACACCTACACACTGTATGCACAAAAAACCAAAGAGCTTAAGTGAAAAATCGATTGAGAAACCACAAAGCAACTGACAAATAAGAAAAAAAATATAGGAACAAATATTTATTGTATACAAAGAAATATTTTGGAAAACGATTGAAATACAAACAAAGGATAGTGATTGTTAACAGAGTCTTTGTCATCAGAAGTTCCACTGGTATTACACGCACACCCTGAGATATCCTGCAAACACACATACATGCGCTCGAACCAGAAGAGCAAAGTAGCGGTCTGACTTCCATCCTTTGCTGGTGGGGGGTCAGCCAAAGGGGAAAGGAGACGCCTCTCTGGCTTTTTGGAAGCAGTGGGGTTCCAACACACAAACTGTATACATACACACTCCTGTGATGCAGGAGGATTTTCTGAAAGCCCCCAAGTGCATTCACTCCTCTCTTCCAAGCACCAAAAACACAAATTTTTTCCTGAAATTGAACATTCCGGCTTTCTCCTCATTTTCTTTCCCACTAATTGCTGTCTTGTTTATAAAGAGTTCTGAGAAGCACGGCGACCAGATTGCATAACATGTCAAGCAAACCTTACAACTGCACACAGCTCACATGGGTGTTATTTAATCACTTGATGTACAAGGATCTGCTTGGCTGTAACCACACTCAGACCTGGCTTATTGAGTGCCGAAAATAATGCCCAGCAATGAGCGCAGCGTCAGAGTGCAGAATTAGCTTGGGATGAGTGTGTGTAAGTGGTTTCCCTCTTGCAGAGGTGGTCGCTTTCAGGAGCGAGTGGTTAAAAGAAGGCAGAGCAGGGGAGGCAGAGGGGGTGTTCTGGGATTGGGAAACAATGCTGTCCTTTCTGTCCTGTCACATGCCCCACAAAGATATTCTGGGTGTTGATAGATACAGACTTAAATGTGTCACGTGGGAGCTATTTTGTCTAGACGCAGAGTGAGAAATGGGAACGGGGGGGAGACAAGCAGGGTAAACGACCAGAAGATCTGCCTGTTTGAGTAATCGAAGCTCTGTTGAACCGTATTATAGACTACAATGCAATCAAAATAGTTCACTGAAACAGTTTGATGACTGACAGGTAGCGCTTTTTTTTTTCCTTCCACGCAGACATTTGCCCTTTACTGTCCTTTACAGAGATGGTCACAAGCACTTTAAATAAAGAAAGATTTGAAACACAAAAGTAACACAGGTCTTAGATTTCAAGCAGCAGCTAGTTGTAAATCAAAACAGAATGCTAATTTCTAGCTAACTGCTGTAGATTTTCTAATCTAAAAACAAAATCCAAGATAAGCTAGTAACAAGTATTTGATTTCATATATCACCTAGTATGTAAATCAAAACAAAATGCTAATTTGTGGCAATAAAATATAAATTTTATTAGCTGAAAAAATAATCTATGTCATCTTTAGCTGCTAAATGAATATTTCTAAGCAAATTCTAACTTTCACTTTTACAAGCTGATACTAGGTTTGAGTGGCTAATGCTAACACTGTCTTGACATTCACACTTGTATACTTATATTAAATAAGGGTAGTGTTGTCTTGTCTAAATCTGGGTACCACGTAAAGAAATAAGGGGCTATAAAATCATCAGTATATAAATTGATACCCCTGCTGTTGTTACTTTGTACAAGCCCCTTTGAAATGGACCACAGCATAATAGAACCTCCACCTTAAAGACTAAATGTCAGTCAGTCAGTCATTTTCTACCGCTCATTCCATAGTGGGTCGCGGGGGAGCTGGTGCCTATCTCCAGCAGTCTATGGGCGAGAGGCGGGGTACACCCTGGACAGGTCGGCAGTCCATCGCAGGGCAACACACAAACAACCATGCACACACTCATTTTTACACCCAAGGGCAATTTAGAGTGACCATTTAACCTAACAGGCATGTCTTTGGACTGTGGGAGGAAGCCGGAGTACCCGGTGAGAACCCACGCATGCACGGGGAGAACATGCAAACTCCATGCAGAAAGACCCCCGGTCGGGAATCAAACCCAGGACCTTCTTGCTGCAAGTCAACAGTGCTACCAACTGCGCCACCGTGCTGCCCAAGACTAAATGTACGCAAATTAAAAATTACATTTTTCATTGCAGGTAAGAGTCAGTGTACTGCCATTTAAAACCACACAACTACTCCCTCCATAAGAAAACATTTTGAAAAAACTACACATTAGAAGAGTTACATTGAATATTCTTATAGAAGTTGCCCTGTGATGGAATGGCAACTTGTCCAGGGTGTACCCTGTCTCTCGCCCAATGACGCTGGAGGTAGGCTCCAGCCTCGGTATGGATAAGCGAGTAAAGATGATGGACGGATGGATTCTCATAGCAAAAATATTAGCCCACTGATCAGAACTCAAATCATTCTTTTACCATAACATTTTAAACCTTTCACTGAGAAAAAGAAGCAGACCATCCAATACATGTTTGAGTTAGAAGGCGTGATAAGCTCAACACTCCTGACACAATAGAAAATCCTACTAGCCTGCAGTTAATGTTGGTGCTTAGGTTATATGACTAACAGTGTGTCAGGGTGCAATGCACGATGTTGATCTATGTATCATTTACATTTGATACAGTTCATTTAGAATTGTTTATGGTAATTTTGAAGAGGAAAAAGCACGCTTATGGTTAGTTCAATATGATGGACTACAGTGGGTCAATAAATGTCCAAAATGCAGTTTATGAGGTAAATGCGTCTAGGTGGTTTCTTAATTTTAACCAATGAAACCAAAAAATATTAAAATATTGTAAAGAAGGATTAAAATTAAGATATTTTGAGGAAAAGGCTGAATAGGTCTAGGGATGGGTACCTTTCACATTTGAACCGATACGGTACCAATACCCCGGACCCGGGAGTCATTACAGGTACCCAACATACCAGTTTACAGTACATTTGTTTGTGTTTATGTGGTAATAAATGTTAATTCGTTTAATAATAAAATCTCAAATTTCTTTAATTTAACATATTTATTTCTCAATTTAAAAACTTTAATTAATATATCAAAATAACATCCAGCTGTTTGTATTGTAACTTCTCAGTTGTTTCAAACATTTCTTCTCCCATGTTGCTGCCTGCAGAAGACGAGTCGCCAACAGATGCAGGTGTGCTAACGGTGCCGAATGCAGGAGCTGAGGCTAACGAAAATTGTGCACTCTTCAAATCTTGTGCTTAACCAGGTGCTTCCTCAGATTAGAAGTATTCTCGCCGCTGGCCTAGCACTTTGTGTCACAAAAATAGCATTTTGAAAAGTGGAGCAGTACTTTCGAGTGGTTTCTATCAGCCCGGGACCCGGCCGGGCCAAGCCCGGACGAGAGATGCGAGGCCATCCCCCAGTGGGCCCACCACCTGCAGGGGGAACCGTGAGGGACCGGTGCAAAGAGGATTGGGTGGCGGACGAAGGTGGAGACCTCAGCGGCCCGATCCCCGGATGCTTAGGCTGGCTCTAGGGACGTCGAATGTTACCTCGCTGGGGGGGAAGGAGCCTGAGCTTGTGCGGGAGTTCGAGAGATATCGACTAGAAATAGTCGGGCTCGCCTCCACGCACAGCATGGGCTCTGGAACCCATCTCCTACTCTGGAGTGGCCCACGGGGAGAGGCGGCGGGCTGGGGTGGGTTTGCTTGTTGCCCCCCAGCTCAGCCGTCTCGTGTTGGGGTTTACTCCGGTGGATGAGAGGGTCGCATCCCTGCGCCTTCGGGTCGGGGATAGGTCTCTGACTGTCGTTTCGGCCTACGGGCCGAGCGGTAGTGCGGAGTACCCGGCCTTCTTGGTGTCCCTGTCGGGGGTGCTGGATAGTGCCCCTCCCGGGGACTCCATTATTCTGCTGGGGGACTTCAACGCCCACTTGGGAAACGACAGTGACACCTGGAGAGGCGTGATCGGGAGGAATGGCCTCCCCGATCTGAATCCGAGTGGTGTTTTGTTATTGGACTTCTAGTCACGGATTGTCCATAATGAACACCATATTCAAGCATAAGGGTGTCCATCAGTGCACTTGGCACCAGAACACCCTAGGCAGGAGGTCAATGATCGACTTTGTTGTCGTATCATCAGACCTTCGGCCGCATGTTTTGGACACTCGGGTGAAGAGAGGGGCTGAGCTGTCCACTGATCACCACCTGGTGGTGAGTTGGATCCGCTGGAGCAGGAGAAAGCCGGACAGACTTGGCAGGCCCAAGCGCATAGTGAGGGTCTGCTGGGAACGCCTGGCGGAGCCCTCAGCCAGGGATGTATTCAACTCCCACCTCCGGGAGAGCTTTGACCAGATTCCGGGGGATGCTGGAGACATAGAGTCCGAGTGGACCATGTTCTCCGCATCTATTGTCGATGCTGCTGCCCGTAGTTGCGGCCGTAAGGTCTGCGGTGCCTGTCGCAGCGGCAATCCCAGAACCCGGTGGTGGACACCGGCAGTAAGGGATGCTGTCAAGCTGAAGAAGGAGTCCTATCGGCTGTGGTTGGCTTGTGGGACTCCTGAGGCGGCTGACGGGTACCGTGAGGCCAAGTGTGCTGCGGCCCGGGCTGTGGCAGAGGCAAAAACTCGGGCCTGGGAGGAGTTCGGTGAGGCCATGGAGAAGGACTACCAGTCGGCCTCGAAGCGATTCTGGCAAACCGTCCGGCGCCTCAGGAGGGGAAGCAGTGCTTCGCCAACACTGTTTATAGTGGGGGTGGGAGGCTGCTGACCTCGACTGGGGACATTATCGGGCGGTGGAAGGAGTACTTCGAGGATCTCCTCAATCCTGCCATCACGCATTCCCTGGTGGAAACAGAGGCTGGGGACTCGGGGTTGGACTCTTTCATCACCCAGGCTGAAGTCACCGAGGTGGTTAAAAAGCTCCGCGGTGGCAAGGGGGATGAGATCCGCCCTGAGTACCTTAAATCTTTGGATGTTGTGGGGCTGTCATGGTTGACACGCCTCTTCAACATTGCATGGCGGTCGGGGACAGTGCCTCTGGACTGGCAGACCGGGGTGGGGGCCCCCCTTCATAAGAAGGAGGGTATGTTCCAACTACAGGGGGATCACACTCCTCAGCCTCCCTGGTAAGGCCTACGCCAGGGTATTGGAGAGGAGAGTCCGGCCGATAGTTGAACCTCGGCTTCAGGAGGAGCAGTGTGGTTTTCGTCCCGGCCGTGGAACACTGGACCAGCTCTATACCCTCTACAGGGTACTCGAGGGCTCATGGGAGTTTGCCCAACCGGTTCACATGTGTTTTGTGGACCTGGAGAAGGCATTCGACAGTGTCCCTCGTGATGCCTTGTGGGGGGTGCTCCAGGAGTATGGAATCGGGGGCCCTTTATTAGGGGCCATCCGGTCCCTGTACGAGCGGAGCAGGAGTTTGGTCCGCATTGCCGGCACTAAGTCGGACCTGTTCCCGATGCATGTTGGACTCCGGCAGGGCTGCCCTTTGTCACCGGTCCTGTTCATAACTTTCATGGACAGGACCAGGGGGTCTGGTTTGGGGACCAGTGGATTTCGTCTCTTCTTTTTGCAGATGACATGGTCCTGCTGGCCCCCTCTAGCCAAGACCTACAGCATGCACTGGGGCGGTTCGCAGCCGAGTGTGAAGCGGCTGGGAAGAAGATCAGCTCCTCCAAGTCAGAGGCCATGGTACTCGACCGAAAATGGGTGGCTTGTCCTCTTCAGGTTGGAGGGGAGTTCCTGCCTCAAGTGGAGGAGTTCAAGTATCTCTGGGTCTTGTTCACGAATGAGGGAAGAATGGAGCGGGAGATCGACAGACGGATCGGTTCGGCTGCCGCAGTAATGGGGCGCTGTGCCGGTCCGTTGTGGTGAAGAGAGAGCTGAGCCGAAAAGCGAAGCTCTCGATTTACCGGTCAGTCTACGTTCCTACCCTCACCTATGACCATGAACTTTGGGTCATGACCGAAAGAACGAGATCCCGGATACAAGCGGCTGAAATGAGCTTCCTCCGTAGGGTGGCCGGGCACTCCCTTAGAGATAGGGTGAGGAGCTCGGCCATTCGGGAGGGGCTCGGAGTAGAGTCGCTGCTCCTCCACATCGAGAGGAGCCAGTTGAGGTGGCTCGGCCATCTATACCGGATGCCTCCTGGACGCCTTCCTCGGGAGGTGTTCCAGGCACGTCTCACCGGGAGGAGGCCCAGGGGACGGCCCAGGACACGCTGGAGGGACTATGTCTCTCGGCTGGCCTGGGAACGCCTTGGGCTCCCCCCGGAGGAGCTGGAGGAGGTGTCTGGAGAGAGGGACGTCTGGGTGTCTCTGCTGAGTGTGCTGCCCCCGCGACCCGGTTCCGGATAAACGGAAGACGACAGGTACGAGTACGAGAGTTTTTATCATTAGGCTGTAATTTCAGTTCTGTTTATTTAAATAGCAAACATTCATAACTAATTTCTTCTGGAGGCACTACAAGACAAACAGGTCCAACTCAAATCCAATTAATATTAGTTCAGTTAAATTTAATACAACCCATTCATAAGCTCATAATTCTATCCAAGTAACCCTAATTCAATCTTACTTCTAATAAAATACTGTTATGTATTACAATTTTGGCACCAGTATTTAATTTCTGAATTACAACACATTCACCCACTCTTGTAAATACTCCCCGTGTGAGTCTCCACCAATGGCAATTGAGGGAAAATTCCTAGAATGGGTCCAAACTGTCTTCTGTTGCATTAATTCATGTGATGTTCTCTTTATCTTTTCATCACTAACTGATTTAAGTAAAAACATTTTATTTAAGGATTTTTTTTATTTTATAGGAATGTTGTTTACAAGCAGAAGCAGCTGACTGAACTTTTCCAAAGTTCAAAAAATGTTTAAAATAGGACCGCCAGATCCCTAATGAGCTGAGGAGGAAACATCATGAACATGGGACAACTCCAGAAGGGAGAGCGTGGAGGGAGGAAGTTTAAATAATTAGTTTTCTTCAGCATTATGTGAAATATGAGATTCTTGGTACACAAAATAGACTAAGAGCAAATTGATGAGTACATAATGGCAAGAAAGGTTTCGACATACTAAAGTGTGTCTGCATGTGCAAGCCGCTTGGACCTTTCTGATGAGGAATGCAGCATTATACTCCACTGCAGGAAGACATTTCAGACTCCATCAGCTTTCAGGCTGCATGGCAGGCTTCAAACACAGTGGATAAAGCATTACAGCTCTGCTGGAGCTTCTGAAGCTCTATGACTGTTTGGACAGATGTTGTGTCCTTCCCACAACAACAGCTCTACATAATATCTGTCAGTAATGACTAATTGATAGAGGTGTTTTGATATTAAAATGGGGTGTTGTGTCTTGTCAAAGTAAAGTCTGTCTTGCAAAGCACTATTCAGTTTCTGTTTTAGTTCCAGCTATTATTATAATCCCCAGATATAAGGGAGAATGCTTTGAGCTTTACACCCTGTGTTTTAGTGACTCAGATTCTGAAGTAAGAAAGAAAGCAGTTCTTGAGTTGCTCTCCTATAAAGTTATGCAGTCTGTTATGAAAGACTTCATACTGGACTGGCCAACAACACTTGGCCACATTACAATGGTAGTTTTTAAGTTTGTAGTTTGGTAAACCAAGTGAAGACATTGATCTAAGGATCCACGGATGAGCCTTTGTCCTTTTAGTATTTATTTTTTCAATGGTTGACTTAAATTTAATTAACCTTCCTTTGGAAAACTGTGTTCTCTCTTATCTACACTGGCAGTGGCTTTAAGATTCTACTCCATGAATTTCTCACATGTATTGATACATCTGGGCTCTCAAAAGTATTTTTGTCCCAGAATACTCTAACAGCCTGTTGTTGTTGAACAGGATTTGACCTTTGATCAGTCAGGATTTGGCCCTATAGAAGGTGACATAGAAGTCGCTGAGCCATGGAAGGAGCAATTTTTGTGAAATAAAACCTGGAGTCATGGGAAAACTTAAAGCCATTTTTAAATCATATGTTCTTTTAACCAAATCCTGCTTTTTTTATAGAGAAAGGTGATTCGGCCTTGGCAGTTGAAGTAACAAGTGATTGCACAGGAAAGGGAATAACAGACTTAATGGGGAACAGCAGCAGAATATTAAAAGTGAAGAACCCTGAAGATGATGTAGATTGAACGCTCCTAACATTTAATTCGATAGTGTGAATAATAGGGGAGAATCTTAAAGCCACTGGCTAACAATTGGCCACTGACAACACTGAAGTTGTAATCCGCTTCAGCACTAAGTTTAAAAACGTATTTCACTGTTATTTAAGGAATAAGGACTGCTGTTGTGCAACTATACCTCATAATCTTAAATATCTAGAGCTGTGAAACCTGTCCCTAATACTTCTATACTGAAAATAAATTCTTTGAAACAATCTGAGATTTAATGAGCCTTTATGCTACTTGTGAAAACACAAAAAAGTTTTTGTTCTTTTTTTAGCTTAAGAAAATCCAAAACTGCTATGTGTCCAGGTTTGACTGGACACATAGCAGTTTTGGATTTGAGCAGTGTGAATTTTTGTATCAGATGCTGGCTGAAGCCCTTGAAAAATAAAAAAGTCAGCTGTCACTTTGCTACTGCTGAAACTGAAATCCCATTTGAGGTTAAAATTATCCACTCAACCAAACGGCTATTTCAATTTTGTTGTTGTTTTTTGTATAAAGAATGCACACTATATTTGATCATCCACATTTAAAAATCAAAAGTATCAAACTAGAGTATTCTACAGTTAACAGAAATTTCTTACTGCAAAGTTTTGGGATTGAAAACATTTTCTATGCCCTTCTATTCATCAAAACAACCTCAGACTGAGGCAGTGGGGAGCATGTTTATTTGTGTAGCACCATTCATAAACAAGGTAAGTGCTTTACAGAAAAAAAATAAAGAACAGAAGTAAAGAAACATTACATTAGAAATAAGAAATACACGAAGGGAAGTTTAGGCAAGGTTAAAACCTCAAAATATAGAGGTATATATGTTTAAATGTGGACTTTCCAATTCTTTCTTTCCACATAAACAAATTAATAAAGGAAAATCTAGAGTGAAAAAAGCCTATAAAATGTGTTTAGGCGTACCATTGCATCTAGTAGCTGAATGCATTGTTGCAAGCTGGGTTTGGTCTCACAGTAAAGACGAAAGAGAAGCTGTCCAATAGGCTGCTTGTCACAGATGCTGGCATAATCCCTCTCTGCAAAAGTGAAAAAGCAAACAAATTAACACGTAGCATTTGGAAATACCAACAGCCAAACGTCCTTCAGATGAGGAGAGAGCACAAACACCTACCGATAGTTTTTCCCAGTTCAGCACACTGGCTTATGTGGGGAAAGCGAAGGATCTCCTTCCATTTTTTGCTCCTGCCTTTCCGTTTCCCACCTCCACCTTTGGCGACACACAAATAAGTAGTAAAAATATTAAAATGACAGGACTTTATTAAATTGTCAAAAGTAACTTTTAATAGTAAGGAAAAAAAACTGAGTATCAATGCCTGACAGAAGTGGGAGAAAGAGGTGGGGGGGTTAGTGAATGGGCTTTCCCCTTGTAAAAAACAAAGTCTCAGAGCGTATATATAATTCATAGATTACGTCTTACTTCCTCCGTAAATTTCTCAGTTGACTTTCCTCCTAACTCAGAAGCTTCCCTGAAAGTGGAACAGTGTGTGTTTAGTGTGAGTGAATGTGTGTCTTTGTGATTGGTCAGACAGAAAGTCTGTTCTGACCAACTCTGTTCCCATAAGAATCCAGCACTCAGCTGGACTGGATTCCATTACCCTCAGTCTTCAGACATCTAAGGGAACATTTTGGAGTCATCCAATAATCCAATTTGCTTTTCATATATGGTTTCTTCCACATTTCATATCCAGACAAAATCAAAATCATGTTTGTCTCGTTTAGCGTCTTTTTAATAGAATAAAACACAATTTGCAGTGTCTTTTTCAATTTTAATTTCTTAACACACTATACGACTGCTCCAATAAAATGACAAGCATTTTTTCTATTCGCTGCTCCCAGTGTACCCAGTGTGATAGGCACAGAGTGCATGAAAGCAAGAAAGCAAGAGAGGAAACGACAAGCAGACATCTTTAAGTAATAACTCAGGAATGTGAGAGGCACTACGTCATGCTGGAGCCTCTGACTGAAAGCTTTAGCATTTTTCCCATCAATCCTTCTGCTTTTATGCCTCATCCTTTCCATTCATGCTGTCTGAAACACTTCTGTTTACCCCAAATACAACACTGCAATATGGGATGTGAAACAAGCATACTTAAGTTCATGAAATTTGGATTATTTGTAACATATTTCCATCTTTATGGTGCCTTGCAAGTCATTTTTTCACATTACATTTTATTGGGATGTGTGTGTGGGGGGGGGGACTTACACATTGAGAGTACACTTAATCAGTGAATATTCTGTGTGTAATATTTAGCTTTAAATCTCAGAAATAGTCACATAGAAAGTCATAAGAAGTCCTGTTTGGAGTGGTCCAAAAACCATGCAAAGCACAGTGTAAACATGTGAGGGAAGATGCTCTGGTTGATGAGACCAAAGTGGAACTTTTTAGCCTACATTTAACATGCTACGTGTGGCGAAAAACTAACACTGCGCAAACCATCTCCACCTTGAAACATGGAGGTGGCAGCATCATGCTATGGGGCTGTGATTTCAGTTTAGGAGGGACAGAGGTACCCAAGTTGCTTCCACAAAGTATTGACTCAGAGGTGACTGAATACAAATGCAGGTCACAATTATCTGATTTGTATTTGTAAAGTGTTTTGAAAGCCATGTATGCTTTTCTTTCTACTTTTTAGTTATGCAGTACATTGTGTTTTTCTAACACATAAAATCCTATAAAATACAGTAAATTGTATTGTTGTAACACAATGAAAAGTTAAAAAGGCGGTATGAATACCTTTGCAAGACACTGTATTGCATACTGATGCACTAAAGCTGCTTTATCACCTTAAAATACAGGAAAAAAGTGAGTATCTTAACTAAAACAAGTTTTTTTCAGGCCAAAGGAAAAACAAGAATTGTCCACAATTGATTTTATAATTGGCCATTGTTGCTCTATTTCTAGCAACTTTAGTACACAAAAAACTGATTTCCTGGCTTGTAAGGATCCTTATTACAACCTCAAGTTCAGTAGTTTTTTTCTAACCAAACCTCACAGTAGTGGAACCTAGACACAGAAAAGCCTTATCATCGTGAACAAACATGAAGCAAGAATGTCTTAATAACTGAAGTCAAAATATCCCCTGAGACAATCATTAACCTCCAGCATCTGCTCCTCTTCAACATTACAATAGACCAAACATGCTACATATTAAAAAGGCACACTTCCTTATTTAAGCCCCAGTTGTTCTCTGAAAGGAGTTAATGAGTAAATGTATGCAGGCCGACTAAATGTCAGCATACTTTTCTGTGGTAAAGCATTTTAATCTCTTTTATTAAAAACATAATTTCAGCCAAAACACACACAGCAGTATAGTGAACAGAGAAGGTCATTCCCAATGGGGGCCAATAAAATGAATGCGCTGGTGCTACTGTTAGGCATCTATGGATAAAGGGGCCTACCAAACAGCACAGATTTCCTGCCACGGGTCAACGCTGTGTTAAATAATTGTGCTAAACATTGGGTTCCACCCAGGCATTCAAAGTGTACACAATGCTGAGACAACCACAAATAATGCAGTTCCTCCTTTTTCTGTCCGTGTCCTGTTTTCTTTCCCTCTCGCTGCACCCTAAACTTGTTTATTTTTCATCTTCTCCTTCATATCCTCCTCCTTCTTATCTGTTAATCTCCTCCAACTTTACCTCTCCTGTCCGAACAAACAAGCCTTTTTCTTTCACAATCTGCTTAAGGTTCATGTATCTTTACATTTGGAACCAAGTTATGGTAGCCTGTGATTGGCCTAATTCAATGCTTCCAAATCCCAAGGTCTATTATTTAGTCCAACCTCTTTCACTTCTTTGGTTTTACTTATCAGGGCATAAAAAAGGTCTGGTCTTAACCAGGATTGGAAGTGTTGTTATTTATTAGGCAAAAATTAAAACAAACTGAAAGGCTGTGCATGGAAAAGTAATTACACTGTTGCTGTTTCAGTGACATTTATTAATTAATTCATCATTGGCAAGTGTGACTACCTCTACAAAAGTAGCCATTCTGCCGGGTCCCGACCCCGGACGCCTGTTCTGCCTGTCTTCCCCCTCTCTACACCCCACGTCCTGTTTGCCTGCTTAAAAAAAAAAAAACAACAACAATAAAATCTAAAAACAAATAACTAAAATAAAGTAGCCATTCTCCCAACTGGCTGGTCTGAAGCATCGAGGTGTGTTAACAGTGTGAAGAGAAAAGACAACACCAATGACCTTACAGATGAAATTGTTAATCTGTGGAGGGTCAAAGGTCACTTCCAAAATCTCTGAAGTTTATTATTCTACAATGGGAAAGAGAATTTAGATATGGAAACATTTTTCTCATAATGATACAATTAGAAAAAAACTAATAGAACAAGTTGGGCTTGTTTGGAAAGGTGCAGCATAACTTAAGTTTGCAAAGGTGAATCTGAATGACCTGCAAAACATCTGGAACAATTTTTTTTGGACAGATGAAACCATAGTGGACATGTTTGGACATAATGTATAGGGACATGTTTGGAGCAAAAACAAAAACCTCATATCAGTATACCCACATTATCCTGTCAAACACGGTGGTGGAGGGTCAATGATTTTGGCCTGTTGTGTAGCCACAGGACGGGGCCACCTTATACCAAAATATCCTAGTCACATTTAAGCCCATTTGTCCGACAGATTAACCTTAAGTGAGCTGTGCATTAGCTAATGCAAACAAACCACAAAGGACAAAAACGATCTGGTCAGGCATGGTAGACTAACATCCGTTTCCAAAGATAAAATCTTTCAGAAAACAAGTACTTCAACTAAAAGTGCTAAAAGTGATTCTATAAGCTACTAAATCATTGGTTTCTAACACACATCGTCATCTTTATGTAATAAATGATGGTACTGTAGAATCTGTTGTGCATTTTTATTAGATTTAAATACCTTTTAGACGTTTAGAACCTGGTGAATACCAGACGGTCTGAATGATGATTATATCCTGATGTGCAAATCCCAGAACTGCAAGAGGATGTTTGTCCTGTGACTGTAGATCAGTGGTTTAAGATTCAGATTTCTGACCACATAGTAGGAGGAGGTGATGTCTGTGTATTTTCAACAGTTGAGAAGAACCATGGTGATAATCGCTCCAATTTGATTTCAGAGAAAAACAGCAACAGAGCAAAAGATCTGACAAGAGATAATAAACTCCATGTCAGCATCTTTACTATAAATCTTTAGGTGAACCTGCCAACATATGTTTCCTTTCAGCTTAGTGTGCGTGTTGTCAATGTGTTTACTAGACATCTAGACGTCCTCTTTTCTGCTTGATTACAGTTAAATTACATATACAGGGGTTGGACAATGAAACTGAAACACCTGGTTTTAGACCACAATAATTTATTAGTATGGTGTAGGGCATCCTTTTGCGGCCAATACAGCGTCAATTCGTCTTGGGAATGACATGTACAAGTCCTGCACAGTGGTCAGAGGGATTTTAAGCCATTCTTCTTGCAGGATAGTGGCCAGGTCACTGCGTGATACTGGTGGAGGAAAACGTTTCCTGACTCGCTCCTCCAAAACTCCCCAAAGCGGCTCAATAATATTTAGATCTGGTGACTGTGCAGGCCATGGGAGATGTTCAACTTCACTTTCATGTTCATCTAACCAATCTTTCACCAGTCTTGCTGTGTGTATTGGTGCATTGTCATCCTGATACACGGCACCGGCCTTCAGGATACAATGTTTGAACCATTGGATGCACATGTCCTCAAGAATGGTTCGGTAGTCCTTGGCAGTTGTTCTGCCCATCTAGCACAAGTATTGGGCCAAGGGAATGCCATGATATGGCAGCCCAAACCATCACTGATCCACCCCCATGCTTCACTCTGGGCATGCAACAGTCTGGGTGGTACGCTTCTTTGGGCTTCTCCACACCGTAACTCTCCCGGATGTGGGGAAAACAGTAAAAGGTGTATTCATCAGAGAACAATACATGTTTCACATTGTCCACAGCCCAAGATTTGCGCTCCTTGCACCATTGAAACCGACGTTTGGCATTGGCATGAGTGACCAAAGGTTTGGCTATAGCAGCCCGGCCGTGTATATTGACCCTGTGAGCTCCCGACGGACAGTTCTGGTGAAAACAGGAGAGTTGAGGTGCACATTTAATTCTGCCGTGATTTGGGCAGCCGTGGTTTTATGTTTTTTTGGATTCAATCCGGGTTAGCACCCGAACATCCCTTTCAGACAGCTTCCTCTTGCGTCCACAGTTAATCCTGTTGGATGTGGTTCGTCCTTCTTGGTGGTATGCTGACATTACCCTGGATACCGTGGCTCTTGATACATCACAAAGACTTGCTGTCTTGGTCACAGATGCGCCAGCAAGACGTGCACCAACAATTTGTCCTCTTTTGAACTCTGGTATGTCACCCATAATGTTGTGTGCATTTCAATATTTTGAGCAAAACTGTGCTCTTACCTCGCTAATTGAAACTTCACACTCTGCTCTTACTGGTGCAATGTGTAATCAATGAAGACTGGCAACCAGGCTGGTCCAATTTAGCCATGAAACCTTCAACACTAAAATGACAGGTGCTTAAGTTTCATTGTCCAACCCCTGTATGTGTATGAAAATGAACCCAACTACTCCTAAATAATATTTACATGTTTGCATTTGCACACTGCATCAAAGGCAAAAAAACCACACCCTTTCCAAGTTGAAAAGGTTTCAAACAACGTGTTTTGTGTCTGTTGTACCAAGACTTGGAAAGGCTGCCGGCATAAAAGTATACCAAGGTTTAAAAAGTTATTCTTCAAAGAGACTACTTTCAGTTTGTGAAAAAATGTTGACACTCATGGTTTGCAAACAAAAGGAGCGCCGCTCGTCACTCTTATTAAGATAACACTGTTCTGAAACTCCAGCTGGCGAGTATAGTCCCATGTCATTAGCTAATAGCATCTATAAGGAACAAGAAAATGTTTCAAGATTTTGTGCAAAAAGCATCTGAAAAAAACCCTGCTGAATTTATACTAAATTAGACATGGGCCAAAGTGAGACTATCACATTATGATGACCTAGACTAAAAACACCTGAATTTCACATTACATTATTTATTAAAAACAACCTAAAACTAAAAGGTATATTGTCCTCTTATTGTTTAACAGAGGAATGGAACAATTATTGATAACATTGTTAAAATGATATCTTATTTATTATTAATTTATTTGTTGGCTTGAGACTTGAGAAAAATATTGGAATAAACACAAAATTTATTAGTTGGTCTTAAGTGCATATTTTGAAAAATACTAATTTTTGTTGTTCTGTTTCTTATAGAGTAACACAAGTAGAACAACCTGATATTAGCTGCTTGATTAGTCAGGCTAACTTCTCGAGTTTCCCAGCCTGCAGTGGGCTGCTCAACAGGCATCAGGCTCGTCTTTTGGCAGCTGTAGTGTAAACAAAAAACTGTTGTCTTAATAAAAGTGATGATGATGCTCACATCTACCCACCATGACTGGCAATGTTTGAATAATATATCCACAAAGCCTATTTTTTCTTTTTTGTAAGCGAGGGAAAAGCATAGCAGCCTTATTTCTGGCAGCTGACTGGTAGTGCTTAGCAATATGTGGAGGAGGGGCAGAACTGTGTTACACTATTCTCCAGACACCCAGAGAAAACTGGTCACTCTGGTACTCTAACATCACAGATTAAACGGATTTTAAACCATGTGAATGGTTCCACAAATGGTTTTAGCCTTTTTTAAAGTACAAGGAGGCTCAAACATTTGCATGCCCCTTTTAGTTTTACCAACCTGATTCTTCAGACTGGAAATAATATTAATGTTGTAGTCCTGTCTTGAACCTTATAAAGAATCTGTGGAGCAAGCTAAAGATAAGGGTGATGGCAAGGCAGCCTTCTGACCTCAAAGACTTCGAGCTCGATACCAAGGCTAAATGATCCAAATAATAGTCAAACATGCAAGAAACTGGTCAGCAATTAGAAGAACGGTTTTTGCCCTTGATTACTGAGAACGATATAAATAATTTTCAATATGATACCATTTAATAGAATGCAAATAATTCAGGTTAGTCGAATTCAGTTTATTATATAGCACCAATTTACAACAAAGGCATTTTCCAAAACAAAAACACTCAATTTGAATGCAGATATACAGAATATGGTCAATTCAACCCAATCATTCAAGTTCAATTACATGCATTCCATTTTAATTCTAATTTAAATACACTGCATTCAGGTTCAGTTTATTCTTCAGTTAATTTTTGGTTTTGAATGTTTTCTGTTAACGCTTCACTGTAAAACCGTGGTGCCTAATTCTATGCCTAATTCTAGTTGTATCCCTGCAGTATATCTGGCCGGTGAAGGGGAAAATATCCTGGCAGGAAATGAGAAATTAGACCTTGGATGCAGTTTACAAAAAGCTCAGTAATGTCAACAGAAAAAAACCCACAAAGATTTTTGAATTAAAATACAAAGAAACAAAAAACCCTTAAAAACATCCATATGTTTTGTTGAATGTTCAGACTGTCAGAAACTTTGAGGCCCAAACCAGGCTACTAAAAGCATGAATGTTCTTGTAGAGTCTAGAAACCATACTGTTTTCGGTGCTGTTTATTTCTTCTTTTATTAAAACTTTTTGCTCTCTCATGGCCTGTCACTTACATTTGAGCTGAAATATGCACCACTCTGTGGATTCCCTGCTCTCAGGAACTTGTCAGCCTAATTTGTTCCATGCACACAGTGCGGTCGCCGCCCTTTATTTATGTTTCTGCTCAACAGCTCTGACATCACCGAGGCACATCGAGTGTAGCAAAAAATAAGGTCAGAGAGGCAACGACATCCGTCTGGCACAACACGAGGCGGGTTACCAGCATCCCAAACATCTGCGTGTTATTACCGTGACCTTTCTGCAGCAATGTCCTCACGCTCAATTTAACCAAGACGAACCGTCCTGCAGGGCCCATCCGTCCACACGTCCAAAAACAACTGCTTGTCTGTGAGGTTATGTTCCTAAAGTGTTGACACATAAAAGGATCTGAGGCTGTTAACCAAAGTCACACCCCCCACACACTATCACCCCAAATGTGAAGTTAGATCTTCTGTGGAGAGCCAGAAGAAACCACATCCTGAGAGCCACACTTTGAACCCAGCATACCGTATCAGCTGCAGCAGAATGCGATGTGAAAGCATGGGGACTGGTAGAGTGGAGCACAGTGAATACTTCATGAACTGCTCTACGCCTACGCTGTGCAAAATGTGTGAAAGATTTTTGGTAGATTCACAATCATCTCCTGCCTGCGCTGACCCTCATTTGTTCATAAACAACTGATCATCCCTTTTGTAATGATCCAACTTTTGCTTCTTCTCACATCACCTCCTCTGTCTAAGCTGTTAAATGTCGGCGTTGTAGTTGAGTCATCCTGGTCAGCGAGGTAGCGACAACAGTGAGGCCGACCAGTAACCAGACACTGATTCAAACATCTTGGTTCTCTCTCACTATTCTCCCTCCCTCCCACAGCAATCAACTGTGCCTTTCTTAGAAATGCATTTGCATCAGAGCTGCGGGTGGAAGGCAGGTGTTTTCGCAGATGTAAAGCACGAGTGGAAAATACAGTAGTGAGTTATCAAGGAAAAACAGAAGCACTTGCACTGGCACTCAACAACATCCTCTTCCTGTGTATCAGGGATCGCTGGAGAGATTCTGAGTACCGTATGGTTTTGCTTTATTGCAAGAAACATCTTGATGACAAAGCGTTAAATATAAATCTGTTGGTGGTAAGTCAGAGATGGAGTTCGTGATAATAAATCACACCTTTCCAGATTGTTCGTTTTTGGGCCCTAACCCTAACCCTAACCCTAACCCAACCTGGATCATGAAGACCAAGGAATACAACAAATAACAAAAGGTTTATAAGCCTCAACCTTTAAAAACAGGAATACCCATCTAAATGAACAGGCTGCTCAAGCAGAACATTATTCAGAGACGCAGGCCCATGGTAACTCTGGATGAGCTGCAAGGACCCACCGCTCAGGTGGGAGAATCGATCAACATCATAACTATTAGTTGTGCACTCCACAAACCTGTGCTTTTATGAAAGAGTGGTATGAAAAACGTGGTTTGAAGTTTGCCACAAGTCTTGAATGGGACAAAACCAATGTGTGGAAGAAAGTATTCTGGTTAGAGGAGAGCAAAATTAAAAATTTTGCCCAACCTGCAAGATGCTGTGTGTGGCAGAATACTACCACTGCACATCAGCCTAAACACACCATCCCCACAGTGAAACACGGTGGTGGCAGCATCAACCTGTAGTTATGCTTTACAGCAGGGACAGCAAAGCTAGTCAAAGTTGATAAGACGATGGATGGAGCTAAATGCTTGGCAATTTTAGAAGAAAACCTGTTAGAAGCTGCAAAAGAATTGAGACTGAAGCAAAGGTTCACCTTCGAGCATGACAGTGACCCTTAGCATACAGCCAGAGCTACAGTTGAATGAGAAATACTCCAAAGGTCCTGCGGCTGGGTGGACGGTGGTTCAACAAAGTCAGGTTGGCTGAATACAAATGCACACCACACCTATTAGATCTTTATTTGTAAATATAACTATACAATTATGTTGTGGTTACTGTCAGTCTATTTAAGAAAATCCCAATAAACTATGCTGTGGTGTGAATACTTTAGCACGGCACTGTACTTGTCAAAACCTGGTTAATGAGGACTTAGCTCTGTAAAGTATTCCAAGCGTGTGTGGTCTGTGTGCCACAGGAAGCTGCAGGAAACGTTGGCCAGACCTGAGCCGAAGGGGAGGACTATAGCAGGAAGACGCTCTTTGTTGACCTGTTCCAGCATGATGTTATGCTGCTGCCTCTGCCCAGGGTCCTCGTTATTATCGTCCTCAATGAGCCTTTCTGTCCACGTATTCCTCATTAAAATCCATAATAAGAACAGAATGATTTGGCTACATCATCTGCGAACGCGCTTAAAGCAAAAGTCCGTGATGTCCGACGTTTACCTGCTGACACCAGACCATTCTTTGGCAGCAGGGGGAAGGGGGTTCACATGGCAATCCACTTAGTGAGAAGGTCATAAACTCAAAATCAGTCATGGAAAATAAAGAGGAGATGATATCAGCTGTATGCATGCTAGCACACTGCCGTTTTCTCTAGAATTAAAGGGACAACCATATCTAACTTGACTCAAACAATGTGGCTGCATTTAAGATGTGCAGGAACGTGACAGTTGGTAGCATATTGCCCCTCAGATGTTCAGTTTTCAGTTTCAGTTTTATTTATTTATATAGCACCAATTCACAACACATGTCTCAAGGCACTTCACAACAGTCAGGTACATACATTCCAATTAATCCTAACTATTGAACAGTGCAGTCAGAGTTAGTTATTTATTCAAATTGGATAAAAAGTTTTTCTGTCTAAGGAAACCCAGCACATTGCATCCAGTCAGTGACTTGCAGCATTCCCTCCTCCCGGATGAGCATGTAGAGACAGTGGACAGTCACTGGCGTTGACTTTGCAGCAATCCCTCATACTGAGCATGCATGTAGCAACAGTGGAGAGGAAAAACTTCCTTTTAACAGGAAGAAACCTCCAGCAGAACCAGGCTCAGTGTGAGCGGCCATTTACCACGACCGACTGGGGGTTAGAGAGAACAGAGCAGAGACACAAAGGGAATAAAGAAGCACTGATCCAGGAGTACTTTCTATGGGAAGGAAAAGTAAATGTTAATGGATGTAGCTCCTTTAGTCGTTTCATCTAGAGAGAAAGAACAGTTAAACTCTGAGCCAGTTTTCAAGGTTAGAGTCTGAAACGGAGCACATATAATTAGTTACAGTAAAAGCTCAGTCAATCGCCATGTCTAGGAGAGAGAAAGGGTTAAACACTAAAAGACAGGGCCATGTGGATCATTGGTAGAGGGTTAGCATTAAGTTGTTGCCTGCCCCTCTCCAGAAAGGTGTCACAGGTAGACACAGAGTCAGGCAAGGTGAGCTTCTAGGAAGAGAAAAGAGAGAACAAAGTTAAAAGCTGAAATAACAGCAAATAATGCAAAATGGGAGAGTAGTGTGAGAATGTAGCGAAGAGGGTGAAAGTGGAAATTATGTCCTCCGGTAGCCTAAGCCTATAGCAGCATAACTACACAGATAGTTTCAGTTCAGATTATTTAGTTAGACGGCGCTTATTTACAACAATGTCGTCTCAAGGCCCCCACAAAGGGTCCCACTGATGGTCATTGTTATACTAAAAACCACAAGGATTGGGATACCTCTCTCTGTCAGACTGATTATAACCATTGGAAAAGACATAACAATATTTTCTCATAACCATGTCCTGTCTGACCATTTCTTAATAACCTTTGAGTTTAATTTAACAGAGTACTCCACACCTGAAAGAAAATGTCATTATAGTAGATCATTATTAGACGATGCTGTAACAACCTTTAAAGAATCTGTTCCACTTTTAATCTCCTCATTATTACTGAAAAACACAGTGGAGGGCAATAATTCTGTTTCTGCCCCTTCACAAATTGATTCTCTTGTTCAGAGTGTTACTTCATCATTGGGGATGCATTAGAAAAGCAGCCCCTTAAAAAAAAAAAGATAATTATTAATAGGAGGCTGGCTCCCGGGTTTTAAATTTAGATCTGCGTACTTTAAAGCACAATGTTAGAAAATTGGAGAGGGGGAAAAAGGGCCCGCTCTACACACCTAGAAGATTCCTACTTAATCTGGAAAAAATAGCCTACTGTTGTATAAAAAGACACTTCGCTAAGCCAGAACAGCTTATTTCTCATCATTAATAGAAGAGAACAAGAATAACCCAAGATTTTCCTCTTTAGTACAGTTTCTAAACTTACACAGAGTCATAGCTCTGTCGAGCCATCCATACCCATAGCTCTCAGCCAAAAATGACTTTATTGGGATTCTTTAAATAAAATTGATTTTATAAAAAAAAATCTTTGACATACTCCTGAAGATGATTACTTTTAAACCTCAGCAAGTGAAACAACAAGGGAAAAAACCCGTAGAACCTGATTTGGGTTTTGGGCTGGTTTTTAAACCTTTGGAACTTCCCGAGTTATAAAAAAATATTAGCTTCATCTAAAACCCTTCAACTTGTATGTTAGACCCCAAACCCAACCCCAAATTTTTTAAAGGGAAACTTTCCCCCTGATTTCCAGCCCCCTTTTTGATATGATTAAAACATCTTTTGTAGGGTATGTACCCCAGGTTTTTTAAAGGGAGCTGTAAATTAAACCTTTACTTTTAAAAAACCCTTTGTGATCGGATGCCCTTTAAAAAATTAAAAGACCCAAACCAAATTTTTCCATTTTATCTAAAATTCTTGAGAAAATAGTTTCCAAAAAAAACCTAAAGTTTTTTGGGGAGCATTTACAAAGCAAAAAGACCCGTTTTAAAAAGTTTTTTAAAATTTAGGTTTTACCACCTCATCATAGCACGGAAAAAAGCCCGCTGAAATTTACTAAAAAATATTTTATTGCCCCAGATTAAAAGGTGTCTGTATTGGTTTTGTTGATTCAGGGCTGCCCTTTGATACCCCTTTGACCATAAATTTTTTTAAAAAAAGGCTGGAAATGCGTAGGGATCAGGGGAACAGCGCTAGGCGGGTTTTTTAATCTTTTTTGTTGACTTTTCCAGTTTGTTCTGTAATGATAAATCACTTTAAACCCGGGTTTTAAATTTGGGGAGTCCCCACGGGGTTCAGTATTTGGGGCCCAAATTCTCTTTACGATAACTTCCAATGGGTAAAATTATCAGGCAGCTAGGAAAATTTTCACTGTTACGCTGATGAACTCGCTTACTTACCAAAATCCTTATAAACCCCCCAAAACCAGTTAGATAGACTACAAGCATGTCGGGAAGATTAAAAACTTGGTGATTTAATTTTTTGCTTCTAAATTCAGCCAAGACAGAAGTTGTAATTTTTGGACCGGAGTCTTTAAAAAAGAAACTGTTTAGTAACAGTTTTAAACCCGGGTGGCATTTAAATTTACCCGTAAAAAAGTAAAAAAACCCTTGGGGTTTTCTTTTGACCGGGCATGTCATTTAAATCCCCTTTAAAAAAGGTTTTTAGGGTTTCCTTTTTTCCCTCCGGAAATTGCCAAAATTTGAAAAAATATCCCCGCATTTGTTATTAAGGCTGGGACTATTGTATTCTTTTCTATGGGTCCACAAAATGCAGTTAAAAGCCCTTTACTGATTCAAAAAACTGCAGAAAGAGTTTTGATGAAAAATTAAAAGAGAGATCATATTTTTCCCCTTTTGCTTCCCTTTATTTGGGTCCCTTTAAACCGAAAGAATTAAAATTCCCCCACATAAAAGCCCCTTTAAGATTTAGCCCATCATACATCAGAGATCTGATTTTTTCCATTGTTCCTAACAGGGCACTTCGTTTCAGATGCAGGTTTTGGTGGTTCCTAAGTCTCTAGAAATAGAATGGGAGGGAGATCCTTTAGTTTTAGGTCCCCTTCCGTGGGAAACCCGCCCCAAGGGGCCTTCTTCCTCCCTTTTTCAGGAGTAAAGGGGGGAGAGGTTTAGGGCCTTAAATCGGCCCCAGTTATGGTTGAGGGGAAAACCACCCTCCCTTTCTGAAAATTTTATGCCCCCCTTTTCTTTTTTCCCAAAGGGTTTTTAAACAGTTGACAAAAGAGGTATCCAATCCTTTTGGTTTTTGATAACAATGACCTCAAAAGGGGGCCCTTTTCGGGTGCCTTGAGCACAAAAGTTAAAAAAGCGCTGTTTAAAAAAATAATCGAAGTGAAACTTCCCGTGTAGTTATGCGTTTGACTAGGGGTGCTGGAGGACATAAGACCCCTTTTACCCGTACATCTCAACCTCC
>JAHHUM010001538.1:0-30935 GCA_036173005.1 Crenichthys baileyi | reverse complement strand
TGGGAGGCAGCGACCATCGTCGCTGCATCTTTAAGCAGGAAGAAGCTGAGGGAGAAAAGTTGCATGCAGGGACTGAAAACATGTCATAAACGCACGCAAAAAGCTGGTTTCATTTCCTGTCTGGGAACAGTCAGGTGCCCCCAGTTTCCTGCTCTAAATATACTAAATCTGGAATGTTAGGGTGGGGGTGGGCGGGGGTCATGGAATAGACAGAAATTATATAACCTATGGGGCTGTCCGATCAACAGACCACACACACACAAACAGACACACACACACACACACACACATGCCAAACACACAGCTCAAGGCATGCTGGGTAATACACACTGTTTGCTCATCCATAAAGCTCCAGGACACCTGAGCATAGTCCACATGAGGGCCGCCTAATAGGCTGCTTCTTCACTCTAACAAGGTGTTGTGCTGTTTGTTCTCCTTCACAAATGTTTTCGTAATGTGAATGGTAAGGCTCTGTCATCCGGAAGGATGATCTTTAACTTTTGTTCCAGTTTTATCCCAGCACTGAGGAAAGCCCCCATATGAGAGAGAAGAGGAGCTGACTTATTAACCTGATGGAAAAAATTTCATGTTCATAAGAACAGCCCCTCCCTAAAAAAAGGTTAAAGTGATTATGTGTCCTGCTCAAGTTGTTTCCGTCTTCACTATTTGTTCCTAGACACACACACACCCACATGCATACACACAAACACCCACACACGCACACACACACACATACACACACACACATTTTATGACAATGTTTGTTGCTTGTGTCATTCCTTTATTGTTATTTTATGTCCCTTTTCCACACAAAGGCAACATCCTTCGAAAGAAGAAAATAAAACAAAACTTTTGTGCCTGTTGTGTCCTTACATGAGCTTAAACTCTTTGGGGAAAGCAGCTTTTTTTTTTTTACTTTTTCTTCACTTGCATGTTTTTCTGGATAAACAGCTGAAAAAGAGCAAGTTGCTCTTTTTCAGCTGTTTTTGTTAGTTTTTTTCTTAATATTTTGAAAAGCTCACAGTAGGCCTTTATAGCGTTTTAGCAAAATTAGATGCCCTACTCCTCTAGCTGTAAGCAATGTGAGGAATACCCACATTCAGGGCTAGTCTCATTGGTCATTAACACAAATAGAAAATGAGCCAATGAGACGGCAGCAATTCGAGCAAGACTGAACAGAGCATTAGAATAAAAGAAAGAAAAATTCAAGTGACTTGAACGAGGCATAAATGTTTAGAAAAAGAGAAAACAGCACCAGATGTGCGGATGAAAATACCCTGTTGTTGACAAAGGTCAGAGGAGGGTTGGAATGGTTTGAAATGATAGAAAGGCAACAATAACTCAATAATCACTCATTACAACCAATCTAGGATTAAAGAACACATCAAGCTTTTAAGTAAAAGGGTTACAGCAGCATAATTTCAAACCACAAAAACTGGATGATAAAAGATGAGAAAATCATTGCCTGGTCCAATCTTTCAGAATTTTGCATGAATAACATTAAAACATGAATCAAGTCGTTGTATCAGTGGCTCAGACTGGTGGTGGTGGTGTAATGATGTGGGGGATATTTTCTTGGCAGACTTTATGCGCCTTACTGCCAACTTGCATTGTTTAAACACCACAGCCTACCTGGGTATGGTTACTGACCATTTCCATCCCTGTATGACCACAGTGTACCCATCACCTGACAGCTACTTCCAGTAGGATAATGCATCATATCACAAAAATCTAATGAATTCAAACTGGTTTCTTCAACATGACAATGAGATCACAGAACTTCAATGGTCTCCACAGACACTAGGTCTCAATCCAACAAAGCACCTTCAAAGTGAAGTGGAACAGGAGATTTACATCGTGTTTCCACGTCAATATGGACCAAAATCTCTGGAGAACGTTTCTGAAACCTTGTCGAATTTATCCCACAGAGAATTAGCAGTAGGTCTAGAAGGAAATTGGGCTACCAACTTGGTACCAGCACGTTGTACCTAATACAGAAATCAGTGAGTATATAAGTAGGCATTGAGTCTGCTTAGCGCCCCCTGCTGGCCTGGGGTGAATTCACTCATGACAGGTTGACAAATGGACCCGAGGGCACATATACACAGGAAAAGCAGCTTAACTGCAGGCGGGTCCCCAAATGAAACTCTGCTTAGCACTTCACACAATTTAGGGCCAGCTCCGCTTACAGGCTCAACAAATAAGCTATAAGCTATATATTTCACAGTACAGAGCTGAACATTAGAAAACAGTTATTCATATACAGTCATATTCAAGAAAGTAGAACATGAATTCCGATGCGGCTCGTTTGTCAGGTTAAAAGTCACTCAGTCAGTCAGTCATTTTCTACCACTTATTCCATAGTGGGTCGTGGGGGAACTGGTGCCTATCTCCAGCAGTCTATGGGCGAGAGGCGGGGCACACCCGGGACAGGTTGCCAGTCCATCGCAGGGCAACACACAAACAACCGTGGACACACCTAAGGGCAATTTAGAGAGACCAATTAACCTAACAGGCATGTCTTTGGATTGTGGTAGGAAGCCTGAGTACCCGGTGAGAACCCATGCATGCACAAGGAGAACATGCAAACTCCATGCAGAAAGACCCCCAGTCGGGAATCGAACCCAGGACCTTCTTGCTGCAAGGCAACAGTGCTACCGTGCATTTGTACCATTTGTACCATTTGAAAATAACCTTTAAGCAGATATGAAATACACTTTCATTAAGCCCACATTTCTGTATTATGTTTATTGCGCTGTACTATTTTTGCCTTAAATGTTGTGTTTTCATTAGCTGTGAGCAGAAAATCATCATAATTGACAGAAAAAAAGAAAACATCAGTCTGTGTGTATTCAATTTTTTCAATTCTTGTTTCATTTAGTGAATTAGGTTACTGAAATAATAGAACTTTTAAATAATATTCTAGTTTACTCTATGGCTCAGTATGACTACTTCTACTTTCTGAACCACATGAGCACTTTGCTGTTAAACTAAACTATTGAAACATTGAAGCCAGATATCCTCATGAATTAGCAGGACATTTACTGTCAGACATTGTACATGGTCTTGCATTTACCCATCACTCAGGAGGTTGAAAACTTAGAGCATTGATTATTTCATTAGGGCACATCAAATATTAATGGGCTGTTCCATTACTGTGATATGCCAGTAGAGATGCACACAGCGAGAAGGAAATGAGAAATTGCAGGGTAAGCAATCACCTTTAGCCTAACAATGGACTAAAAAAGATTTCAGTTTGGTTGCTGCATGCGAGCTGTGAAAATTAAAAATTTTTCTGCATTAATGCTGCTTGGTAAGCCCACCCTGACCACTTTTTCTTTAATTATCTCCTGTATTTCCCAGAATGCCATTCCACAACCCACGGAGAACAGGCATGAACTTGTTGCATCCAGATGAGTTACGTATACTGTACGTGTGGGTAGAAGTGGCAATAACAATAGAGATAGTAGGAGCCAGAGAGCTGATTTTTTTTTTCACTCAAGAAAAAAATGAGTCACACTCCTACTCAAAACACAGCGAGCCTTATGGCGCGTTTTTGATGGAGAAGAAGATACCTCAGGCTTCTTCACTGCTTCATAGCATCTGTGAAGCTCAGGTAAGGCCTCAGCTTTTGAGCTACAGAGAATCCACTTAAAAAAAGAAGAAATCATGGAAGACTGCTGCAGAATAATAGTAGAAAAATAATCTACATACAGTCATATTTAATACATTAGAATATGCATTCTGATGAGGCTTGTTAGTCAAAATAAAAGAACTTCTGAAATAACAACTTTAAGTAGGTATTAACCATACTTGACATTAAGCCCACATTTTGGTACTAAAAATTTGTTTTGTTAGTCTGATGTAATTGTTCTAATCTTAAATGTCGAGTTTCCATTTGCTGTAAGCATCATAATTTACAGAAATAAAGGCTTAAAACATCAGTCTGTATGAAATTGTGACTGTAAACACCGTGCCCTCTGAATTCATTGGAACCGCTGGTAAAGATGTGTAAAAACCCTTCAAAAAAATTCAACTGTTATTGCAGTGGAAAAACTAATTAGTGTACAAAATATGCAGTTCATTTTTGCTCTGACTGTAGATACAGTATGCACACATTTAGGCCAGTAACATGTTTCTTGTAAATATTTGCTGACTTATTACGATCAGCTGACATCTGCCTCACCTGATATACACCTTTACATGTCTTTTCTATTTTGAAAAGAGGCTATGGGGAATGGGCCTCTGTGTAACATCATATAATTACCCCAGGAAAAATGGAAACATTAAAGTACTACTTAATTTTGAGGAACGGTTGGGGGTGCCAAAGAGGTGAAGCATCTATAACTTTGCAAAAACACAATCACTCAAATTTTTTTTCATCCTGAGCACATTTACTCAATTTAAAGGTTGATACTCTGTCTCCTTCATATTAAAAGCATCCCCTAATATATCTCAGCACAGGTCTATGAGGATATATTTGCTTACAACATGCTATCTGTGGTTATTTCTGAATCAAACTACCTGGCAATCTGAGTTATACTGAGTCATAAAATGATCACATTGGGATCATAAACACTTCTAAAGCAATCCATTGGGTAAAATAACTCAGTCAGAGTGTCCCGACATGGTTGTGATGATGTGAGAGCCATAAAGAACTACACATTTATTAATCAACCTCAACCTTCTTTGAGAGAAACCAAGACACAAATAAGGTGCGTAGAAATGAATCCCCTTCTAGTGATGTCTAACTTTCTATGGAGGTCTTTTCTTTTGCCTTTCCTGTGGAGAAACAGAGGACATTTATTATATTTTAGCACATCCTACCCTTATTTAGGCCCGTGTAAATAATTTTATGTCTGGAATAATTTAAATAAGTTAGAGCAGGGGAGAAACTTTGTGTGCAACAACACAAACAAGAAGCCCATTGAGTATAAGTCATACTCATATTACCATTGGCAGGCTGGTGGAGTATCAGGCAGCACTGGAGATCAACGCTGCAGCTTTAAATGTACCAAGTACCAGCGGGTGTCCCTGGCTCGTTTCACTGGGTTTCTGTTAGCTATAACAAAAGCAAGCTCACTCGGCTTGCTAAGCCTTGCTGTGGCCTCACGTGATAAAGCATCAACTCCTCAAACACTCACCCACCCACCAGCCCACCCCTCTCTCTGCAGTAGCTCAACGATGCTCCTCAGAACACATGAACACAAGCCGCCTGTTTGGAGAAATGCCTCATGACTGTTGTACCTCCTTAGAGTAACTAATCAGTTTGCCGCAGCGGTTCTACTAATCTGAAAATCCTGTCAAGTAGGGAGGAGGCATGGTAGCATCGTTCTTAAACACAACATCAACTAACTTAGATTTGGAATTATAGGCCAACATTTCAGGCTCTTTTAAGGATTATGAGATGACACTTTATGGTGACTTAGAAAAGTGTTCATCCTCCTTGAACTTCTTTAACATTTTGTCTCGTTACAATAACAAACACTGGTGTATTTTAGAGAGAATTTATTAGCTGGACCAACAGAACGTGGCACTTGATGGTGAAGCAGAAGGAAAAGCATATATGGTTTGCAATTTTCTTTTAATGAAAAAATCTTAAAAGTGTGGATTTGTACTTGGTGCCCGTTTCTGATACCCCTAAATAAAATCCAGGTCAATTAATTACTTTAAAGAAAATTGCCCACCTCTATTTCCTCATGTGTGTCTGGCTGTCCGGTGCTTTCAGGACGTGACTAAAGCAAGGCATGGAGAGAGCAGCCAGGTTTTTACAATGCCCTGCAAAAACGATCTTTTCACAATACAATCACAAACCCTAAAGAATTTTATTGAGATTAATGTGACTGACCAAAACAAAGTAGAAGTGGGAAAAAAATATTAATGGTTTCCAAAGTTTGTTAAAAATAAAAATCTGAAAACTATAAAGTGTGTTTGTATTCAAGCCCATTGTAACTCTGGAAGTGCTGCAAAGATCCACAGCTCAGGCGGAAAAATCTGTTTAGTGGACATCTAAGAGTTGTCCACTCAACAACTCCACAAATCTGGCCTTTTTGAAAGACTGAAAAAAGATAGCCATTGTTGAAAGAAAGCACTAAGAATTCACATTTGAAGTTTACTTCAAGCCAGGAAAAATTGCTCTGATCAGATTTGACCTAAACTGAACTTCATGGCCTACATGCAAAAACACTATATATGGAAGGAAACTAAAACCTCACATCACCCTGGACACATGATCCCCATGGTTAAACATACTGGGGTAGTATCATGCTGTGGAGATGAGCTACAGTGGAAGGGTTTAGATCAAAGCATATCCTTATGCTAGAATAGCCTAGTCAAAGTCCAGACCTAAATCCTATTGAGAATGTTTCAAAAGATTATAGATTCATAGATTATTTATCCGTTCTGACTGAGCTTAAGCAATTACTCCCAAAGACTTGCAGCTGTGATTGAAGCAAAAAGTGTCTCTACAAAGTATTGACTCAGAGCGGCTGAATACAAATGCACACCACACTTTTCAGATTTTAATTTGGAAGAACAAAATTGGTATACTTCACCAATAATCATCATTTTGTGTTGTTTTATCACATAAAATCCCGCCAAATACACTTTTGTGGTTGGGACATCATAAAAGATAAAGAAAATACAGGGTGGTGAATTCTTTCGCAAGGCACTGTAGAGGCTAATCATGCATGTGTTTCCATTTCGGATTCTTCCGTTTCAGCTTCTCCATACAATGTTAGATTTTCTACTAGAAACTATAAAATGTATATTGCTGACAGCCTATGAACCCAACCAAGTCTAGTATGAGTCATTACACTTTAAGTAAAGTCGACCATTGAGTTTATCTTTATATAATCTCCTCTTTTTAAGTTAATTTCTTCTGCAACCATATAGTCAGTTAAATGCCTACTAATCAATTATGTTTGCAGTTTTATTGGTCTAAGTTAGAGTTTTAGTTCCGTCTGTGCTTAACTTAATTTGCGGTGATCCTTTTTATTGTTCTGGAGTGATGACAACGTTTAAAAACAACAGCCCAAAATGATGAAAGCTCACGGGCAGCGGAGAGGGATTCAGTCTACTTGGCCAAACTTAATAACCCCAGATCTGTTACAGCAATTCAGGAAAGGCATCTGAATGCAGCACTGCAGTTTTTCCCCCTTACTCTCATTCACTTGGACAGGCAATGACGTTCGCTTGCCTGGTCTGGAATCTATGTCTGCTGCCAGCGAGAGTTGTGAATGGGGTGGCATGCAGGCAGGCAGCGCCTCTCTCTCTCTCTCTCTTACACACACACACACACACACACACACACTGTGATTAGGGCTAACAACACTGATTTTTGCTTGCGTCACATTGGCTAAGTTCAAGTTACATTTAAACAAAGGAATTCATCCCCACACCCCTCATCTTTTAACACACAGACACATAAATCTACAGCATACCCTGGTATTAAACCTGACTCTGGCCATATGTCAGCCTTAAACTCTAAGAAGAACCAACCAAACAGATATCACTGGAAAACAAAAGAGAGAAAAAAGAAACAATCCATGTTAGACCTGCGGGAACTTCTGTTGTTTTCTGTCTGCAGTGACCGACTCTTTTCCTCAACTGAGAAAACTCAGATCGTTAAAGAAGAGAACATCTGCATTTTCATGGTGACGAACATAGTGAGAACTATAAGCAGTCAGATGATACTGGGATGACCATGCTGGTGGTCTCATCACATTCATCATCCGTAAAGTATCTTCCGCAGAGACTGGATACTGCCAGTAGGATGGAGCTCGGATGACTGTAGCCCACTCAGTTTGTTATATAACGATCTATTTGATTAAATAGCTTATGGGCTGCATCAAACTGGTACTGTGTAACACAATTTAGCTTTATGTAAGGTAGTGGTCACTAAACAAGGTGGTTCAATATGGTTAAAGCTCATTTTTCTTCCCATATAGCAATAAAAATAAACATCAATGATGACAGAGTACAGTGCTGTGAAAAAAAAACATTTGCCCTCCTACAGATTTAGTTGGTTTTTATTATTTTGTCACCCTTAAATATTTTCGAATATCAAATAAATTTTAGTTTCAGACAAACATTAGGATTTTAATAAGTAGGGGGAAAAAACTAACCAGTCCCTCGGTGAAAAAATAATTGCTCCTTATACCTAATAATTGGTTGTGCTATCCTTCAGCAACAACTGCTATCGCATATGGAAAGGTTATTAGTATGACATCACTATGGAAGAACTTCAGGCCCACTGTTATTCACAGAACTGTTTTAATTTAGCCACACTGAAGGGTTTTCAAGAGCGAACGGGCAAGCCTTAGACTAGGCCACTCCAAAACATTCCTATCTTGTGTGGGTGGGTGGGGAGTGGGTAGGTTGCGAACCATTTGGATCATTGTTCATAACCCAGAACTCAAGGTGACCAACTGACCTATGAACATTCTCATTTAGGACTTTCTGGTAGAGCAAAGAATTGATGGGTTGTTCGGTTATTACAATTAGTCCAGATCCTGTTGCAGCCCCTGACCATTACACTACTACCACCATATTTTGACTGTGTGTATGATGTCCTTTTTCTGAGATGTGTTAGTTTTACACTGGATATACCATTAAGCACACCTTAGAAAAAGTTCCACTTTTATCCCCTCCACGGATATGTCCCAATAGTGTTGGAGAAGGCGTTTTTTGTTAAAAGGCTTTATGTTCTGGTTGGCTGTGGTTTTGGGTTTTGAACTCTCCCATACATGCAGTTTTTTTGTCCCTTTGTTATTATTAGATCTTAAACACTGAACCTAATTGGTGCAGGTGAGGCCTGCAGTGCTTTGGATGTTGTTCTGGGTTCTGGATGAGTTGTAAATATGCTCTTGAAGTAATAGTGGTCGGCTGGCTGTTGCTGGGAAGGTTTAACGCTGTTTCATGTTTTTCTCTCTATTTGTGAATAATGTCTGATAATGTGGAGTCCCAAATCTTTAGAAATTGCTTTATAACCCTTTCCAGACCATCCCCATGATTTTATTTTCTCCTCAGTCTTTAAATTTCTTTAGTTAAGGGCATGATGGGTTTCTTTTGAGATATTTTAGTCTACTTCGTGTTGCCAGACAGGTTCTGTTTAGGTGATTTTTTTTTATACCACAGGTCTGGTAACAATAAGTCGTGGGTGTGGCAGGTGAAACTACACCAAAGTAATGTGGTTAATTATATCTAATTCATGGTTAAACGAGGAAGCCAATTATAGTTTCACATACAGCCAGGTTGGTTTGGAAAGGAAATCATCATTTGAACACTGCTTTTTACATTTACTTGGGTTATCGTTGTTTTATGATCTGAAACATTCAAATGTGACATAAAAACCAGAAACAGAAGAAACCTGTAAGGGGGCTAATACATTTTCACAACCCAGCAGATCCGAGGAGCAACATTTGGACGATAGAACATTTGTTCTGCTAGGTATATCAATAGCTATTTAATTCTGTGCATAGCTGTCACTCACACTGTTTCACTGAATCAGGATGTGTGAGGATGCTGGCATAAACAAGACATGTCTGCAGTGTAAACTGGGCCTTCCTGTTGTGCGTAGCTTGAAGCTTTTAGGAAAGGCAAGGCTTGCCTCTCCCTTCAGCTCCAGCTTGAGATGATCTCGCATAAACAAAAAAGATAAACAGTCTTTATTTGCCCCATTTGCATTCTCCAGCCTGTTGCTTGTCCGTGATCTGAGGTGAAGCAGTGTGCGGCTGCCGTGCTCTGCCATGCTTTCACAAGAGGAGATGCTCCCAGCACAAAGGGAATCTGCAGAGCACTGGCATTGGGCCGTGTAATACAAAACCTCTGATGATTCTCACTAGTGAACGATTTGACCGGTAATGGACTCACAACAACCTGCGACATGTTTCAGTGAGGGTACGGCTTCAAATCTCTTGAGGCAGTCTCACCCAGAAGCATTTCTAGAAACGTTGATAAAGCCGCTCAGAAACTTCAAATATTGCCTCAGAGAGGCTGTATTTTTCCTCCCATTCACACAGCCAGAACAGGGACTGAGAAAGCCCTGACAGAGCAGGTGGGACAAGCAAGATCTGCCATGGGTCATTAACTGCTCTTATTAATTCATGAAGCCTGATTCAGCTGGCCCAGTTGTGCTCTGCTGCCATAAAATTAGCATGCAGTCTGATCCATGCACAAATTTGCTTCTGACAGCATGTCAGCTTTATAACTCCTTCAACACTTCCAAAACACTCTCCTCCATCGCTGCCAAGAATACCATTATCTGAAAGTAAAAAAATGTTTCAACCATAGGTGGAAAAGCTGCTGAAAAGTTCTTTTGTGTCACTAAACAGCTCAACTGAGACCGTTGTCAAATTAAACCATGTGTTGTCTGCAACCAAGCTTGTGTAGGCACTTGTGAGACTGAGAACCTTTGACGAACATCAGTTGCTGACATCGATCGACAAGTCTGAATCCCCAGTATAGTTCAAAAGTATTCATTGCCCTTGACCTTTTTCACATAGTGTCACATTATAACCACAAATGTCAAGATATCTCAGTGGAGTTTTATTAGATAGACACAATGTAGTCCATATCTGTGAAGTGGAAGGAAAATGATGCATCGATTTCACATTTTTCGACAAACGAAAAAAAACTGTAAAGTGATGCGTGCATTTGAATTTAGCCCCCTTTGGTGCGGAAACAGTCAGTCAGTAATTTTCTACCGCTTATTCCATAGTGGGTTGCGGGGGAGCTGGTGCCTATCTCCAGCAGTCGCCTGGGCGAGAGGCGGGGGTACACCCTGGACAGGTCGCCAGTCCATCGCAGGGCAACACACAAACAACCATGCACACACTCACATTCATACACCTAAGGGCAATTTAGAATGACCAATTAACCTAACAGGCATGTCTTTGGACTGTGGGAGGATGCCAGAGTCCCCGGTGAGAACCCACGCATGCATGGGGAGAACATGCAAACTCCATACAGAAAGACCCACGGCCGGGAATCAAACCCAGGACCTTCTTGCTGCAAGACAACAGTGCTACCAACTGCGCCACCGTGCAGCCCGGTGCGGAAACACTGAAATAAAATACATTTTTGGTGGTAAAAAGCCAGGTATGTTGAAAAGTTAACACTCCACACCATACCAATTGTGAAACATTGTGGTGATAGCATGATGGGGAAGCTTTTCTTCAGCTGGAACAAGGTACAGGTAAGAGTTGATGGGAAGATGGGTGAAGCTACAGGGTAATCCTGTAAGAAAGCCGGTTAGAGGCAGAGGTTCACCTTGCATCAAGAAAATACGAAACATACAGCTACAATGGAATAGTTTAGATGAAACCATAAACTGTGTTAGAATGGTCTGACCTACATCGTATTGAGAATCTGTGGCAAGGCATGAAAACTGACTATGGTTGAGATGGTTTTCAAAAAACAATTTGCAAAACATTCAGTCTCTAGATGTACAAAGCTGATAAAAATCATCAAAAAGACTTGCCGCTGTAATACTTACAAAAGGTGCTTCTGCACTATTGCAGTACCTCATTCATTTCATTCAAGTTTCACTGTGGGGGTGGCGTGTTTAGGGTGAGGTGAAGTTTTGCATGGAGGCCAAAAACTTCCTGCTTTTACATGTTTGGGTTGTACTTTCCCAAAAAACAATAGAGTTTGCATTCGCAATGTGACAGAATGTGTTCAGGAGGTATGGCTGCTTTTGGAAGACACATAGATATCCTCCCTGGATTTCTAACTTTTTTTCACCGTAGATGGTGAAATCTCAAAATTCTATGTTCTTCTGAAGTTAAAAATATTTTTAAGTTGAACTCAAGTTACTGACCTGTGGTGCTGAAGTTATTTCACACCGTTGCACAACTTCTTAGTTTGTAATGGCGTCAAATTTAAAATAAACAAAGCAATTAAAATAAACCATAAACGCATCATAATGTCTTTGTAGTATTTGCTATTTGGCAATCTGCAAATTATGGTCCTCTGTTTTTGTTTTCATTTCACATTTCCATGTCTGTGATCTTGTAGCAAATTCATACCTGTTAAGAAATAAGGGGAGAAATAAAATCAGCCTGAAGAAGTGGCAAACAAAAATAATGCACAATAAAACTATACATGCAAAACCTGCAGAGACTGATGCTAATTCCTACAAAAAAGATAATGACTTCACACTCCATGTTTAGATTCAGGCCTTCCTCCTCAAAACAGGACACAGTGGACCCTGCTATTACTTTAGACCACCGTTAAACTGCATGTGGTCTTCTTAGACATTTGACTCTTTCCAGTCTGACAGCCAGAGCCTCTCTCTGCAGGACCCTTTGCATAGGTTTCAACACCGGTCACGTCAACAGATCACCATCAAAACCCCAGCCTACACTCATGTATTCCCTGTGCAGAAAGGAGTTATTTCCCTGCCTGAATGCGTGCTTCATCACACAGAAACGTTGCGAAAGACCGCTTTTATTTGCACACAGCGAAAGCGGATGTGGGAGGTAGACTCCCCGCCCGCTCCATACATGTGTGTGTGTGAGGGGGTGGAGGGGAGAGGGTGGAGGGACGCACAAGATCTGTCAAAATCAGTGGGAATAAATCAATCAGTGAGAGTGATTAGAGGTTGTATCTGATCACAAGAAAAGCATATCATGATTATGTGCTGGTGTTGTCTGCTATGTATTGCATAAGTAGCACCCTCCCCTCTGTTACATCTGTAGGGTTTACCTGAGCCTACAATCCGCAGGCTACCGTCATCTCTGCGATCATTCCCACCTTTTCTGCATACTGACCGCAAAATGTCACAAAGCCGGGACCTGCCCGCTATTTGCACCTAGCTTCTTTAATGATTCAACTTACCCTCTCTCGCTTTCAGCAGTACAGTGTTGGCTACTATGTTCTCCAGCTCCATCAAAATGAGGAAAATCCTAAATGCTGAGCGCAGGGTTGGGGAGGAAAGGGGGGCGGTTCGGTTACTGGAGCTTCTGCAGCGAAAACAGCGTCCTTCAGCCGGTGCGGCGGGACTGTTTCCTTCACTCTTCGTCGAGACCCGAGCAGATTTCTCTCATATCAAAGTCGTAAACGATAGAACAGGATGTCATGGATTTGCTTGCAGTGTAAGTTGGGCATGTTTCTTGTTGTGGGCTGGACGTGCGGCGCTGCATTTCTACTCCAATCCCCCCAAAACCATTCCATGCGTAATACGGGTGCGAAATTTGTCCGAAGCGGAAAAAATCAACTTGGAGGGTCTCGACGCAGGCGAATCGGGGTTTATCTCGGCGGATCCTTTACACCGATACACCAGGGTAACACCAGCTTTACAACGGTAGAGGTTGGCTCTGTGCAGCAGAGAGGACATCAGCTCGCACCCTCCACCCCTGTTGGTGCGTAATCAGGGTAGGCTGAGCCTTTCTGCCATAGCTGAGTCAAGCTGCGGCTATTGCAGCCACCAGGATCACCAAAATAAAAGCACGTTGCTGTATTTTAATTTAATTCAATTGTGCAAATGCATTAAAAAATATTGAAATGGCATCCAAAAGTGTACTTACTGCAGTAATTCAATTCAAAACGTGAAACTCATAATATGTACACTTTATATGGCAGCTACAGAATACATAAACACTCCAGACTCAATTAACCAGACTTTCACGGGTAAATTATAAAATACAAGCATTTAATAAATTGATATCAGATATTTCTACAGCAGGTAGGTTTTACACACAGCCTAAATAAAAAAAACAGAAGAAGAAGGACACAAGGAAGGACAAAGAATTCAAGAATGACACTAGGAAAGAAGGGTATGTGGGAGAGAAGAATGAACCAAACAAGGAAGGTAAAAAGTAAAATACAGAAGGAAGGAAGATAGGACACAGAGAAGGAAGGAAGGAAGGGAGGAAGGACAACAATTACACAATGAAATAGGGAATGTACTATGGAAATACAAATATTTTTATTTTTCCATACTTATCCAGATCTGGAAATACCAGAATGAAATCCAATACTTTTCAAGACTGTGTAAGACCGCTATAGGTACATCAATTGTCAACACAACAGTTCTCTGCATTTAGGGATCTGGACTTGGTGAAGATGACTTTGTTGAAGTTCAAACCGAGTTTAAGAATGGGGTAGAAAAGGATTTTAAGTGGTGTTGAATGTTGCGTGGTTGTTGGTGCCAGAAAAGCCTGATCTGACCTTCTCTTGGTTGTACAGAGAATGGTCAGAAACCAAGTGAAAATATTATGTGAGTAGTAGTTGTGTGGATGAAAATGCCTTGTTGAGAGGCCAGGGGTTAGAGGAGAATGAGCCAAATGTTTTAAAATTATAAAAAGAAACAGTGTCTTGTCTAACCACTTGCTACAAAAAAGTACGCCAGATACAGGATGCTCTGAATGCTCAACAGATCAAAGCGTGAAGCAGATGAGCTACAGTAGATGAGCTACCGCACCAGTTACCACTACTGTCAGGTAAGAGCAGCAAAATAAGGCTAAAATTCACACAGGCTCACCAAAATCAGGCAACAACAGATTGGAGAAATGTTGTCTGGTCAGACGGATCTGGCTTTCAGCTGCAACATTTAGATGCGCGGGTCAAGATTTGAACATTTTAAGTGTGTTAAAAGTGAATGAGTGTGTGTGCCTCACAAACATTAGGATATAACTGAAAGATCTGCCTGCCATTCTACTTTAATAAAGTCTTAAGTACCATTGGTAAACCTGCAGCCTCAGAACAGAGTACTCTCCTGAGAACATATGGAAAAACTGGGTCTTTAATATATGATGGAGCTTGATTATGAATACTGGTTGTTCATCAGCTTTTCTGACAGTAATAAATGAAATGTGTTGGTTCATTGTGCACTTCCCTTGGTTCTATAACAATGTAAAACTCATTAAACAGACAGATAACTGGACGCAAAATAGCTAAAAAGTCTAAACAGTTAAAATATATAAAGTAACTGCAATGATGTAAATTATGTCAGCTTGATGCAAAAAGCTGTGTAGCTGTCTGCTGGCAGAAAACCCCCGAAACAGACCATGGACAGAGGCTAAGCTAGGGCACATTAGCGACCCGTTGAGCTCCTTTCACTATCCTCTGCAGGGTCCACCATATCGCAAAGCTCATGAAACTAAAGATCAGCTTGCTTTTTTGTCCTCCTGTTTCCCCCCATCAGTGAAGTTTTCACAGAAATTTTCCCTCAGACCCCTTTCATTTTTTAATCATTATTATTATTTAGATTTTATTTGAAAATGTAGCGTTGAAAATTATTTATACTCTTCACAAAAACCAAATAAATCTTTATTGGTATCACAGCAATCAACCCTTTTTTTAGCAGCCTTTTTGCATCTTCCATATCTAGTCAGTCAGCTTTGGAACCAAACTTTCTCTTTTCTTTGAATTTCACACTTTGATCCATAGCCTGAAGAATCTGTAGCTAAACACATAAAAGTCATTTATCTCTTGACATTATGAAGCCTTAAGTTCAGTGCTGGACATTTCCATCTTGTCTTCTGATTGACCAAAAATACCCATATTTGTGGTGTAATGCATATCCTCATATCTATCATCTACTTCTCTGTCTTACTCATGATGAATTATGTAAAATGGCAAACGGTTAAATGATTGCTGGAAAAAGGCATTGATCTTTGTAAATGTAATTTCTGAGGGCATCCAGGGATGACTTGAAACCAGAGGCTTTTAGTCATCACTTCGATTGCACTTATGCTACTTCCTTTGTTGGCTTCACATGACAAGTCAGGGTTCTGCTACTGTCTTTGTGGGATTGGTGCTTTGAAGCCAGCTGTGTAGAGGTCTAATGGAAATAATCTGGTACATAATTTTACATGAGACTTTTCAGTTCTGTTCTGCCTTAATACATGACAAACATACAGTTCTTGCAAAAGTATTGATACACTTTTAAGTTATTTGGATTTATCCTCAACATCTACAGGTACATCTCAGGAAATTAGAATATCATGAAAAAGTTCAATATTTTTGACTCATTTCAGCTAGTAAAACTCGTATATTGTATAGATTCATTACACATCAAGTAAAATATTCAAGGATTTATTTCTTATTTTGATAATGGCTTACAGATAATGAAAACCCAAAATTCAACATCTCAGAAAATTTGAATATTGTGAAAACGTTAAACTTATGTCACATTCTGATCTGCTAAATTAATACAAAAAGCCTCTAAATGGTTTCTCAGTCTGGGTCAGTAGGCTTCAGAACCATAGGGAACACTGCCACAGTCACTGACCCCCTCCACAAGGAGGGTAAGCCACAAAAGGTCGTTGCTAAAGATGCTGGTTGTTCACAGAGTGAGGTATCCAAGCATACGAAGTTTTGTGAAAGGAAAAAGTTTGGTAGGAAAAGGTGCACCAACAACAGGAATCACTTCAGCCTTCAGAGGATTGTCAAGCAAAATCCATTCAAGAATTTGGGGGAGCTTCACAAGGAGAGGAGGCTAGAGTCGGTGCATCAAGAACAACCACAAACTGAGCTCCACAGTCAATGAAGTCATCAACCAGAAAATTTTAGAGCGCTTTAGGCTTCCTTCTGTTGACAAGGTTTATAGAGATGATTTTCTTTTCCAGCATAACTTGGCATCTGACCACACTGCCAAAGGTACCAAAAGCTGGTTCAAGGACCATGGTGTTACTGTGACTAATTGGGCAGCAAACTGGCATGACCTTTACCACATAGAAAATTTATGGGTGGTATTGTCAAGTGGACACCAGACCCATCAATGCAGATAACCTGAAGGCCCCTAACAAAGCAACCTGGGCTTCCACTACACCTCAGCAGAACCACAGGCTGATCGCCTCCATTGATGCAGTATTTTGTGCAAAAAGTGGCCAACAAAGTATAGAATGTATTGAAATGAACATACTATACGGAGCATAGTTATTTTCTGTAACCATAGTCCTAAAAATAAATTAAAAAATAAATAACTGCTTGAAATATTTTCCTCCATGTTTGATGAATCAATACATTTGTTTCATTTTCTGAAATGAATTTAACTTTTTCACAATATTCCAATTTTTTTTTTTAGATGTACCTCTACAATTTCAAATTTTATAGCAATTTAGTGTGTTAAATCAACGGAAACGGTGCATAATTGTGACGTAAATTAAAAACATGATCCATAACTTTCTAAATGTTTTACAAATGAAAATCTGAAAAATGTGGTGTGCATTTGCATTTAAAGGCCTAAGGTTTGCACCACGAAGACACACCCAAGGCATTATTGTCCCACTAAATCAGGGGTCTCAAACTTCAGACTTCATCCTACAGCTTTTAGGTGTGCATCTGCTTCACCATACATAAATCAAATAATTACATTTTTTAGCAGGACTCTGTAGAGCTCGACTGCATGCTTTGGAGATCATTTGTCCAGTTGATTTAAGTACACTGGGCTAGGGACACCTGTCGGCAAGAAATGAAGTTTAAGATCCCCAACGTACACTGATAAGAGATTCATGATAACTCTGGAGGAGCTGCAGAGATCTACAGCGCCGATAGGAATGTGTCGACAGGACAAACTGTTCTGTAGAAAACTGTACCAAGGGGAAAGTTTAAGGGTGTTAGAGCAACAGGAGTAAAATATATATACACACCAGACTTTTGAAGTATTGCTTGTCACCAGTACATGTTGCAGTATTTTACTGAAACAGGCAACAATACTTGTCATTCTTCACTCCTGTTTTTTAAGGAAAAATTACCATAGAAATAGAACAGTATTTTAGAACATAACGCTGAACCATTACCCATATCTGAAGTTTAGATACTGATCAAGGCCTGGAAGTGCTCTGTCCCATTCATCAAGTGGATGTTATAGAAGCCTGTCATTTAGCCAAGATTCTCTAGAAGCAACTTTTATTTTGAAGTTGAGAGGAAATCGTAACCTCCCCTATGAATTTGCTTTGAATTTCTCAGGAAACCTTTTAAATATAGGCTGCACATTGAAACAACTTATACTAATGGCAGTAAACATATTTAACAGCGGAAGAGTGCAAATCCACGTGGCAGCAGCAATAATTGGTTTAATAATGGGCTACATGCACAGTAAGTCTCCCTCACAGCAGCTTGGTTACATGATCATCATCATCAGTCTGAACAAATAACAGGCTGATTGACTGATGAAGGCAGATTGGATCGATCTGTCCGGACGCACCATGATCTCTACAACAGGACATGGGCTGTCTGATCCACAGATATGCCTCAATTCAATTGCCACAGTGAATGATGCCTTTAGCTTGTAGATTGGCATCTCTCATGTAGGAGGTCCCTCGAGGCATGCAGCCTGATGGGTTGCTCTAGTTTGTGAGGCCATCATCACACACCATCAACACATCAGAAACAGGAATGATTAGATGATGTGATCACAGATTTTTCCAAGCAGCTCCCATAAAGAGAAACTAATCATTATTTTATTTGAGAAAGCAGTGTTTGACCACAGCAGACGCAGAAATCCTCCAACATGAAAGCTCACCACACTGTGACAAATACAAAGTGCTTCTGTGAAGTCAAACTACAAACAGTTATTTGGAAAAACAAAAGTTTTGTACTTTGATGCCATGATCTTGCAAAACTGAGAATACCTGATCACTTTTTCTCCAGATACTTCAAATAAAATGGACCAGTACAGTAAATAGATCCAACATGATAATTCTGCCCACAGAGCACAAAACAAAAATACCCTCGGATCAAACGTACAACTTATCAGTCCAATACAAAACAGAGAAGAGGCTCATAGGAAACAAAAAGGCTGCTTTAGTACTCGTCCAAGTTATCCGCTTTGGGAATGGAAAGGCCTCGATCCTTCAGCACCTGCATCTTGACTTTCTCCGTCTCCTGTTTAGCTTGCTGCTGCAGCCGTTGCTCCTCCAGGATCTCTTCAATGGAGACCTGCTGCAGGATGGTGTCACAAGGCTTATCCACGTCCTACAGAGACATACACACCATGTTACAGCTACATGTTCGAACTGTTCTGGTCTACAGTCACCAGCAACACCTATCTAATTTTTATCAATACTCAAAGAAATTAAGTAGCAATGAGTAATACATGATTAATAAAGATAAACGAAAGTGGTAAATAAATTAATTATCAGACAAAAATCAAAGCAGTGATCATGTTTACACCATATCCTTTCTCTAGCTTTAATGTAAACAGGTTTTACATTGAACTGGACAATTATTCCCTTACCAGTAAATGTGGAAATAACCAACATTTACTGACACTTCTAGCAAAGATGTGCAAAAACCCTAAAAAGAAATTATTTTTATGGCAGCTGCATAAAATTACACCAAACTTTTAAAACCCTTAATTTAGTAGATTGACTTAGGGTCAATAGGTGCATGCACTTATTGGCACCCCCTGCTGTTTATACTTTGTACAACCCCCTTGCAGAAATAACTTCTTCAACACATCACCTGGTTGGAGCATGCCCAGCTAAATCTTGGTTATTCTTCTCTGCAAAATCTTGTTAGGTCCTGGGCCCTCCATCTTGCTCTCTTCTGTTCAGCTCACCCACAAGTTTTTTTTGATTTTTGTTTTTTTATAGGATTTGGGGCTGGGGATTGCAATAGCCATGGAAGAAGGTTAGATTTGTGTCTGGTGTTTTTTGGCCATATGTATTAGATCATTATCCTTTTGAAAGACCCAATGATGCTCTTTTTCAGTTGTATGTAAATTAGAAGGTTTATTTTATGTCTTTGAATTTCAAAGAGTCCATCAATCAACAAACTAACAAGATTTCCAGGAGCTTTTGGAAGAGGAGCAAGTCCACAGCACCACAGATCCTCCTCAATGCTTTAGAGATTCTATTAGCCTCATAGTGCAACTGCGCATTGGTGCTTGGTGCTAGGCAGTCTTGCTGCCAGGGGTTTGTTCAGGCGCTGAGGAGCCACAGGGATTGGGTCCCGGGCTTGGCCTGCGAAGCGTAGCTGACTCAGAAGGGTTCCTTGCCCTACAGCTTACCTTATGCCTCTTCGATCTGGGCTCTACTCCCATCTACTTTGATGCTGGATCCAGACACAATTTAATAAATGTAATCACACAATTAGGTTTGCATCTTGAGATATCATTTTTGTACGGCAAAACTGTCCTGGCACATGTAGGCAACCAGCTTCTCTAAATGGTATGCCTGCAATGTCAAGAAAGGACACGTTAAAAATCTCATGGTTACTTTTGGAAGTTTTGTGATTCCAAGATGGCCCTCTTTACAGGAATTCCTTGACAATGAGCTTTGCTTCTTTTTACCTCCTTCCTAATTTCTAATGATCGCTGTTCTAAGTTTCGCTGAACAGCTGTTTTTCTTGTAGACATTTTCTGATTTATGAAGATGTATGCACATCTGTATAATTTTAAAAGCATGTTCTCTTCACCAGTGGCGCCAAAAGGTGTGGAAGGCCCTACCTGTTTGTTACTAACATGAGTGGTCATTAAAAGCATTCTGAAGTTACTGTAACAGCACAGGCTGTATTTTTACCAGTACACATTTAGGACTGAATATATGACGTACATTTAAAGAGTGACAAGAGTCCGGCTCTGTGACCCATCTTTGCTCTGTGTGTTGGCCTAGAAGGTTGACGATCTCTGCCATGTGGTACCATGCAGCTCAACTAGCCATGTTCTGTTACTGTTTGCACTTAAAGAGGGCCAAAATGTAAAGGTTTTGGTTCAACAAAACTTGTATTAAGTAGAATATTTTGTATTAAGCAAAAAGCCAGGCCTGGTAGAGAGACATTCATTTGATTCAGGTGTGCTGGAGAAAGGATGCATCTACATACACGTTACAGGCCGGGACATAGGCACCCCAGACATAGCTGATCTTTGTATCATTTAAATTTCATTTTAAGTTTCTAAATATAAGTGAAATTGTATATTTTGGCAAAAAAGTGTTTTTTCAAGACTATTTTAAAAAGAACTTTAACTGCAATAAGTGTCAAAATGTTCTGAATACAACTTAAACAAACATGAAATGTATTCTCTTGCAATCGAGACAGTGGAACACTCATGTAGTGATAACTGAAATTATGGCCACTCATTTTCCATCACCTTAGCCACAGAAAAAACCGATGTTGCAGCCCTATTGCCACCTGGTAATAATGCGCATCTCCCTCACTAATCTTGTGTAAAATAATGTCATCAACAGCAGCTTTTTTGGTCTAGTCTCCTGAACTTTAGTTTTAAATCATAGTAACATACAGAGCCATAGTGAGAATGTTAGTATTTACCATCTCTCCAAGCAGCACCACATTTTCCCCCCTCACGATGAAAATTCCTCTCGGGATGTCTCCAAACTTTTTCCCCACGTGGATGCGCTCCACCGTCTGGTGAAACACTAAATTGGCTGAGAAACAGAAGCAGGACACATGTCAGGGACTTGAAGGGAAAACGTGTAGAAACTATAAACTAATTCTGCAAATTGAACTGATGCGACTCGGTCCCACTGTGAAAAACACGAAGTGGAACGGATTTTCAAGAGGCTGTACCAAACTGATCGATGCTTCTAAGGTAACCAATCAGAGTTCTTCCATCTCGGAGCAGCACCAGGTGTTTTTCTGCAGGGTACAACCAAACACAAGCACGTCTAATAACACATGTATATGTATATGTACAAATGTTTAAAGTCTCTACGTAAGACGTATTATTTCACTAAATCTTCTGTGCACATGAAGGGGTAACTGATGCTTCCAGCTTACTGTCGATGTCGTCAATGAGGCTCGCTGTCCCTGGTACGTAATTCATCTTGAGTTGTAGTTTGTTCAATTCCAGCACATTTATTTACCGTCAAGCCATGTATGCTTGAAAATATGTTTCTGTTAACATCAGCGCAGGAAGTGTCTTCCTCTTCTTCTACTTTTTCTTGAGCGACGTTGGCATCATTTGTGTTGCATTACCGCCACCCTCTGGTACATCAGTGCACCGCAGTCTTCTTCTTCGTCTTCCTCTTTTTCTTCTTCTTCTTCATCTTCTTCTTACCATCCGCCACCTACTGGTATGGACTTATATGTATCATAATCATATTGAATAATCACTGTTGTTTTCTTGAAGAACTTAGAATTTTAATAATTTTCTTTCCTGTTTCGTTTTTTTTTACAAAACAAATATCACTTTAGTGGTTACTAAAGTATCATCATACTGTCAGTTATCTTTTAAACAACAGAACAGCACTATTTTTACTTTTTCAGCTCATTGTGTTTAGTCAAAAAGACAAAAAGAAGAGAAAAAATTTACATGTACTCCTATCAGTTGCCTCTGTACGATTGGTTGAAATATGCGGTTTAACTGTGGTTTTTATGTTTACTAAGAAATCAAAATTCCTAAGTTATAAGTTGGGAGAAAACAGGAGGTCTGTTATCCAAATTCATGTAGTGGGAGAGTCTGAGGTTTCTCAACAGCCTTGACTGTTGAAGAATACAAACACTTTTTTCAGAATAAGGGATTTCCCAGGTTACTTCCCCTCTATGCAAGTACAAACACTGGTCCCATTCATTTTACAGTAAATACAGTGGCCACTTGGATGTTTTCTTGTGACAACAATTATGTACATGGGATTCAGTGAGCAATTTTTTTACCTGCTCATAGTTAACATTTTTTTATAACATTTTTCCTGGATTATGTCTACTTTTTGAAAAACTTTGTATCTTCTTTTTGTTTCACACTTTCCATAATTTTATTTTTTCTTACCTTTTATACATTTTCCTCCTAATTTATACAGTTTTAACTGCACATCCTCATTTTTTTCTCAGTACTTAATTTGCTGCCTTGTCTTATTTCCACATACTGTACATTGTATTGCCAAAGGTTTGGGTCACCCCTCCAAATCATTGAATACAGGTGGATGAAATCCATCATCTAGACATGTAGACTGATTCTGCAAACGTTTGTAAAAGAATGGGTCGCTCTCAGGAGCTCTGTGAATTCCTGTATGGTGTTTGGATATAATTCCACCTGTGCAATAAATTCAGCGGTGAAATTTCCTTGCTACTAAATATTCCACAGTCAACTGTTGGAAGCGACAGGGAACGACAGCAACTCAACCTTAAGGTGGCAAGCCATGTAAAATCACAGAGCAGGGTTCTTGGGTGTTGAGCCCATAGTGCTCATAATCAGTAGGTTCTACAAATCTACAAAGTTCATGCGGCCTTCAGATTAGCTCAGGAACAGTGCATAGAGAGCTTCATGGAATTGGTTTCCATTGCTAAGGAGCTGCAAGCTGCATCCAAGTCTTACATCTCAGCAGGAGGGCTCAGGAGCTTAGTTCTAGTGAAATAAACTCTTAATGCTTCCGCTTATGAATAGATTTTTTAAAGTTTCATCCTTCCAACTTTGCAGGAACAGTTTGGGGATGGGGTTCCAATATGACTGTGCACCAGTCCACAAAGGAAGGTCCAAAAAAGAAAGTATGGAATATTTTGTTGAATTTCCTAACCTCAACCTGATAGAATACCTTTTGGGGGAATTAGACTGGCGACCAAGAGCCACGCCATTTTGTCCGACATCAACGTCGGACCTCACAAATGCACTTCTGGAGGGATGGTCAAAAAATCCAATAAACACATCCATAAATCTTGTGAAAAACATTGACGTTTTAATAGTTGCAAAGGCTGGGTCAACATCATATTAAACCCATGAATTTAAAATAGTAGGTTACTCAATGGCAAGTGACCCAATACTTTTGGGAATTTAAGTATTCCCATAAAAATAAACCTGGTGCTCTGGTGTAGCATGTATCAAACTTTTTAACCCATACAAAATGCAAACTAAAATAAATGTATTATCAAAATGTTATAGTTTTGTAAAAGTAAATTAGTCGATTTGGGAGTTTTTGCACTGTGAACACATTTACAGCAGGTGTTAGGGCCGATCACTCTGCATAGATGTTCACAATGCCATAAAAATGCTCAGAGTGAGACATCTTGATATGTTGCTGTTATATTTTTTTAAAGAGACAGCACACTATTTCCGTTAGCTCCGCCTGTCGCCGGAGTCAATCATTTCCAGACTTCAATCTGACGACCTGTACTTCCGTGTAGAAGCCGCTCTGGGAATGCTGACGGGTTAAATAAGTATTGCTGTGCTAGTTAAAGGTTTTATTCCTTACAATGACAGATGACGGGATGGCTGCCGGGAAACGCGCGTAGCTGATGCATCACCATTAAATGCAGTCAAATTTGAAACCTGGCTGGCCCTCGACTTGTAACTCCGGAAATAACCAAGACAACTGGAATAACGCAATGGTGAGTGAATGAAAACGAGTTAAATAGCAATATCTGGTGTTGAAACTGCGATGTAATGTGCTTAATATCCAGAAAAATATGGGGAAATAGTGCATGCCGGATTGACTTGGGTAGAGAGCTGTTTTAAGTGTTAGCTGCCCGGCTAACGGAGCTAGCTGATATTATGTAATAGTTACAACTAGCTTTGCTTGTAAAGCTCCTGTTCGGGGTTCTGTTCGTTTACTAGAGATACTATGCGTTTTTATAGCTTTACATCTAGTTTGGAAGTAAGTATGCTCGTAAAGTTAAAATAGTCTTTAGACTGTACCTGCATCGCGTTTATAAGGTCCTAAACTGGTTCAGCAAGCGCAATAATTGAGTAAATGCCATTATTAACTCAGGTATTGTTTGTTTAAAGATAGGCAGCCTGATTGTTTCAGTTACCACTTCCTGTTAAACATAAAGTATTAACTTTTCTTTGTCAAATGCTGTGTATGCAGGATGCTCCCCAGTATCCAGGTTACCCTACACATTACTGGTATCCACAGTCTCACTCCAATGGACACTATGCACACGCTTATCCGTCGGGGTCAGATGTTCAGCCACAGTACAATCCACAGGTACAGCTCGTTATGCAACATAACTCCAAGCAAGTAGGAGTTGATCTACTTTGCTTCCTAAGTCTGTCTTGAATGTTTTTCTTTTTCCATCTCTATACCACATCTACATGAAACTGCATATTTCTACAGAGAAATAATACAATTCTTTGCTTTGGTCTAAGGTAATGCCTGGAGGCTATCCAAATGGCCACGGTATCTACAACGCTGCACAAAACCAGTATCCAGCAGGTGGTTTTCATCCATCCAACCCTTTCTACTGTGCTGACCCTCAGAGAAGTTCCTATCCTAACCAAGGCTGTCCGACTGAGCAGAGTGGTGGGCCGTCGGGGCAGCCGCACACTCAGCACCAGCATCATCATTATTCTGGTCCACACTGTCAAGGGGTGAGATGACATTCCAACTGAAGTGCACAATTTAAATCAAATCAGTTTGTTATTTCGTTCTGTACCAAGCAACAAAGCGGGACAGCATATTTTCTGGATTTAACACAGATTTGTGAGGGGAAAGTATTAGATAAACACAGAAGAGATAGAAACGAAAACATAAAGTGTATAATCTAAACTTCAGTTCAGCTTTTTGGCAGCTTGAGGCAAAAATCTGTATAGAAGTCTGGTGGATCTGCTTTTAAAGATTGCCTCAAGGCAGCAGTTTAAAAGTTCATGGATAGGCTGTAAGGAGACTCTGACAGAATCCAGTGCTGTGTTCCTGGACAGACGGTAGGGACCCTCCAATGACCTACTTAGCTCCTGTCATGATCCTCTGCAGGCCCCTCTTGTCTACCATATCGTACCTGGAGCATGTAGTATGTCATCTCGCTTCCTACAACTCTGTCCTCAGCTCTGTAGAATGTTGTAAGGATGCTGGTAGGAACTGAGGCTTGGAGGAAACGTCATCCTTAAAGTCATATCGATTGTAATACAAATATGTTCATCCAAGCAACACCAAAAATATGTTAAACTATATGGTATTGGCTCTTCCCTCAGGGTCCTGGATACCCATCTGCACCATACTCGCACTACAGTGAAGGTGGACATGCTGTGCCTCCAAATCCCCCCTACCCCACTGGGCAGCCTCTTCATCCCAATCCTCAGGGCGATGCCTGGGGGCACACAGGTCCATATGCTTCCTCACAGCAGCAGTGGCACCCAGGGCAGCAGCCTTCACAAAACCACTATGGAAATCCTGTCCGTCCTGCACAACCCCCAGCATGGCCAGGAACTGGAACTGGTGCTCCACCACCCTATCAGCCCAAGGTAAGAATATCTGCTGTTAATTTGTTGAGGTACACACAGTGCCTTGCAGAAGTATTCATACTCATTTTGTCACATTACTAACGCAAACTTTAATGTTTTTTTTTATTGGGATGTTATGTGGTAGACCAACATGAAGTGCATCAATTTTATAAAGCAAAATGGTGCTGAGGTTTACAAGATTTTTTTACAAACAAAAATCTGAAAATAGTGGTGTGCATTTGTATTCAGCTGACTCTATCCACTAATACTTCATAAAGTCCAGTGCAGCCAAGTTCCTTCAGTCCTCAGAGGTGTTTGCGACCAGTATTGAACAAGCAGCATGATGAAGGCACAGCAGACGGGTCAGGCACGAAGTGTTGCAGACGTTTGAAGGAGCGTTGGGTTATAAAAAAATTCACAATATTTGAATATTTAATGGAGAACTGTTCAATCATCCACAAATCTGGTCTTTATGAAAAAGTGGCAAGAGGAAAGCCCTTTTAAAATGGGTTGGAGTTAAATTCAGGGCAATCCTGGAAGAATGGTGCAAAGTTCAGACCTAATTTCAGTTGCAAATCTTTGGCAAGATTTAAAAAACATGTTCAGACACTCTTTGTGCAGTCTGACTGAGATTAAACTATTTTACAAAATAATTGGCAAAGAAATTGGTCCCCAGATTTGCATCGCTAGTAGAAACATACACAAGAAGATGTGCACCTGTATTTGCAGGAAAAGGTGGTTCTATAAAGCATTTTCTCATGTGGGCCAAATACAAATGCACACCACACTTTTCAGATTTTGATTTGTAAAAAAAGAAAATGTATATTTTTTTCACGTCACAATTCTGTTTGATGTCAATTTATCACATAAAATCCCAACAAAAATACATTGATGTTTGCAGTTGTAATTTGGAAAAATGTGCAAAGGGGTGTGAATACTTTTGTATGGCACTTTTTATTATATATTTTAATTATTTTATTTGTTGCTATAAAGGCACAAGTAAAACTCAAACACACTGTGTTTATGCTGTTGTAGGACCAACAGCACCAGCGAACCCCTCAGGTGGGACCTAAACCGAGGCCAGCACCATCCTCGAATCCCCCCAACATAAAGCCTGCTGAAATAAGTTCACCTCCCCAAATTTACAGCAAAGCTGGGCGAAGTGATCCTAATGCTTCTCAAACTGTCCCCCAACCAGCAGCTGCTCATGCTGGACCTCAGTCCCTTAGCGACAATCCCGGGCTTGCTAAAGTCCAGTTGGTCATGGCCAGGGTTCAGCTGCTTCGGGAAGATGTTGATGAGTTTGTTGGGAGAAAAACAGACAAGAGTTATCGGTGTCTGGAGGAACTACTGACCAAAGAGCTGCTGGAGCTAGACTCCGTGGAGACTCAGGGACAGGAGATTGTTCGACAAGCCCGCAAAGATGCTGTGCAGAGAATTCAGGCCATTCTGGACCAGCTGGAGAAGAAAGCTTTCTGAAGTGGACTGTATTTATCTGCCTGGCGATCAGTTATTCTTGTTTTCTTTGCTCAGATCTTCCATGGACAAACTGAGGCTTCAGTCTCCTTCTTCAGAGACGTACAGATGTTTCCTAAGAAATTGTCATTATATAGATGAGGTAAATTACGTAGACCCCAGGAAAAGATGCGCCTCTGATCTAAAGTTTAAAACACCCTTTAAGGAGTGGTTGTGCTGGCAGTAAACATAAAACTTGTATATCATAAGTGACTTTCAGCCTCCATGAGTGACTGAGCTTGCTACACATCCTTACACTCCGGCTCATCACATCTTTTACGTCATGCCTTCACCAGCGTGGTGCAGGCCCCCCCCACAGTGACGGCTTTGGTATGCACTTTGTTGCTCATGGTCACTCTATCTCTCTGCAGCAGTCGGTGCAGTATTTCTCTTATGCTCTCGGCCTTGCATGCACTGTAGTGTCAGATAAGCCCTCACACAGCCCATCATCCAGCCCATACTGTAGTAGATTAGTGAAACCCCCTAAAAATACCTGTCTTCGTTACTCCGGTCTCTGAAGTGGAGAATGTTAACAGTTCATTTAGAAGTTTTTTTTCCTCCCTTTTTGTACACCTTTAAAAAGTAAAATATGAAGCTTTAACATTTTCTGTAAAGGTTTATGCTTAAAGACAGTGTTAAATGCACTTGGGCACAAAGGTTAAGTTGGAGTTAGTTCACTATTCCTCTAGGGCACAAATTCTTCTTTGAGCTGCACATGTGCACCACAGGTCATTGTCTTTGTCCCCCCCCCCCCCCATTCAAACCATTCTTGTTGGTTTTGTTTGAAAAAGGAAAAAAAAGTGCCATATTTGATATGGTGATTTTTATATATGATCAGAAGAACAATAATAAAAACAACCAAAAGGTTTGCATGGAAAGTAGTTTTTGCATTCTTTATTTTTGTTTGTGTCAGTTGTAATGCATGCTTTTAACACAAGGTGGAGATCTTGGCTTGATAAACACAGTTCAGGAAAAAACTAGTAATTTTCACTTGTTTTTTCCACTCTTTTTTTTTGTTCTTAAACATGTTCTTTGAGCTACAGTAATTTATTTTCCTTGTTGAGAATTATTCTGTCTTAATGTAGAAAGAACAGAATTGTCCTTTTTTCCATCAAGTGGAAACTTGCCCTGAGGGCTACACTCTTCTAGCCAACGTTCACATCTTTAAATAGCCAGCTATTTTAATTCTAAAGCATAACGCATGCCCCTGAAGGCCTGAGGCATGCAGCCTAGGTTTATAGTAAGGGTCAAATGTCCTGACAACACTCGGACCTAATGTGTTGTGGAGATGAATCAGAGAAGAAGCTTGAAACTAAAATCACCTGTCGTGTTTAACAGTGTCAGCACCGGAGTTCAATCGAGTCTTAATGCTTTTAAAAAGCAGTTATATTGAGCCTCTTTGACGTCTTTTTGTTTTTTGTTTAGTCCGTTATTTAAGTACTTTCAAAAAAGAACCACTTTTTCACAGTGAAAGTTTAGCTAAATTGTGAGAGGAAGAAGCAATGTCATACACATCCAAACTTCCTGCTTCCTGGAATGATGAGCAACCACGTCGGAAAGTGGAAATCGATCTGAGTTCGCCTGGTTTGGCAGTGTTTGAGCTGGAAAGACTCCTGTTTACAGGCAAGGCCATCATCAGCCATGCAGATGAGGTGTGGCCGAGGCTTTACATTGGTGACCAGTAAGAATCTTATCTTTTTCTCTTGTTGAAACCTTTTTAACCACATGAAACAGAAACGGATCATAAATCAATTTTAAAAAGGAAATTAGAAACGAGTTGTCAAGCTGCCTTTGCATAAACTACAGCTCTGCTATGAGACTTTCCAATGACCCCAGGTCATGAAGGCATACCACAGGCCTTGGCTATTTGTCCTTTTGCGTGCCTCAGATGGTGTAAATATCAGACAGTCACTATAAAAGTATTGCATGCTTAATATATGGTGCATATACGTATATCACTTGCAAAAGTATTCTCCACTGTTTCTACTAGCTTGCACATACAGGTACACCTCAAAATATAATCAAAAAGTTCTGAATATTTTGTTGCTTATTTCAGAAAATGAAACTCATAGTTTTATTACACATAGTGAAATATATCATTTTTTATTTCTTATATCTTGTAAACGGATAATGAAAACCCAATATCCAGTATCCCAGAAAATTAGGATATTGAGAAAACGTAAAAAATTGGAAACTCACTATTGCACATTCTAATCTGCTAAATTAATTTTAAAAACCTGCAAAGTTTTCCTGAGCCTCTAAATGGTCTCTCAGTCTGGGTCGGTAGGCTTCAGAACCATGGGGAACACTGCTGACTGGACAGATGTCCAGAAGACGGTCACTGACGCCCTCCACAAGGTGGTTAACCACAAAATGTCACTACTAAAGAAGATGGTTGTTCACAGAGTGCTGTATCCAAGCATATTAATAGAAAGTTGAGAGGAAGGAAGAAGTGTGGTAGGAAAAGGTTATCTAGGGATGACTACAGCCTTGAGAGGATTTTCAAGCAAAATGAATTCAAGAATTTTGGGGAGCTTCAGAAAACACCTGGATTTATACAGAGATTAAATTGGATACAGGTAGACTGTTTTCTAATTAGACGTCTGAAGGCTACTGGTTGCACCTGATTAAAGTCGTAATGTGACAAAATATAAAACATTTCAGGAAGGTATGGCCAAATATGGAAGGCACTGTAACGATAAAATGTATCCTCCAAATTTCATGTGCTGTATTTTTCAGACATAGTGCAGAAAACCGGGCTGATCTATCCAAGCATCGCTTCACTCATGTCCTGAATGCAGCTCACAGTAAAAGAAGAGGGCAGCCAGGCATATACGAGGAAATGAACATCACCTACATAGGCATAGAGGCACATGACTCCTGCAACTATGACATGAGCATCAACTTTCAGGCTGCAGCAGACTTTATCCACAGAGGACTAAGCACAGGAGGTAAGCCTGGCAGAGAAACGAAAAGAAATGAACAAACCATTACAGTCAGGTTCAGAAGAATGAACGAAATCTCACATTTCTCTTTGATTCTCAGGCAAAGTTCTGGTGCAGTGTCATGTGGGAGTCAGTCGCTCTGCCACCCTGGTACTGGCTTACTTGATGCTGAAACAGAAACTCACTCTTGTGGAGGCTATTTGTGCTGTGAAAGACAATCGGGGTGTGATCCCAAATCGAGGTTTCCTCCGACAGCTCATCAAACTGGATAAGCAGCTCTTTGGCAAACATCATTAAACCATGAGAAACCACAGGTTCAAGAATATTTAAGCCCCATCATCTCAAACCAGTTCAGTTTTCTTCTGGTTTGGACTGGAGGGAAGAAAAAAAAACAATTTTTTTTTACTATTAAACTG